>JAZDUA010000140.1:3087500-3404964 GCA_038098605.1 Gryllus longicercus
GATGTTCTTACAGTCTGGCGTGCTTATTTCAGTTATCTCTGGAGGGAAGTGTGCATCAGCAACTAAGATAATTTTCACCTTTAGGGGTGAAAAGAATCACTGACACCATGTTTTATGACCTTTAATCTAAATTTCTGAACAACTTTGCCGATCGCCAACATGTAACACTTTGATGAGAATGTTGTATGTGATTGCTTGTCATAGATATTGCCAATGTGTACGAAGGCTTTTATTGTGTATAGTCTGCTAAAGTACAGTCGTGGAGAGTAGTAGATGAAACTTTTATTACTGACACGAAAGTCGTATGGTGCAAAATGTGCACCAACTTGTGCTCTCCAATTGATTTTTAAAAAGTTTGTATTATTTTTAAAATTTGTTGAAAACATTTTTGTTAAATGTGTTTTATAATTATTGAATTTTAATATTACGTATTATATCTGATTTTACAATTATGATTATTACAAATTCTTACTGATTTCATTATATATTTATGTACATATTTTGAAGTCTCATACTACATATAATCATCACACTTAGTAGGTAATGCAAGCTACTGTGATCTTCCCCATATGAAATGAAAATGTCAATTGGCGGAACTGAACACCATTTGCAAGAAACCTGGAACAATAGATAAAAAATAATATTGTTTCATTTTCAGAGGAGGATGCAAAAAACAAGTGGAAATCATTGAAGGACTGTTTTGGAAGAGAAATAAGGAAGTGTGAGCAGAAGTTCTGGTCAATTGTGGCAAAGTAAATGGTCATTTTTCTCGAATCGATGGTATTTTTAAGAGACGTGATAGAGCCTTGAGAGACTAATGGGAATATTATACTGGTTAAAGTCCAAAACATTGTTGAAAAGTCACATTATTTTCAAATGTGGACTCGATATGGATTGAGATATAATAGTAAAATTAATTTACTGAATTAATTGCTGGAAAAGAGAAATTAGTCTAGGTTTTATTTTCAAACACAGTAATTCAAAGCGAAAATAGAAGAATGATGCACATTTCATTGGTGATATAGCATAAGACAAAGCATTAATATATACTGTGAAATGAATTCATTTTATGCTGTTGTATATTTAAGTTTGGTACTATCTTTTTTTGGCACTCATGAAGTCTGTGTACATGGCAGTTGAAACATTTGAAACTTATTTGGATTTTGGTTTTAACTTGCTCAAACCAAAATAAAACTTTCAGTAATACATATTCAAATGTCACACTCATTACTACTTAAAAATCACTGTACACTACTAAAAATCATGATATATTACATTCAGCCAGCGTCAGAGCCTTATCAAGGTGTGTCAGCAGGAATCAGCATTTCAAAGACCTGAAAGAAAGAGGAAGATGCCGACTGATGAGAAGAAATCTTTTATGCAAGCTCTCTTAATACTTGGGAGAGAAGAAATTACAAGCATTTTAGAACTATTAAAGAAATTATGATTGAATTTTTTCAAATCATTAATTCTATTTATGAAAATGCTGATGGCAAATGAATACTTCCGAATCCTTTTTTGAATTGCCGGAGTGACACAACAAATCGAGATAATTTTAGAATAAATTGGAAAACAATGAAGTCTGTTTTATTTCATTGCATTTTTCTATTATTTATTTATATTGATCTCCTATTCTATATTCCCTATGTATGGAAGACATAATACAAGGACTGAGTTTATAACGTGTTTACAAGAATTCGATAGTAAATAGAATTAGGAAACTACGTAAAAAAATATATTTGATAATTAACAAATATAGCTGGAAGAAATCATTATAATAACAGCTTCTTATATTTTACCTGTTAAAGAAACTATTAAACCCAATGAAAACTTATGATTTAAAAAAAAATGAGAAAACGATTTTATTACTGTAACTGCAAGTCCTTATAAATATGTACTTGGGGTTATTAAAATATCTTTCATATTATTATCACTGTGCATTTAGGTTCTCCATTTTATTTAATAAATGGAGTAAACAGTACAAAAAGTAATAGGGTTAGCAAATGTTATAAATTCTTTTAGGTTCTTAATGAACAAAAAATCTTAAATGTTTCCTCTGACTGGTTGGTTGAAATAACACTAATCACTGAACAATGTAAGAACAGAATGAGTACTTAAAGTTCTTATTAGCCTTTCCTCCAGGCGAATTGGTTGTTGGAAGTTGATGGCATGTTGAATTATCTCTTTTAGACACTTTACGATATAGATAATTAACGGGTATTGACATTTGGATTTATTAAAAAAATTATCAGGTGCTTCCCTTCGATATTTATGTAAATAATGAAAATCACCATATAAATGTCTGTGTGTGAATATATATTAGTGTAATGACTGTTTTATCCCTGCAGTAACTTCAGTGCACTGCTTTCTATCATAAACATTTCCTTCAGTTCTTTTGGTTTAGGCATGGTGCACACAGCTGATGAGACTCATCCTGCGCATCTTTCCCGCACAATGTTGCAGTTTCTGTCACCGAAATAGGACACCAAATGCTCTGATATGCAGCGTATCAACTTATGTGAGCCGACATAAACTATCACTTATGTGAGCCGACATAAACTATCATCAGTTGTAGCTCACGCAAAACATGCCCTTATATTTGAGAATCATTATATTAAATGTTCTGTTGCGTTGTGTATATTACTGTTCCGAGACAACCTATGGAGAGGTGACGGTTAACTCACATTCATCCTCTTTCACATTCTTCTCCTGTTTCCAAAATCCAGGAGGAAATATGAAGACTGAATCCTACAGTGGAGACTACAAGTTAAACTGATGAGAAATAAGAACAGAAACATAACTTTGTTGATATTTCTGGTCAACAGTAATGCCTAAAACTTTCTGATGATTCCCTTCAAAATTGTTTTTCTATGTGGCTGAATATTTGGCACTAAGAATATCAAATGGATAATTTGATTCTGGGGGTGCTTTACATAAGCCTCAATAACATTTTCAAAATTTGCTACAAAATATTGGCAAATATTTTTATTAAATATTTTCCCTTGGATAGAGCAAAGGATGCTTAAAAATGCTTTTAATTTTTCCCTCCAATTTTGTGGAGTTGGAAATTTTTGAATGTGCTAAGGCAAAATTTTATTGCTTCTTCTTACCTCATTATTAGGGACAGAACTTTTTCTGTTAAAATCTGTTCTTCAAAGAAATAAATTTTTTTAAGGTCATGTACATAAAAAAATACTAATTTAAAAAAAAATCATTTTGTATGGAATGTTGGCAGTTTTTAAATAATTAATTTCTCGAAATCTGGTCCAAATTTGGTTTTGTGTGTGTCTATGTCTGTGTGTGTGTGTGTGTAAGTACACTTATAAAAGTGACATTAGTCTTTTTTTCAGTGAACTCTTTTGAAAATTGAAAAAAATTAAAATGTAGAAGTAAAACTTTGATGATAGATTTTTCCTTAATGAAACATATGAAAAAATATGTATCTTTAAATAAGTTTGTGATCAATTTTTTGAGTATCCAGGTAGTTTTTACTTATGTTTTGCTTGAAGTAAAGGCAATTTATAAATTAAAAAAATGCCATAAAGAATGTATGAATTTAGAAAGTTTCTGTAATTGTAGCATCATTCCTTCTATATTTGGGAAGAATGTAGCCACTTTTGTTTTTTGCCTAATGTAGTGATATAATATGATGATTAATCCAATGCCTGTGTGCTCAGTTTCACATATCTCTTTTCCTCCCTCCACTTTTATGGTACCATTTAATTTAGTAAGTGTTCTATGAAGTCATTGGAAATTAATTGTTTCAGCTTGGGATATTCGTTCCACATTGCAGCTCAACTTGGAACAGATGGGACTTTTGCATTTGATAGAATAGAGGATGCAATTGTACAGGCAGATGAAGTGGATAGTCGTTTTTTACAGTTTGAAGGTGGTCTGAGCATTACAGGTAAGTGATTGCCATTTATTTTATTTTTTATTATTAAGTTTGTGGGAAATATCCATTTTACTTATTTACAATTACAAAAAAGGAAAAAATGGTAATGTTATATTGTCGTAGTAATTGACAATTTTGTTATATAATACAATCAACAAGTCTTCAGAAACTCCAAACTATCACGGCAGTTTGAGGCAAATTCATTGGCAAGTTGAGTTCACGACACAAGTTAATCAGAGTTAACCAGAAAGGTACACATTGAATTATAAATGTAAAGAAGTTTTTAGACATGAGGTGCATAATGAGGATTAACCAGTGAGATCTAGGAGTCAATATTGAGGAAGTCAGGAGTATTTCACAGAATCTTTAAGAATAGTACAATTGTTGCCGCCACGTAAAGACGCTTTCAATATTAAATTTGTAAAGCTGATACTAGTTGTTGATTTCTTGAGGTGGATACTCCAGACTCCTTAAATTCAAGGAATTCCACAAATCTGTGCTGACTTTTTTTAGGTTTTGTATCAGATTCTTGTAACAGGGAGACCAAACTGTGGAGGTATACTCTAATTTTGAATGTACTAGAGCAAAAAATAAAACTTGCAACACTTCAATATTTCTTATTTTCTTTGAGAAGAAACGATATCTAGAAAGTTTTATTTACAATAGTAACTTCAGTGCGTAGTTTAAACATCGGTTGCCTTATCAAAATCAACTCCCAGATTTATCAACTGGAACAATTCGCAATGTTGTTCATGAATTTTGTAGTTATAAATAATTTACTTTGATCTAAAAGAAAACTCTTGACACAGGCTTATTGGGCAGAATTTAACATAAGCTTATTATTAGAACTGCTCAAGTAATGTGTAGATCATTGTGTAATATGAGAGTCCTCAAACCTTCTAATTGGAATAAAGAATTTCATGTCATCTATGTAGTTAAGCAAAATAAAGATAAGTCACTATCAAAATTATCTACAGAAATAGAAAATAATAGTGGCCCCAAATTTATTTTCCTGAGGTACACCTGTAAGTGAAGTGAATGGAGCTGACTGATAACTTGCGTACTTTACTGTAATAGTTTGCAGCTGTAAGTTATAAAGCTAACAAACATAATTTCATGGTACAACTTTTTTAATGTAAATTGTGATCAAGCAAGTCAAAGGATTTAGTGAAGTCTGTCTAAACTTGTCCAAATTCAGAGAGAAAGGTAGAGACTTGCTAGGTGAAGGTAAGCAAATTTATAATAGACCTGTCTTTTAAGAAACTGTGATAATGGGGATAGATATGTAGCTTTACTTGAGTTTACACTTTGAAAGAATAATTGGATATAATTGTATTATAATTGGATTTTTGACAGTCAATTGCTTGCTGTTGGTCAATATATTGGTCTTTAATTCCTATTGTCTCTGCCAGGTTGTTGAACTCATTCTTACAGTTATTTTCAGGTGTTTGTTTAAATTCTAGCAAACTGATGTACTCTTGTGTATCTTTATTAATTAATTATTTTTTTAAGGATTTTTAATTTTAGAGAAGATTATAATTTGCTTAAATTATTCAGAAAACTTCAGTGATAATGAGATTTTTATAATACAATTTCAGTCTGATTGATTGATTGTTTCTGGGCATGTCATCTGCGATGATCGTTAGTCCTCTTATTGTCGTGAATATTTTATTGTGGGAAGTTCTCCTTAGTTGGTGAGATGTGGTACTAACCTTCACATCGGCAAGCGCCGAATTTCCCTATCCAAGTATTTTCCCCAATGGGGACCATCTCAGTCAGGACAAAACTCCCAGCTCGCAACTGGTCTTCCAACTTGTGATAGTGTAGAGCTTGTACGTGTGTATCTAAAGGGAGAGACTGAGGATGAGGAAAAGGAAGGAACAATTGCATGAAGTTCTTGACCCGTTTTTTAGGGTACTACTTCAGCATTTATGTTATTGATTGGAGAAACATCAGAAAACTATCAATCGGAGCGGCTAATTGCTAGAATTTCAAAATACGACTGAATTTGACCTACCTATTTCGCTAGTGTTGAAAATTTGCCAAGAATCAAATCCTAGGACCTGTTGGTCAGAGTCACTGCAGAGGCAGCAGCAATGCTGACTGAATAAATCATTCAAATGGATGAAATTTTTTCCCTCTGAAAGATGCAAAGGTTCTTTTTATAATGGTGTAGGTAAAAATCAAGTTTATATAATTGAATATTAAATATTGTTTATATGCAATAAGTTATGATTTTTCTGAATAAAAACAATTAATTTATCAAAATTATAGTTTTTGACATTGAATAATCTATCCTTACTTGGTTGGCACACTCAGTGTTCTGTGCAAGTTAGTTACATGACATGAAGGTATGCAAGAAAAAACAGGATAAAATTCTAGAGAAATGAAGTTCCTAGCAAGCTTTTAAATTCATGTATTTTAAAATTAATAATATTATGTATTTGGTATGGAATGAAATGGCTGAAAGGAAGCATTTATTATCTACGCCAAGAGCTTACCGGGCCAAAAAGTTCCATTGATTTGGGATGAAAATTACAGGAGGTATGGTCATTAGAATTTGGCCAATTTTCTTCAAATTTTTAGGGGGTAGTTTTTTATTGTTTTTAAAGTTGTCAATTTTGCACAGTGTACAATCTTTTTTCAAGTATTTTTTGTGGTTGCTGAACACAAGACATAATGACTTAACGAATCACTTAGAACTTTTCTTGTGAGGTTGCAAATGTGGAAAATGGAAGTAGATCTAATTGGTTTTCATATGGTAATTTGCAGCTCTGTTAGTAAGTGGTGCTTATAAACTTGCTGGCACTGTAAACAAACCACCACCTATCACCGGTGATCAAGCTGTGAAGTTTGCCAATTACTTTTTGAGCAGACGTTCTGTTCAGACACTGAAAGGAGCATATATGCTCTTGGAAGTGCTCAACACACTCATCAATAATAAGGTAAGTACGTTTACGAGAAAGGTATTAATATTTGAGAAAAGTATGTAAGAGAGATGCACGTTCATACTTGTACAAGAAAGTAACTAGTGGTGCTGAATGGCACAGACTTTCTTGAACGAGTTAGTTTTCTAATCGCTTTAGTCTGAAATAGCTTTTTGGTGTTTCCCCCACCCTCTTCCCAGCTGCCATCTTTTGCTGCCTCAAGGACCTTTTTTAAATAAATTATGAATATTATACAAGAGTAAAACCGGGTCATAAATGAAAATTTTTGTTGAAAAAATTGGTTCCATTTTTGAGAAAATGTCATTTGAATGTTTTTCATTCCTGATTGCTAGATGTTGGTTTAGCTGTGACCACAAAGTAATTATATATTCCTGGCCGGAGTGTATTCATGTGTTGACATGACTTGCATCAGTTTGAATCTTCGTCTTAAAACTACGCTTAGCTGCAAAATACCTGTGGTTAAGTCTGGGGGTTAGGCTGAGGTAATGCAAATGGTGGTTGGTTTGCACTTCAGTTGCTGGAGCATATGCAGCCAAGCTGTAATGGTTTTGTTACTTCTAGAAAAACAAGTGCTCATACAGCTCCAAATGTTTCAATGAAAATTTGCATACAATAATATGTTTTAACCATCTGTAATATTCTTAATGTCCTATTTCAATTCAACTGTTAGGGGACTGAAAAATTGAGATAATATTAAAAAATGTTTTAGTGCTGTTAGGTAGCAGCTGGGACAAGGGTGGGGTGATACCAGAAAGCTAGCCTAGATTTAACAGATTAGAAAACTAACTAGTGTGAGGAAGTGGTGCCATTCTGTTGCACCAATATTTTCAAAGTAGTATTAAAATTCCCATTTCTCTGATTTTTAAAATTGTTGAAACTGAAGTTGGCTTTGTGTCATACGCACGTGCTACATTGACCTGCTTCATTCCACTATCTATTTTTTTTTATTATCTCCACTTTCTGTTCTAGTGTCTCCTTTTCTTACTTTCCATTGTAACGTAATCGGGTTGTAATTTTTTTGAATACCACTACTACCCACTGCAAAACACTCTTAGAAAACTGAAATCACCACAACACATGTATTTGCAATCAGAGCATTCGCTATAATTACCAAGATATGAAATGAATTCCTGGAAGATCGTAGTATTAGAAACTGAAAAAGTCGGGATTCCCCATCATATGATCTAGAAATAACGACTATGCTTCTGCTGCGATTACAGTGAACTAGGTCTTGGTCTTCATGAATTCGATTGATGTGTAGAATCGATATGTTATTCAATGCCCATTGCAAACAATGGACATAACCATAACGGAAATGTCATGAAATACATATTCCAGAAATTCTAGGGTAACAGCAGATTCCAAAAGTATGAAAATGGGAAAAAAATAAATAATGCTAGCCCTGGATACTCTGCAAGAACTAGACAGTGAAATACCCAGTTGTATATCATGACTTTTCAAAAACCTTCGACATTGTCCCTCATGGAAGGTTAGTCATAAGTTGAGTTCCGTAGGGATCAGTCCGTGCCCTGATCTTACTCATCCTTTATACCAGCTACTACACATGAAGTTAATATCCGTGATGTACGCAGACAACACAAATGTCCTTAATGACCCGAGTGTTAACCCAATGGAACTGCAGGAAGATCTCTATGAAATTTGTGAATGTTTTAAAATATGGATGATACTGCTGAATGAGAAAAAATGCAATATAATGCACATTGGGAGGAATAAATCTCATATATATGATCGAAAGACCTGCATTGACATCAACAAACTGTACAAAGATCCTGGGTATCACAATATCTGACCTGATGTGGAAATACCACAACTACATCATAAGGAAGGCAAGTACTACACTATTCCTGATGATGATGGCATTTAAATCATGGGACAATATTGCTTTAAAAGCAATTTTCTACTCCTTCATACTACTAATACTGGAATATGGAAGCACGATATGGAATCCAAACCTGTCAAAGGATATACTCTTCCTGGAGCAAGTACTCAGAAAGACCACACTCATTCCAGTGGACTTGAGAATCCTTCCCTTAAACTGCAAACAACAACTACAAATGCAGCCACTTGGAACTCATAGACAAATAGTTATGAGAGAATCTTCAAGTGAATGAAAGGCGTCTACAATATTTCTGAGCTCCAACATCTATTTACAAGCCCCAACAATACATGACTGAGGGGGCACAACCAGGGGCGGATTAATATTTTTGCGGCCTGTAGGCACATCAAATTTGCCGCCCCCTGTTTAAAATTAATGTTACATTTCAAATTTTAACGTTTCAGTAACAATTCCTCATTAATTTAAACGTTTTAACTTTAAAAGTAACATTATATTTTGCACATTGTTTTCATAAATTAAATATTTTTTTTGGATTAGCTAATTTTGGATATAAACTGTATCTTCATAGCAAGTAACGTTCAACATGATTAACGTTTCAACACTGAAACGTTAACATTAAAAGGAAACTAAAACATGACAACTAGAATTGCAACATGTTTTCTTTCGTCAACGGGCCTTAGTTTCAGATTCATATACTTCTGAAATCATAAGGTATACTCTAATGAAGTAGACAAATAAATTGCTTGTATTAAATATTAATATGATAATTTTTAAAATAAAAATATGATTTATGCTGTTATAGTTTTTAGAAAACCTAAATTTGTTTTAGAAAATATCAAGAAAATTTTGCGCCTTTGAAAGTTTGCCGCCCTTGAAAATGTGCCGCCGTAGGCACGTGCCTACTGTGCCTATGCGTAAATCCACCTCTGGGCACAACTTAAAACTAAACAAGTCAAAATTCTAAATACTGCAGCACAAGAAATTTATAACCAACTTCTTCTGTATACTGCTAAATGCTTTGGATAGTGCTGTATTGAATTACATTGAACACCATTTTGCTGTATTGTTTTCTTCCCCCCCCCCCCCCCCAATTTCACAAATGTATTTTTTTTTATATCTTTTCCATGTCATTAACATTTACATTACAGGCGATGTGTGTATGTTGTTGCATTTGTGATTTCTAATCAAATTTCTCAAAACTTGATATGTTTTTTGTTAAAAGAGCATAAATATGTGCATTTTCAGAAAAGTTAAAACATTTTCTTGAAATTGGCTCCAAAATTTTCAATGGAAATGTACTTATAGGACCAGATAATATTCTTAAAGTTGTGGTTCAATTCTACTATTAGGGATCAAAAAAATTGGGAAAATGTGTAAGAATGATTTTTAGGTGCCAAAAGATCTGCTGAGAAGACGGTGCGGCAAAACCAGAAAGATAGCCCGAAGTGAAAAGTAAAGAAACTAACCAGTATGAGCCTGTGCCATTTTGTAGCACCACTAGTTACTCTGATTTTTTTCATCATTATGACATTACAGAGTTGTGAACTAGTGGTACAACAGCATACATTTCCTTGAATTATTTCTGCAATTCTCGAAAATTCAGAGAGTGTAAAGAAAATTAGACCTGCCCAATTCTTTTAGGGGTCCATTTTTCTTTCCATGGTAAATATTTAAAAAAATTGGAGCAGTTTTCAAAAAAAATTTTTTTTATAAATTGTATTAACAAGAAGAAATTACATAAAAACTACTCCAGTTATCAAAAAATTGTAGATGACCCTTGTTAAAGATCTAAGAATAAATCTCTATCATTAATATTGTACTTTAGCAAGGGTAATGTTTTGCAATTATAAGAAAACAATTTTTGCAATATTCATTGGTTATTATTATTCACAAATTATTTTATCATTCTTTGCTAAATATGAGGAAAATAATTAAAGAAAAATTTGAAGCCATTTTTTTGCTAAATAATTCTTTAAAAATTGCACTTCACTAAATTACATATAAACAACTTGTATTCTAAAAAAATTGTACACAACCATTTTTTGGCATCTGTTATTTATGAAGAGATTTCATTAAGGGAAATAATTCTACCTTTACTATTGTATTTGGTGGAAGGTGCCAAAAAAATTGTTGAACTTCTGCAGATTTCAATGAAATTGAGACCTACCCCATTCTAAGTGTCTTTTACTATACACAAGATGAAAGATCTATAAAAAAATTTGGAGCCAATTTTGAGAAAATTGAAATGTTTTGGCTTTATTTAAAGTACCCCCAAAACACAAAATATACATTCCAAATGTGCAGGGCCCTGAGTTCATTTAGATCAATTATAGAGAAAATCATCAGAATGGTTTAGGTTGATTTCTGATTCACGATTACTATAATTTCTCTTTTGTAGTAGGGTGAGACAGTTTTTAACTGGTTTTATCTTGAAAATAGCTCTTACTGGCATTGTTAACTTGAAACATTTTTGCAATGCATAATGAATGCAGAAAAAGAAATAGTGGATATGTGTAGTTACTGCAACATCATTATACTCTTTTGTAATCATGTGTTAACGTTACAGTTTGTATAGTTTTAGTTACAAGTGGCTAATCATAATGAAATAAAATCTCTTTTCTAGTTTCACTTGCCAGCAGCCATCACTTTGGTCAGCCCTGCTGCTGTGTCTTTGGAGCAGCCACGTGTCTCTGTAAGAGTAAGTGATTTGCTTGGCAAACCTTTGAGCACTGAGCCTTTGACTGTAACGGCTGAGAGTGCAACTCGTGTTGGTGATGAAGTTGTTGTATTATCAAAGAAGAAGTTCGAGCCAACTGCAGACAAGTATGTTTAGTTAATATTTCATTTTAAACTGATTTATTTCACAATGTAAAGTAGGAATAAGTCTTAAGTTGGACATCAAAATGTAGAAAGTGAACAAAATAATAACTTTTTAATTTTTAATAGAAAATTCAATTATGTTTAAATAATAGAAAATAATTTGTTTTGCAAGGTATTTATTGTGTGTTTTGTAATTGCCAGAACAGTGTATTCTGTTAATTTGATGGAACTGAAACCAGAACGAGGTTTCTATAAGCTGTCCATCAGTGCAGCCTTGGCCAAACCAGATCCTCGTTTGGTTGGAAATGTTGGTGCTTCATTAACGGTCAAGGTTATGTGCGCAGTTGCTGTTGAAAATGTTGAAATCGGTACTGTAGATGCTGACCAAACAACGCAAGCAAAACTCACCAAGTAAGACAATTATTTTGTACTTTCTCATATGAATTATGCTGTATTTCCTTCTTATTGACCTGCTTCCATGGATACTGGATGTTTCTTTGTTCATGATGCAATTTTTCTGAATCTAATTGATTTCTGTGGACCACACAGTCTTCAGTATTTACAGGGTATATATTTTTTTTTAATTATTTCATATAAGTACCAGAGAGAGGGTGAGAAATAACAACCAAACAAACTTTCACCTCAAAAGTATGATAATATTGCCTATGAATTGGAATCTGTCATGCGAGGTTGCTTGCTGTTGCCTATTTCTGTGTATGCTAGGAGCATACTTCAGTTGTTAAAACAGTATATTTAATGAACATAAGATGTTGGGTGATGCAGAGCAATTGCAAATGAAATAACGAAGAATTACAGACCATTGCAATGTTAATTTTGTTCACTCAAAAATAGAATATCAGCCATGCAAAAACATCAAACACAAAACATTGATGTTAAAAACATGGGCTTCAAAAATGTTAAATCATAAAGTAAACAATATAAATAAGAACAACAATGTTTTGTAAACATTGATGTCACAACCCTTCTGCTGGCGACGGCTCCACAGGTGTCGTAGCAGTCACCTCAGCCAAGCGACGAACGTTGTGTGATCCCATGACCCCTCTACCGCGTCAAGGTGTCCACCTGTCCACAAGCATGACGATGTCTCAGGTGTGCAAAATGTACTGTACCTAATACTTTTTCGATCTTCGAAAAAAATTTGTGAGGATCAAGCCTCATCTCAGCTTGTAAACTGCTTTTATGTTTCACATACTCGCAAAGAGTATCTTTTTCGTCTGAGAAAGCAGCGTAAAGTGCTCGTTTGAAAGACAATAACTGAAGTGTCTCCTCTTGAGCCCAAAATAGAACCAAAATCCATCAGTTATCTGCTGAGAAAGAAAACTCTGAGAGCGGAAACGCATCTCTTCTGGTAGCCCTGCCCTTGGAATCAGGAAGGGCGTCTCCAATACTAGGCATCTGCCTATTCCAGATTGCTCGTTTTAAAACTCTGAGAGCATGGACAAGGGGCATCCTCGCAACAGTTGATATGCTCTTACTTTATAAAGAAGAAATAGAAGATTTACTAGTTACTGTATAAAGAACTGTTGGGTCAGTTCGAATGAGCAAGAAATGTCTGCTCAGCCCCACTGAAGTCTACGGAATGCGTCATGATGCTTCCCTTCAAACAATGTTGTTAATCAAAAGCGAGGTGGGTAGGTTGATGGCTTTTAAAAACATTTTGCTTTTGCATAAAACAGTTTTAACATTGTACATCTGTGTGTTGAGTTCTTGCGGGTGTGTAAATCCTTGCTAGAGTGCACTGGCCGGCGTATTGTTTCCCGAGTGTGGGTCTCCTTTGCCATCCTAGCGCGTGGTCCCTTGAACCTGCTGTTTGCTCAGCCACCCCCCCATGCCCATCCTAAATTCTTCACCTTCAAGCATAGAGTTTGCTTGATACAAAGGTGGTGACTCGCAGCGATGTTGAGGAATTCACCTACATATGCGGTATACCCTATGTATGTCACCACATATTTCTTATGGTTAAGAAAGCCGAATTGTGGAAGGTTATAGCAATTTATTAGGCTAAGGAACCCAGTTGGCTACTTCGTAATATTGTCACCAATCATTATATTAATCAACCAATTTTGAGGCAAAGATAACATTTTCATAAGAATGTTTTAATGATTGAGGAGTAACAGTGAAACTTCCTAAAGCTGGTGATGTTTTTAACCTGTTGTCACTGATGTGTTATCATTTCCAAGAGAAATGTTTATATCAAGTAAAATAGTAAGATGATATTTCATGACTTCCTATGTCTATTAAGGTTTGAGCTTTCAGTTCACTGTTACAGGAACAATGGCTTTTGAGAGGCTGCATAGCAATGGGGAGAATTGAAACTAATGCATGTTCTTTGGTTGTAGTTTTACATTTGCAAACAGAAGCTTAATGGCATCTCTTTGAACAATTTCTACAAATAGAATTTCAAGCAGGTCTGTGAGGTCATTCATGTGTGCTGTATCCACAAAAATAGCATTTACTTGTCGCAGAAGCCGAATACTTGATATTGAGAGTGGGTTTATTCAGGTGCTATTCTGTGTGAAGATTTGAATGAGTGTTTCCTTCTTGTATACAGTCTTCTAAGGAAAGGTTATGATACTTTAACAATGTCTTGTTCATTTATATATTTGATAAGGATGTGACTAAGTTATCTTGATTAACACCCATATTTTGCGTGGATGGCACATCTTTAAAATTACAAGCTTTATTTCATTATATGAATTGTGCAGCTTTCTGGTTTACAGCCTAATTCTGTTGCTTCTGTTAAGTGAGCATGTGATGTGTAAACCTAATTCTTAGGCCTGATACAATGACTTTTCAAAATCTTGATAGCAGCTACATACTTTTTGCTTCACTGGTATATTCATAAACAGTAAGTGTAACAAAATTAGGCACAAACTGCAATTTATCTCCATTGTTGGACTTGGCAGCAGATTTAATATTTTCAAAGACAATATGTCAAAGAACCCTTAGCGGTTGTCTAAGTGACGGTCTGCGAGGTCTGTCAAGCATTATTCTCTATGAAATTAAACTTATCTTCTACATTAGAACCTAGTTTTATTGAAAGTGATGTTCATAAAAACTTTTTGTAGTCCTTGCTTTAAGATATATTATAAATAAATAAGTTAACAAATATTCTTCATAGGAATTAAGAACAATCAAAACACACTCTCTTTTCATTATTTCAATTTCAAATTCCAAGTACAATGTTTAAGTAGGTATTTGACTTCCTTCAACAGGTGATCTCCAACTATTTAAAATTTTTGGTGTTATTAAATACTAGATATAATATTAAAATATATTTGATGAGTACAAAACACAAGTTTAAGTAAACTCGCCTTGTTGCTATCTGTCATGTAGCACAGATGGTCACAAAATGTGTGGTGCATTTGAATATTTGTGGCAGTATGACTGTAATGGAGAGTGTATAGTATAAAAATAAGGAGGAGGTTTGGGGAAGTGAAAGATGGCATTGTTGTCTTTTTATAAATAATAATTTTAATTTAATGATAATTAAATTAGCATACTTATTTGTAAAAATATTGGATTCAGTTGTCCTGTTGATTGTATAATGTAATTTAATAAGTAGTCAGAAGTCAAACGTTCTTTTCTAGATTCTGAATCAATAATTAAGAGTGTATTGGAAGTCCGTATTATGAAAAAGTTGTAATTCATGAAGTGACATGAATTTTGTTGGAGGGAGAGGGACTTTTAAATAATTCATATGCTCCTGTATTTTTAACTTTAGTTTCAATTTTGTCATTCCATGTGAATTTATTGTGAATCTAAACATTTGATTTTATAAACAATAATTTCTTTTTCTTTTGGAGGTAATGTATCTTTGATTTTCTTGTTCAAATTCTGAGTAAACATAGGATATTTAGATTTCTACCTCTACTATTTTCAGAGTGGTTTACCCGAATAAATTACCTTCAAAATTGGAAGCAGATTCTCTCCAAAAATTGATTATGAAATTTGGTCTCAAGGATAAAAACACTGGAAAATTGATGACTGTTCATCAAGCATTTGTGAGATTATACAATCCAAAAACTAAACAAGAAATAATTTTTGTTGCTGAACCTGATTCATCAAAGAATTACAAGTTTGATTTGGTAAGTACTAAAGGGAAATTTTATGTGAATTCTCTGATTCTGATGTCTCTCATTTCTTGGTCTCTCGGTTAAGAGAAGCTGCATGATTCAAGTTTTAAAGTTAAATTTAACTTTAAAAACATTAAATACTCTAAAACAGTGCTCAACAATGCTATATTGGGAGCAAAGAGCAACTGGCAGATGTGAAAGCAAGAGCTTGAAGAGCTTGTTAATGGGGATGAAGGAAAAGTCTGCATTAGGTTACTTGACAAAAGAAATTGAAAATACTCAAATTTTGGTTAGTAGAAGTGGAGTGTAAGCATAATGAAATTTGCCTTGTTGCCAGTATCAATACTGAAGTATATTACAATCGTTGAGAGTTTTTTTTTTTTTTTTGTGGGAATTAGTAAGCAGGAGGAATTAAAAGTACACTCTTAGATCACGGTGCATTGTGGGTTCGGGAATGCCGTTTATTGCTTTGACCTCTGCAATTTTCAGAGATTTTGGCAGATGCCACCAGAATTTTTCATAATACTCCTGTCTCTGTTGCCTGCTAAGAGCAGAGTGCAAATGGCATGTGCAAGGAACAAAAATGTGATGGGTCCTGTTCTATATCGTGTAATTTTCTGTGTGATTCATATTTACAAGCTTGCAAGTAATAAAGGCCTGGTCTTCATATGCATGTATTTTTTTGGCAGGGGCATTTATAGATCAGATTGAAAAGGCAATATGTTCGTAATTGTGTGAGAGAATATTCTGTTTATACTATTACATTTTTCTTAAATAGTAAAATTGTGTGGGGTTTATTGAGAAGTTTCATGAACTAATTAACATGCCATGAAATGAGGCTTTATCAAATAATTGGAGAATTTAGTGCCAGAAGGTTAACTCAGAAAAAACCCAAGGAGATATTGGAGGTTTTGTAAATTTGCCAGGAACTTTTTATTGATCCCTAAACCTGTCAGTTCTTATGAACTTTATTTCCATGGTCTTATGAAACTAGTATACCTTCTGTTCTTCTCTTCCTATTATATCTAAAAAATATATTATTTAAGGTGTTAGGTTAGAGTTAACACCTCTTCTCAGCATGGAGACTTTAGGAAGCGCAATGACTGATGTTAACTCCACTCTGGGAAACAATTTTTCGAAAGTGATCTAAAGGAAAATAATCTAAAAGCAATTGTTGCTTAGGAAACTGATTGAATAATGAAATCATCAGCCATAAGTGTTCTACTTCTCAAAATATTGTAATTATTACTTTTTCTCACACTAATATTTTCTCTTAATTATTTGGTGGAAATTAAAGAACACTTTTTAATTTCTACTTTATAAATTAAGAAGTGACATAAAAATCAATTTTCTTCCCTCCAGGGACTAAAAGAAGCCCTGAAACACTGGAGAGTCATTGCATTTAATTTATTATATATATTTTTTTGCTGCCAATGGCAGAGAATTTTTCCCCTGTAATGCCGAGTTCATGTTATTTACAAAGAGCACCTGGAACTTTTGTTCTTTCATAAAATGATAACTTCCCATTCTCCACCTTCTGGCAAAGCATATCTAAAAATTAAAAATAAATCTGTTACAAATAAGTTACAATCCCACTGCATTATTAAGTACCAGAAATGATTAAACATATGCATAGCTAAATGATCACTGGCATGGTGTCAACTATAGAGTTATAACTTTCTTGCTTACAAACTCCAAAGTAACACTCATGCATACAATATTTCTTAAATATGTTTTAACAGCTTTTGCGCATCAAATATTTTGCAAAATGCTGTGATTTTCATCACAAGTAGCAATGTAAGCAAGAGAAAACTTGTTTTGACTACATAACTAAAAATTACAAAATTTTGAATAAACACCTTGCACTAAACCCTCCAATTGAATTTTATGAAAATAAATTTTTCATATCTTCTACAGGATCTTGGAAGCAAAGCGGCAGAGTTTGGCCATCTCTCTGGAGATTATTCTCTGGAGTTAATAGTTGGTGATGCTGTACTGTCCAATTCATTTTCTTGGGAAGTTGCAACTGTTCATTTGAAGTTCGCAGAGTTAAATATTGGTGCCGCAGCAAGTGCTGTAACTAAGGATGCGTATCTTTATGCACCAAAACCAGAAATTAAAGTAAGTTACAAAATCATATTTGTGTGTTTTCTTTTTTTTTTTTTTTCGTTAGTCGGCCGACTAGGACCACGCAAGCAAGCATCCTGCATTTACCGTGGCTCAGTTTTTATTTATTATCGCGGTGGCAGGTGCTTGCAACAATTCTTAGGGGGGACCAGCATTTAGCTGGATCCGATTTTTATCCCCCATGGTTGTTAGCCCGGGGGTATGGAAGATGAGAGATGATAGGAATGGATTAGGAGGCGATAGGTGATCGTGGACTTTTGGAACCATCCCAGCATTCGCCTTTATGACCGAGGGAAACCACGAAAACCCCGGTCAGGATGGCCGGCCTGGGAATCGAACCCGGACCTCCCGATTACGAAGTCAGTGCGCTATGCACTGAGCCACTTCGCTCGGTATTTGTGTGTCTGTGTGTCTGTGTGTGTGTGTGTGTGTGTGTGTGTGTGTGTGTGTGTGTGTGTGTGTGTGTGTGTGTGTGTGTGTGTGTGTGTGTGTGTGTGTGTGTGTGTGTGTGTGTGTGTGTGTGTGTGTGTGTGTGTGTGTGTGTGTGTGTGTGTGTGTGTGTGTGTGTGTGTGTGTGTGTGTGTGTGTGTGTGTGTGTGTGTGTGTGTGTGTGTGTGTGTGTGTGTGTGTGTGTGTGTGTGTGTGTGTGTGTGTGTGTGTGTGTGTGTGTGTGTGTGTGTGTGTGTGTGTGTGTGTGTGTGTGTGTGTGTGTGTGTGTGTGTGTGTGTGTGTGTGTGTGTGTGTGTGTGTGTGTGTGTGTGTGTGTGTGTGTGTGTGTGTGTGTGTGTGTGTGTGTGTGTGTGTGTGTGTGTGTGTGTGTGTGTGTGTGTGTGTGTGTGTGTGTGTGTGTGTGTGTGTGTGTGTGTGTGTGTGTGTGTGTGTGTGTGTGTGTGTGTGTGTGTGTGTGTGTGTGTGTGTGTGTGTGTGTGTGTGTGTGTGTGTGTGTGTGTGTGTGTGTGTGTGTGTGTGTGTGTGTGTGTGTGTGTGTGTGTGTGTGTGTGTGTGTGTGTGTGTGTGTGTGTGTGTGTGTGTGTGTGTGTGTGTGTGTGTGTGTGTGTGTGTGTGTGTGTGTGTGTGTGTGTGTGTGTGTGTGTGTGTGTGTGTGTGTGTGTGTGTGTGTGTGTGTGTGTGTGTGTGTGTGTGTGTGTGTGTGTGTGTGTGTGTGTGTGTGTGTGTGTGTGTGTGTGTGTGTGTGTGTGTGTGTGTGTGTGTGTGTGTGTGTGTGTGTGTGTGTGTGTGTGTGTGTGTGTGTGTGTGTGTGTGTGTGTGTGTGTGTGTGTGTGTGTGTGTGTGTGTGTGTGTGTGTGTGTGTGTGTGTGTGTGTGTGTGTGTGTGTGTGTGTGTGTGTGTGTGTGTGTGTGTGTGTGTGTGTGTGTGTGTGTGTGTGTGTGTGTGTGTGTGTGTGTGTGTGTGTGTGTGTGTGTGTGTGTGTGTGTGTGTGTGTGTGTGTGTGTGTGTGTGTGTGTGTGTGTGTGTGTGTGTGTGTGTGTGTGTGTGTGTGTGTGTGTGTGTGTGTGTGTGTGTGTGTGTGTGTGTGTGTGTGTGTGTGTGTGTGTGTGTGTGTGTGTGTGTGTGTGTGTGTGTGTGTGTGTGTGTGTGTGTGTGTGTGTGTGTGTGTGTGTGTGTGTGTGTGTGTGTGTGTGTGTGTGTGTGTGTGTGTGTGTGTGTGTGTGTGTGTGTGTGTGTGTGTGTGTGTGTGTGTGTGTGTGTGTGTGTGTGTGTGTGTGTGTGTGTGTGTGTGTGTGTGTGTGTGTGTGTGTGTGTGTGTGTGTGTGTGTGTGTGTGTGTGTGTGTGTGTGTGTGTGTGTGTGTGTGTGTGTGTGTGTGTGTGTGTGTGTGTGTGTGTGTGTGTGTGTGTGTGTGTGTGTGTGTGTGTGTGTGTGTGTGTGTGTGTGTGTGTGTGTGTGTGTGTGTGTGTGTGTGTGTGTGTGTGTGTGTGTGTGTGTGTGTGTGTGTGTGTGTGTGTGTGTGTGTGTGTGTGTGTGTGTGTGTGTGTGTGTGTGTGTGTGTGTGTGTGTGTGTGTGTGTGTGTGTGTGTGTGTGTGTGTGTGTGTGTGTGTGTGTGTGTGTGTGTGTGTGTGTGTGTGTGTGTGTGTGTGTGTGTGTGTGTGTGTGTGTGTGTGTGTGTGTGTGTGTGTGTGTGTGTGTGTGTGTGTGTGTGTGTGTGTGTGTGTCTATATATATATATATATATATATATATATATATATATATATATATATATATACTTATATATAAACTTTTATATATACTTATATATATACTTTTATATATACTTATATATATACTTTTTAAATGAGAAGTTTCAAAACTCAAAAATAATTCAGTTTAAACTAACATAGTGGAGTAAATGTGATTAACTGAAAGGAAGGCTTACAGTACTATCAGAAAGTGTGATAGAAAAGTTTTAAAGTTCCTCCAAATCATTATAATATTCAAATTCTGTATTCAACAGAATTAAAAAAAGGGAAAAACATAGTATGCCTGGCAAATGTTGACCTAGTTTTGTTGTGTACTAATTAATATACCAGCATAACCTAGGTATTTAGTTAGTTATCCCTTACCCATAAAACGTCCACCACCCTCCCCCCATTCTCTTACACACTCATACTTTTTCTCACTAACTTTCACACTCGCATACTACTCTCACTTTCTCTCTCTCCCTCTCTCTCTCTCCCTCTCTCCCTCCCCCCCCTCTCTCTCTCTCTCCCCCTCTCTCCCTCCCCCTCCCTCTCCCCCTCTCTCTCTCTCCCTCTCTATCACACTCTTTTGAGTGTGCGTGCATGTGCGCCTGTGATCGACTGTGAGTGTGCGTGAGGGAGATGTGTGTCTGCATTTTAGAGAGGGAGATTGAGATAGTTTTGGGCAACATTAATAAGATTTTCAGAATTTACTTCAATTATCCCACAAAGACTAGGGATAATATAGTTTTGTTCTATATTAGTGTGCAAAAGTGCTTAAAAATGTTTTAATTTGTTTTAGCATTTATTCCGAGAACCTGAGAGACGCCCTCCTGTGTTTGTGTCCAATCTTTTTACTGGACTGGTTTGTGTGCCTTTGCTTATTCTCCTAATTTTGGTAAGCAGAGTGATGAATAGTGTGTCTGAAAAGGAGACATAATAGGTATTTCTAGACAGTTTTATAATTAATTTATATTTTACTTCATTTGCAGTGGGCGAAACTAGGTATCAACATTTCTAATTTTCCTTTTTCTCTATCTGCCATTGGATTCCATTTGGGACTTGGAGGTAAGTTTAAATATTTAATTTTTTTAATGTCTAGCGGGGTCTGACTAGACAAATTTCAAATATTTTTTAACACATCTCAAGTTTTGACCTGGTGGGAAACAAAATTATAACTTGTAACACCTAAATAGGGCAGTTTGTGACATGCAGGCGAAAGTTTGTAATATGTGCAATACATCAGAGAAGTATGCTGTACCATATACAATGCTACATGAAAACTGAAAAATAAATATAAATTGAAAATAGGTAGACAGCCTGCATTATCATCCAATGAAGAAATACTACTTATTGAGGGATTAATTCAGTGTGAAAAATGGGGTTTCCCATTGAGAAGCCTTGATGTGCACAATGTTTTACCAGAAGAATATTTAAATTCTTCTGGTAAAATTGAAAAACTGTTCAAAGACAACTTGCACAGTTCAGAATGGGTAAAGGGGTTTCTGAGTCAGCATACAGAACTTTCTGTTATAATGGCTGAGAATATTAAACATAGCAGAGCTGCTGTAACTAAGGAAACAACTAAAGACTACCTTGAAAATCTTTGTGTTTGTTATGTTAGATTTTCCCCTTCCAACGTAATAAATTATGATTAAGCCAACTTTACAGACGATCCTGGTCAAGAAAAAAGTGTTGTAAAATGTAGCATTAAACTTGCCGAGAGAATAACAAGTCCACCCAAGACCAGTATCAGCTTCATGATTGATGGTGCAGCTGTTGGATTACTACCACCATACACTGTGTACAAAGCCCACCATATTTATCTCACATGCACTGAAATAGATGTGGAAGGTGCTTGATACAATTGAAATTGAAATGAATGGTTTGACCATGCCATGTTTAAAGAATGGTTTTAATATATCCTAACATATGCAAAGAAAGGTAGAAAAGAGATGATAGGGGATAATTTATATGGTCATCTCAGTCTAAATTATGTGAGAAAAGTGATAACTTTGTGAGAAAAACAATTTTTATTTTATTCTTCTATCACTAAATTCACAGCATTTGTGCCAACTCTTAAATGTGGCATTCTGCATACTGCTTGAAGCTGCTTGGAGAAACTTTCTAAATGAATGGAAGAAAGCTGAAGATCTTCCCAAAGCAGAATTCTCTGCCTTAAGCAAACATTTGAGAAATTTGGTGTTGCTTCTTTAGCAAACAGTATTTGTGGTTTTAGGAAAATGGAATTGTTCTGTTTAATTCAGAGAAAGTCCTTTTTCCGATAGTTGAAATTATGGCAGAAGAAAATGGGGAAAGATTGCAAATATAGACAGAACACATGTTAATAACCTTTCAGAAATCACATGGAGAGATGTTCCGCCTCTCTGTCCAGAGGAGAGGAAAACACATGAACCAGGGGAAGATATTACGGTTAGAGATATGGGAGAAAATGAACCTACATTTTCTTCAATAGTGGAAGAAGATAGTAAAATGAAGGAAGCTGAAAATGAAAAAAGAAAATTTGGCAACTGAAGGAGAAGAATCTGAAAATGGAAGTTTTGTTAGAAAATAAAGAAGTTTGCCAGATTCATGAGGATGATATTAAGACAGGTGATTTTGTATTGGTTTGATTTCTAACAAACAAAAACAAACCAGAAAAGTTGTTGGTAGAATTTGAAAAGTTTATATAATTACAAATACATTGTTAATTTCATGAGAAAGAATTTTAATTCAAAAGATCATTTTCAATTTCAGATATTCAGGATGTTAAAAAGACAGGTGTTATTATGAAAATAAAGGGATGTATCAGGAGAAGAAGACATATTTTTTTCATGTTAACAAAATATCAATGTTGAATGATGACTTATTTTGATAATTTTTTGTTATTTTTATTTGTGTTTTTGTTTGCTTTTTATGTTGTTGTTGTTTTTTCAATATATTTGTAAAGAAAGTCATGGCTGTAAGTCCATTAATTACTATCTGTTTGCAATATTATTTTTGTTATTAAAGCTTAGCGAACTTTACTGTATTAATGAAAATGATATATAAAAACTAAATTTTAGAATGGTTTTAAGCATAGAACCGAATGAAGCTAAAATACAGAAATTAAATAGATGATCGGTTTTAACCCAATATATGGGTAATTCTGATCACACTTCATTAACAAAATGGTGGCAAACCTGCTTTAAAAGACTTAAATTTGGGAATAGGTATATGAAAAGATGAATGTTCTATGCAAGAAATGAGCTTTTGCACATATTGTGCATGAAAAATTGTACATGTTTTGAACATGAAAAATTCAAATAAATGATCGGTTTGACCCCAGTTTATGGTACAAGTTGAAACTAAAGAACAAATTTACTGCAACCAGATACCTATAATTAGAAAGCGAGGAGGAGCTGAATGACAGAAGTGGTAATCTCATTCTTCATGGTGTTTGACAATGCCAATTGGCTGAAGTCTGACAAATTCTAAAGTGCTATTAGCCTATAATCCATGAGTATAATAGTCTAATGTAATAATTTTACTAAATATATGACAAATATGTAATTGTAATGTAATGCAATTACTAATTAGCAAAACAGTAAGTCCAGAAAATTAAGGTAGCTAAAAGATTGATTTATTTAACAATGTAAAAGAAATGAAATTTTAAAAATGGGAGTTACAAAAATATGTGGTTAAAATAAAATTATGGACTTAACCACTCTCCACTCATTTTAATGCTAATCATTCTAAAAATTTCATAACTTGAAAATGAAATTATTTCTCTAATAATAACAGCATGATCTGAAATTTTATTTTGGTATGTTTCTTTTGATAAGAGTGATTGGATGTTTTTAGCTGTTTTTCCTGTTCTTCAAATTTAGATAAGTTTTGTTGTTGTTTTTTTGTTCAAATTGTTATAATCCAAATATGAACAACAAACTGTTTGTATATGCAATGTTATAAATATACCTTAATCCAGAGACCCTTTTGCACAATATACAGCTTAGGTATACATTCAGCAGCCTGAATCTTTATTTTATTACTTTCAGGAATTTTTGCCCTGTTTGGAGTTTTTTGGCTGCAGCTTAACATGTTCCAGACTATCAAGTATCTTTTGTGTATTGGAATCATTACATTCCTTTGCGGAAATAAAATGCTGGCCAAAATTGCTAGCGAGCACAAACGTTAGAGAAACATCAAACAATTTGAAAAGTAAGTGACGAATCTAAAATTATAGTAAATTTTAGTTATGTGTTGAATATTTTTCATCCCTGTTTATTGAATAACAATTGGAATTTTTGCCACAAACAAACTTTCTACTTTAGCAGGTCCGGATGGCTGAGATTGCTAAGGCAGTAGTGCTGTAGCAATCTCGGACCAAAGGATCGCGGGTTAGAGTCCTACCTCGGGCATGGTTGTATTGTGTTCGTCCTTTCACACCTCCATCATCATCATCATCATCATCATCATATCGTGTCATCCTCATAGTTACCATGCCGTTACACACAAAGGTGGTCGCTAATGACCTAGTAGTTGATTAACTGATGACCTAGTAGTTAAATTAAAAAAAACAAAAAACTTTTACTTTCATCTGTACTGTACATGCTCTCCTTTAAGGATGTTATTTGATCATTTTTGAGTTGATATTTTGTAGTTGGTCTGTGAGTATATGTCGTGTGCAGTTTTGTGTTGTCAGCTCTTGAAAATTTAAAAATCATAAATATTTTGTCATATCAATTTAGACATAATCAGTTGTTTGGAAATGCATCAAGAAGCAGCACTTGGTATGGCATATAACTGAACTTATGAGAAGATCACTGCAGTATGTGAACAAGTTTGAATCATTTGTCACATTATGCTTAACTGACAGTGACACCAAAGAAAGCTACAATTGAGAGGCTGAGAGATTTGTTCAGATTGTGGATTTTGGTTAATAATGTTAGTTATATATTAATGTTTTAGAAACTGAATTACTCTTTTATAATGTTATAATGAAAAAATGTTTGGTGTGTAAAATTCTAAGGTTCTTTATTTCATTTTTTAATTAACCATTAATGACTCTTTACTGTATCTAAAAATATATTCACCTAAACCGACTCTGTTGCTTATTTTCAGGCCAAATGAAGAAAGAAGGAAGACAATTGTGTGTGACAAAGGACTGAAAAATCACAGTCAATTTGTGAAGTGTGAAACTTGTGGATGATTTTTGCAAAATTGCTTTTTTAGTAATGTTATATTATTGCGTGTGTATGCCTTGACAATACATGTGAGCTAGTCTGAATTTTGCATTTACAGCTTTTTGGATACAATGGATGGCTTCCTAATTATTTCTGTAATCAAATATGTCACTTCCTGTGTTTGGCAATCTTTCTCTTCTTGAACAGTTTAATCGTACAGGATGTTGGGGAATAATTGTGGATATTTTGTTTGCAAATGAAAGTTCAGATGTAGGTGAGACCAATATTTTGGATTATGAAAACCTACTGAAACATAAAAGATGAAATGTTTGACAATGGAAAAAAAAGGTCTTATTTGGACACAGTATGTATGCAAATCTCTCAAAGTTGTTTGGAACGAGACAATCTTTCCTTCCAGCAGTTTGTACTTTGCCCTTATTGTCCTTATTCAAATAGTGTAGTAACTAAAAAAAATGAATTTCTTACATTTGTTCTATTTAAACAGTGTAAAGTACATTTCAATTTCAACAATTAATTCATTATACTATTTCAAAATACAATGCAGAATTTCTCTATTTTGCCATTTTGCAAATGTATATTAAAAATTAAATTTCCTCAATTGAATGAGGAATAATGGTAGAGAACATTTTGTGATTGATGCAAGCACTATTCAAAATTTGGAAATAATGCCTAATGTTAATATTTAAATTGGCCTGAAATATTGTGTATTTTATAAATATGTGAAAATGTGAGATCTTTCTGTCTTTCTTTCTGGTTGTGTTGAGTGTTGGGAATAAAGAGACTGTTTTTAGACATTGATTATTAAATATTTTCTTCAAATATTTGCATGGAAGAAGGGAGGTGAGAGGTTATCAAATAATGCACTATATTTTGCATATATTCAACATTGCTCCAAATTTTTCAACGAAAATTTCCTTATAGTACAAAGTTTTACTCTTTTATAATAGAGGCATTTTATGTCACTATCACCAAGATTTATGATGCATGCAAATTTTATTTTTATGACCTTAGAATCTTGGAAAGTGATTACCTAGAAAAAAAAATTACAGCCACATTAGTACATGTACACACCTGCCACTAAATACTTCTTGCTGTGACCATGTTGCACGTGTGTATCCTTTTAGTAGTACTAGTTATAACAATAATCATGATCATGATTTAGTACAACAGTAATTAACCTCAGTAAGTATTAAAAACATTAGTATTTAATCAATGGCTTAACAAAATGAGTGTGCCCCCGCCCCGCAAAATTTTTATCTTTGCCTCCTTCATAAAAATGAATAGCAAACACAAGTAGTGTTACTTAAATAATAAAAATATCCCCTAAAATAGGCCCTCATTAATCTGGGCCTGCCCACGTTGCAGGTATTTAATCACTTTTTATTTACAAGAAACTTAATATCCCAAAAAAGCAAGAAATTAAAAAAAGTAAAGAATTCAGCAAAATGGCGTTTGTCATCGTCAATGTATAAACAGAACATTTTGCAATATACCTACCAAAATTTTAAAGAAAAATTAGAGCCATTTTTGAGAAATTCTGTTTTTTGATGATTTTTAAAATATGATCTTATTTCACACAAAATTGCAGGAAAATTACTGCAATTGAAAAAAAGTTACATGATGTTAATGAAAGAACTAATTGTGGGGAATATATTTCATTTGAAAAAATATATCTTTAATATTGTCATTGTAAGAAGATGCCGAAAAAATCAAACTTTTGCAATCTCTGAAATTTTAGAGTTAACAGTGTAAATCGGATCTAGCCATGTAAACATGTACTAACAGACTCCGTCAGATGTCCTGCTCTCAATCTCCCACCCCCTCCCTCTTTTTCCTTCAATCTTTCTTTCTCACTCTCTTAGTTTCTCTCTGTCCCTGTCTCACGTGCTATGTCTATCTCTCACTGTCTCTCCCTCTCTCTCTTTTTTAATTTTTTTTTTACTGCGGTTGGTGGAAATCTTCAAAAGACACTGGGCAGCCCTCACCACCCAGCATGTGAGATTTTTACTCACCAAAACCGAACCTCCCTTCCTCCTCCCTTAGGCATTACATCGCGGAGTGGAATAGTGACCCAGTCACATGACGTATTCAATATATCCTGGTGTTTGACGAGTGATCGTGATTCTTCCCGCCTTTCTTTTTCCAGGCACCTGAATTCGAGCAATACTTCTTGGGCAAATGTACACACCGCCCTCCAACTGCTTTCAGAAGCAAGCTTTCATTAGCAACTAAGTTTTCTGGATTCGTCTGCCCTATCCGGTGACTCGTTGAGGATCGAAACGTGGGCACTAAAAAAACACGTTCGGCATCCTTGACAGTAGGTTCTCACTCAGGACAGTTCGGGGTACCAACCAGTTTAAGCCTGTGAATGTGGGCTCTGAATCTTCCATGTCCCGTGAGAAGTTGGGTGAGATAACAATTTATCCCATCGTGCTTTTGATTCAAGTAGAAATCAGTTGGAGGTCCACCGTCCCTTGGATGAAGTGTTCCATCGCTGCTGCCATTCTTCAAGTGGTTCCAAGCAGTTTCGCATACCATCTTTCTTTTCATAACGCATTTTCCGTTCACGGGCCAATATATGTATTGGGATCATTCTGGCTATGACACAAACTGCTTCATTAGAGACGGCGCGGAACACGCATGCCATCCTGAGCACAGACAGCCGATATATTGACGCCATTCCTCTTACGTAGCTCTTCGTGTCTGTAGAGGGGGCCCAAACGGGTGATCCGTAGAGCAGAACGAATTAACGAATAAGCAGCTTTCTCTTTTCATGACTAGGCCCTCTAGTGTTCGGCATTAACCCAGTCAACGCAGTATATTGATCACTACTACTTTCTGGCTGGCATAGTCCAAATGGTCTCTTAAAGGACAAACGCGTGGCGATCACGATGCCGAGGTCGCGATGAAATTTTGTGATGACCGACTTTGAGAGTGATAGATTCTCTCCTTCCTGCTAGATACAAGCGTCACTTCTGTTTTGTGTTTGGCAAGCTGCAATCCTGCGTAATCTACTAAAGACTGACAATGGCAATGGCTACATTGCAGATACAGTCAATTTCTTCTATAAAGTTTGTAACGACGACGATGGCAATGTCTGCGAAGCCAATGATCTTGGTTCGTTTTAGGAGTGAGAGCCTAAGAACCTCATCGTACACGACATTCCACAGCAGTGGACCCAGCACCGAACCTGATGGGACCCCGGCGGTGATGTTGTGTACCTTCGGTCCATCCGTATTGTACACCAGGATTCTGCGATTAAGATATTCAGCCACAATCCTCGTCGAATATGTAGGCACATTGATTTACTGGAGGGCTTTACTAACGTCAATTCATCTTGTCGAATTAAAGGCATTTTTAATGTCCAGTAAAGTTACAATCGCCCTGTACTTTTTCGGACCGTACTTGTTTTCTGAGTGACCTCCTTTTTACTTTCCCGTATACATACGTATAAACGGAGTAATATACGTGGTATAGGGAAAGTTATGTAATACTGCGAGATTTCATCGGAAATACACGTTTTGGGATCCCCTGATACCGAAAAAGTGTTGTTTTTTTCGAAACGTCCATCCGTCCATCTGTCTGATGTATGTTAACAACACTAGTGCCTAAAACATGCGCAGGATTTTTTTCCAAATTGAAGAACCCTGTCCATTTGGCCTGAGTCGAAGCTCTGTGATATTGAAAATCATTCATTAGTTTTTAGGGGTACTTTAGATGAAGCCCCTGGAACATTTTCAAAATTTTCTCAAAAATGTCACCAAATTTTTTCTTTAAATTTCTTAAACGATTAGAGTAAAATGCACTTATATATGCGGCATATGTCCGATTTTCACGGTTAACTCTGAATTTTCGAAACTTTCTAAAGTTTGAATTTTTTTTGATGTCTTCCTACAACTAAATTAAGGATAGAGATTTTTTCTTCCAATAAAATTTCTTGTTCTTAATTTGTTTTTTAATTAAGGTCATGTACATTTTTTTGAAAATTTTCGTAGTTTTCGCACAGTGTTCTGTGTAATTTGTGCGAGTAAAAAAATTACACAAACAAGATTTTCTCAAACTGCTCCAAATTTTTTCTTTAAACTGTTGGTAGGGATTGTGCTTATCGCACTCTACAAGATGACATAAACACCTTATTGCTCTTTTCTTTTGCTTTTTAAAAAATTACAAAAATGTAATTTTTTGAACTTTACTCACGTCGTTAATATTTACATTAGCAGCAATTTACTCACATTATATTTATGAGTACATGTGCTTGAAATAATGTCACATAAAGCTTCTCGAAAACAACTGTTTTCTGTCAAAACTAGCTCAAAATTTCGCAATTTCAGAAACGCTCAAATGCCATTTTCTTAAAATGGGCTCCAATTTTGTACTCTTGTATATGACGTAATGTTAATTTCGGGGAATGTTTCCTTTTTTTAAAATACACAAAGATTTGCTTTTGGTTGTTAATTGCTTTACGTTAGCTGAAGGGGATAATCTATAGTTAGCGGGGCGGTGAAATACGGTACATTTAGGAATTTCTCTACAGATTTTTTCTCCGTGGGGGACAACCTTAAGGTATGCCAGTTACACCAGTTTGAAGTGCGCTGTGAGTGCGTCTAGTTTTTCCGGAGTTGTACGCGCAATTTTTGCTTCAGTTCTAAGCGGGGATTGTTTGGATTGGACGGGAGAAATGTCAGCAGACATTCCAGAGGTGGTTCGAACTTTTATCTAATTTACTAATAATTATAAAAATTTAAGTTTTAGTTTTAAACAATATCATTACAAAAAACTAGTTATTTAAATTATTTTTAAATTTAGTAAACGAAAATTGTTGAAACAGGGTTGCAGGTAAGCTATTCCAATCTCGCATCGATCTATTCACAAATGAAAACTTTCGTACATCTGTTCGTTGCTTTTTCTCCTGAATTTTATATTGGTTATTTTTGTCAGTGTACGATGTCTTTTCTAGCCGCCTTCGAATATCTTCCCAAGCTTTGCCTTTCCCCAAATACGTTCTGTGCGTTGCCAGCAGTCTTAGCTTCCTTCGCCTCTTCTCTAATGTTTCCCACCCAAGAGTAGATTTATTGTTCATATTTTTAGTTTTTGTCCACAATAAACTTAGCCGTTCGTTTCTGAACGCGTTCAATGCTCTGTATTTCTGCAGTTCTATATGGGTCCCAACAGCTCGTGCCGTATTCGAGTAAAGGTCTGACCAATGACGTGTTGCTAAATCTTTGGACTTATTTCCTCCTTTTAAATTTCTCATTACAAAGGCAAGCCTTATTCACCAAGCTTTATTTAATGGTGAGTTCACCTGTTCTTTCCAAGTTAACTTAATATTTAAAATGATTCCCAGGTATCGACAACTATCTGTACATGGATTTACCTGATCCTCGAGAAAATGCATTTGGGTTTACGAGTAAATCTTATAAATTTACATTTAGAAGTTTTAATTTTCATACGATTATCGTGCGCTCATTTTAAGTGTCAAAATCATTTTGAAGAATCTGTTGATATTTCTCTTCAGTTATTTTTCTGAAGAGAATCCAAGCATCTGCGAAGTGCTTGACCGGGATTTAATATTTTCTGAAATATTGTTCATGAAGGTTCTCTAACCATCACTGGCCCTATCACACTGCCCTGCGCACTCCAATGTTTGGAACTCCTGAGTACGGTGACCAACCTTAACATACTGTATAAGGTCGTTAATAAATTATTTAATTCAATTTACTACTTGTTTATGTATACCTGATGATGCTACTTTGTTTAGGAGTATGTCGTGCGGAACAAGGTCAAAGGCTTTTGCGAAGTCTAAAACGATTGCGTCTATTCTGTCACCCCTATCCATTGAATCAGTGATTTCTTGTACTAATGTAATAATTGGTTCTGGCAAGAATGCCCTTCCCGGAAACCATGTTGTCCGTCATATATCCAGCCTGTTATGCTCCTATCCTTTCTAATGTAGTTTGTGATGACTCGCTCCATTACTTACATACTACGAATTTTAAGCTAACAGGACGATAATTTTCACTGCGGATCTAACTCCCCCTTTAAAGGTTGGCACAACCATTGCTCGTTTCCAGTCGTACAGGATGCTGTGATTGTTGATAAAAATTTGAAATACGCGTACATGATTCTCGATAATGGTTTCACCCCCTAATTTAAAGATTTACCCAAGTATATTATCGGGTCCCCTAGATTTATTATTTCCTAGATTTTGAGCTACTTTTCGTATGTTTTACTTTCTATAATAAATTGAGAGCAAGCGTCAGCTGGTTCGACATTGATTTCTTCCTCCGTATTTTTTCCGTAGAGTAAAGTAAAGAGTACTTCCTCCGTAGAGTAAAGACGGATGCAAAGTAAGCATTGAAAAATTCCAATTTTTCTTCATCGCCAAGTACAAATGATTCACTGCTTCTTCCTACGGCAGGAATTGCGGAGGCATTTCTTATGCTGCGTAACCTTCTATACACATTACCAAAATTTGCTTTAGATCCTATAGTTTTTCCAAGAATTCTGCCCGGGCACATCTCTTCTCCTGCGATAATTCTTTCAACAAATTGTGGTATCATGTGTGAGAACCACATAATTTGCGACCGCGGAACGCTTTTCTTGCATTTTTCTCATTTTCGTATTATTATTAGTTTTAACACTTACCTTTCCTTCCGACTCTAGGCTCACGAGGACGCATTTACGGTTGCTAATCCCCGGGAGCGTCGCGCAGGTAACGTGCAAGAGGTCCGGCCGTACGAGGAAAGCGTCTAATAGCGAATATCCCCTGGTTGGGAACGTCACACCGTGTTTAAATCCATTTCCCCAAACCAGCTAGTTTACTGTTACCGGAGATGCTTTGTTGTCCCGTCACCCGCTCAGTCAATTCCGCGTAGATTTAGATCGCCAGCATTAATAACACCTTTCTTGGAAAATCTTTCTACTCTCGTCAGTTCCGGCAATCTCGAAAAATCATTTCAAATTTTTTTTTTGAAGAGTTGAAATGTTTGCCTATGGTACTGGTTGAGGACGCGGTGAATTGCTTCGGCAGCCTTATTAAGGAAGGGAGGCACCGTATCTGCCATTGACATCTGGACATCTGATATGGCGTTTGAGGAATATGAGGATCGCTGTATCACGTGCGATATAATTCGTTGCGAAACGAGTTGGATTTTTAGCTTCGGGAGATGCTGCTTTGGCTGTCTCAAGTATGGCCGTTGTAAGGAACGATATTGCTTGTTCCATTTCATTGGTGGACGTTGGGAAATTCTTCGAATTCAATCCATTGTTGTCTGTCGTGATAATTATATGATGTAAATAATATTGTTATGAAAGGAAATATATTGAAGGTAGATAATATATTTAATTTAGAACCAACAAACGCATACCATGATCGCTGATTATGGTATTCATATTGGAAAGATTGCTTCAGTACAATCAAGTCAGGCTTGTATGAAATTTTCTTGCTTTTCTTTATTATAAGCTGAAAATGCCGTAAGAGTTAATTTTTTCATGTTTGTTTCATTTGTAAAAGTAAGAAATGATTACTGTTCCTGACAATCAAAATAAATACATATCTATGCACCAGAGGCACTTCATTTGAATTTGTTGAATTGCATTTTTCAAGTTATTGCTGAGGTGTTAGTCAAACAGAAATTGCAATATTTCAGTATTACGGAACTATTTCTAATAGGGCGAGAAAGTACGTGGTACCGCTACTGAATTATTCCTTCGTTTTCAGAACTTTCCATACGCTTCGCAAAATGTTTCGATTACTCAAGCAACACTTTCATAATGCAAGTTCTCGTCTTAAAATATATTATTTTTCAATAATATATTATACTATACTTAAATTAATTACGCTAATTATTCAAGAAACTATTAAGAATTAACTACAGAGGACGCGCAGATCTCGGCTCGAGAAGTCACGGGCTTATCCCAACCTCCCTGAAGATCTTTTAATATACCGTTTTCTTATCAGCCTTCTCCCTGCCCGAATGTATGTGCGTTTGAAATACGAGTGTACCTGCAAGTCACAGGGAGTAAGCTAACGGACCTAGTACAAGTCGCTACGTGCGCGCCGCGTGCCTACCACTATACTGTTACGAATCGACTGATTCCAATATTCCCGCAACAGCGTATGCACAGGAGTGCCCGCGATTGTTGATGCCGCCAATTGAAGCCCACAAATTCAACTGCAGATGTATTGTCACTCACCAAACGTCGCCGTCCGTTGGCCTCTCGTGATGTAATTTAAATAAGAACACTTTAAAAAAACTCAACGCAAATATGAAATTGTTCATGAATTCTTATAATCAGAATCAATCAGCAAATGTTACCTTCTCCACTTCCGCGGATATATTGTTCCTTACTAGAAAACCACCAAATAATTTTCTGAAGTACCTTCCCCAAAAGTTTCGCTAAACTTTGTTTATTCTGAAGTCGCTATTCGTTGGATATTAAAACCAGAATTTTATGTTAATATTACCTACCTACCTACATTCAGGCATCCATTCTCTAGCGAACTCCATCTAGTCTTCCTCTAAAGAACTTCCGTCAATGTTAACCGACACTACATCCCTTAATGGTTCTTTTCTACGAGTTCATACAACTCGTACAGATTTTTATTTTAATTTCATAACACATACCTTCCTGCCCTTCCTTCCCAGGTGCAAGCGCCGCCGCGGGCTTACGAGCAACCAACGGCGGGAGACAGACCTCGTCCGCAATGGCTTACGAGCTACTACAGAGTTAGTGAGAGGAGGCTAGATTTGAGGCTCTATAGAGTGTAAAAAGGCACTTATGCGATATGAGAGCAAGGAGCGTCAATTGATGATTGTAAGGTTAGAGCAGGAGTTAAAATGTCCAATAAGGCTGATGAAATTTGAATAATTTTCAAGTTACCGTATTTCAAGTTAAGTGAAGTGTGTCGAGAACATAATTGCAAGTAAAAAGAAATACAGACATCTTCCAGTATGTGCGTACGTATTTATTTAAAGAAAATTAGTAGCGATGGGTGAATTCGTTTACTTTGATCACATTGAGATTTAAATGATACTTTACCAATTGAAAAAGTGTGAATAGTATGATATCCTTCAGTTAAAAAATAAGATACTAAGTAAGAAACTCAACTGATTTAATTTATAAAAGGTTTTAAGTGTTCCTCATTTTGGACTCTTGCCGTGTAGTTTAGTACGAATGCCTGAGTTTGCAAATAATTTTCACATTTTAGAGCTAGTGATATTACGAATTTGGGTAAAATTTCCAACTTCATCTGAACTTGTCGATATTTTACGAAGCATCTAAATGTCTGTTTGTCGCAGAAACGCTTGTTTTAACAGAATGCTCACGTGGAACACCGTTGTTCTGAGAAGGCAGAGACTTACCTCGAGCTTTAAAGATCACCCGCGTCGTGCTCTTGCTTTAAAGAACAGCGCTTATGCTGCGCGAAAGGAGAAGGGAAGAGGGATATTGCGACATGAGGCATGCTTTGTAAACACTGTTTAGCTTTGCGTTTCTACAGAGTTCAGCGGATTCTCTTTGTTATTCCCCGCAGAAACCCTCGCTCGGGTAACGACGTCAAAGTCTGACTCTTAAAGGTATGCAAAATATGGCCGCCACGGGGCGGTTTGCCTTCACAAAAGGCAATCTATCCGCAGACGTGCCGCCCCACTCCCCGCCCGCACCGCGTGCCGCCTCCGGTTAAACACGCAGAGGGCCCAAGGCGCGGCCTCGTGCCTCCGATGCCTCCCGCCCCATCGCCTCCCTCTCCCTTTCCTCCGCCCCCGCTCTCGGCTCCGTCCTACCCCGTCCCATCTTGGCCTGCCCCACTATCGTCCCCATCGCCTCCCTCGTCCCCTCCCCGTCCCCTCTCCGTCCCTTCCCCGTCCACGCTCTCGGCTCGCCCCGTCCTCACCCTCGCCCCCATCACCTCCCTCTCCCTTTCCTCCGCCCCCGCTCTCGGCTCCGTCCTACCCCGTTCCATTTTGGCCCACCCCACTGTCGTCCCCATCCCCTCCCCGTCCCTTCTCCGTTCCCTCCACGTCCCATCCCCGTCTCTGCTCTCGGCTCCTCTCGCCCTGCTCCCGTCTTGCCCCGTCCTCACCCTCGCCCCCATCACCTCCCTCTCCCATTCCTCCGCCCCCGCTCTCGGCTCCATCCTGCCCCGCCTCCGCCCTCACCCTCATCACATCATCCCTTTTCCGCCCCCGCTCTCGGCCCCCGTCCTACCCCGTTCTTTCTTGGCCCGCCCCACTATCGTCCCCATCACCTCCCTCGCCCCCTCCCCGTCCCCTCTCAGTCCTCTCCCCGTCCTCTCTCCATCGCCGCCCCCTTCATCTCCCTCTGCCCCGTCCCGCGCTCCGTCCGCCACCACTCCCTCGCCGTCATGCTTTCGTTCCTTCCATGGAAACGCACTCTGATATTCTATCTCTCCGTGCCGCCGGCCGTCAATCCTTGCGATTGTCCTTCAGAGAATTCCGTCTGTGCTGGGGATTAAGGCAGGACGGCGCGGCTTTGGTGAGGTGTGGTTGGTGGCGTATGAGAAAAAGCTAAGGTATTTTTCAACACGCTCTTTATTACGATTATATATTTTCTATAAATAAAGCTTCAATAGAGAAGTACTTGAATGCGAATATATTTTGATTCCGGTACTCTCTCCCTGTCAATATTATGACTACTTTTTCTGCAGAGCTAGTTGTTATTGACAAAATTGTTCAAATCTGAATGCGAAGTTGATAGATTTTGAAGCTAATATCACTGTTTGCATTGTTGCAATGGGAAAGATGGTGTCAAAGTAATTTAAATATCTAGATTGAATGCTGCAAAGCACTATATAAGCCACTTATGCATAAAAAGGTCAGTTTAAGGTATATTTTTAGTTTTCTCAAAATATATTATGTTACATACAACCGTAAAGCAAGAAAAATTTTAATTTGTGTTTGTGGTGACAGGTGTATTTCTAATGCCTCTTGTATTACACCTGTATCCAAAACTTCCATAAACTCTTGGCCTGACAAGCAACTACGAATTCAGTCTGTGTATATAATTGATTGAGGTCGGATTCTTATATAAATTACATTTTTTTGCCTTTCAATGTTCAGTTCTCTTGGGCTCTTGTCGAAACAAGGCAATCTTAACACAATTTGCAAATTATTCGTTACATATTTTGTACTACATTATAGTTTTTACATATTTTGCTTATGTTTTATATATTTTGCAAAATTTGTATTATTCTACCAGTTTTATTAAAATTTATTTCGCAAAAAATTCCGATGAATTTTCAAAAATAGTTTACTTCACAAATCGGCATTTTTCACGTAATCACAATTCCGTGCGGACGTCACGAGGTGCCCCATAGGAAGAAGCGGTCAAATGCACTGCAGGCTTGTTGCGACGAGGCCACGTGAGTGCTGAGAATTTTACCCTTAGGTGGGGGAAGTATCTGACATGCTGTGTTTCTTGATTCAAACTAACTTACGAGAGATAATGGTTGTCGCAGACGTGAAACACTACGATGAGAATGCTACAAGTGATTGTCGGTCATTGAGTTTCCACGTTTGTACGATTTCTATCTTTGCCCTCGAACATAGAATGTATTAAAAAAGTAGGTTAAGCAATACTTATATTTAAAATTGCATAAAAAATGTTTTGTTAGTGTAATTTATTTTCTTTGGTCATAAATGTTCTATAAATAAGAGCTTATTTTGATATTACTTATGATTTCCCTTTTTACATATTTGTTACATGTTCTTATCGTTTTCATTACATATTTAAGTAAATATTTTGCCGTTTCATACTACATATTTTCCCGGACTCTTGTCATAAATGACATTTGTCTCGCCCTAACAACGGGGTATGACGATAAAAGACTCTAGACAAATAAGCAGAATGCTTCGTGAGGTTATGGAGATACGATCCAGAGCTTTTGGGTTCCACGGAATGTGGATTACTGCATGATTTGTTTAAGATATTGACATAACTTCTTAGTGTTTTGAGAAGTTAATACGAGCTGTGAACCTGTAAGACAGAAGAAATATTGTCATTAGATTGTTATCAAAAAAGCAGATCCGAAAATCATCTAGGAGGGGGGGGGGGGCAATTACTTCTTTTTTTCTAACAAGACAATGACAAAGAATAAGATTTTTAGGTTCAGATTTTCATATGTATATTTATAAATACAATTGTTAAATAATTATGTTTCGTCGATTTTTTGACTTCGCGAATCTATCTACTCATAATATTCGTTCAGTTTCACTTGAAGTTCTATCTTTTTATTGTTTTCTAAAGTCGAATTAAATCACGAACCTTATATAAAATCCCCTCTAAAAATAACCCAAGGGGACATGCCCCTCCCCCCTATGGCCCCTCCGTGGTTCCGCCCTTGATTGTTTTATTCTTGTTGTTGAGGAAGACTTGCATTTCTCGAAAATAGAAGCGGTCGTCGGGGAATCGAGTGACTGACTTGTGACTTTTGATTGAGCTCTACGGTGGCAGCGGGAAAACGTGCCTCGTTACTGGCGAGAGTACCAAATTGTGGAGGATGTACCTGGTATGCGGGACTAACTTAACATTCTTTTAGAAGAAAAGCCAGGTTACGTTAAAAAGAGCATTCATGGTGTCGTGTGGGGCCGTGCGGCAAAAATTATATTAAAAACTGTAAATACATTAAAAAATAAAATTACATTTTGAAAGAAATATTAAATTGTTGCAAACAAAATTAAAATTTTCAAGGTAAGCCGTCAGGATTTAAAAATGTTTATTCTGATACGTTTATTATTACATTTCTCTTAAGTAAATTTAATTCAATACAACAAATATGATAAATAAGTCTTATAAGAAATATGATCCAAATATATACCAATATAATATCAAATATGTCTAATAAGAAATCTTAGTAAAGACGGGTTTTACCTTATGACCATAAAAAATGTTTAAAAAAACATTTCATAAATTAGAATTAGTTACAATAAGAAATCAAGAGGATTACGAGAAAGAATGCTTTAATAAATTTGTTGAGAAAGAGGAACGGGAATGATAAATTTGGTAGAGCAAGAAGAACGGGAAAAGATAAGATTAGCAGAGAATGAATTAAAATTGGCAAAGATTAATGCCAATAAAGAAGTAAAATTAGCTAAAGCATCAATATAACGATGGGTATTTATTATCAGAAAAAAATAAAATAAAATCTTAAAGAGTCCGAATGATACACATGCGTTTATATAGCCTTTTTTAGCCTTCTAAAATTTTGAATGAACACATTATTGGCTAACAATGGCCGACTGCCATATTAATTTGAAAATCCATTATTAATGGAAAGCGACGTAGATAACATTGAATATGACCTCGGAGTTGCCACGACTCTTCAGCATTTGCACCGGACGGGATGTTCGGCCCTGACGGAAGACCACGTGATGGCGCGTTACAGATAGCCTGTCTGTTGATCTCCGCAGCCTCCATTTTTCAATGATGGGTGAGGTCGCCATGTGTAGATGTCCTCTGCACATTTTAGCACACTTTTTGCACAGTTTAGTCCACTAGTCCGAAAGTTACCCTATGGCTTTAGTTATAACTTTGTATATTACTGGCAGACAAGTGATTAGCCTGTAGTTCTCAGCCAAGGAACTGTCTCCCTCTTTAGGTAGCAGATACTTGATGCTTCGTCTGAGCCATTCCGGGAGTTCCTTGGGATTTTCTAGAATTTTGTTATCAGCCTTTGCTAGATAAGAATGTAACGCTGTTAATTTATTAAAGAAAAAATTATGGATCCTATCAATCCAATCTCTTTCCCATGTTCTTAATTGCTTGGAAGGGGTTTTCTTCCGAGAATTCGTGAACGTGTTCCTCAGTTTCCACAAGTTCATTGGCAGCGTCAACATAAAAATCAGAGCCATGATGCGTCTTTGTAGAAGGATCTGCTTTTTTTCAGATTCTTATCCAAAATGTTTCGACGTCATCCTTTGAAGTAGGAACAGCATTGACCTTCGGATTTTGAGTCAGATTGCTATAGAATCTTTTTGTTTCAAACAACCGATTCTGCACAAGGAAATCTACTCTACGTTTGAATGCATTGTGACTACGCTTGGATTTCTCTTTTAGCTTCTCAGCTGCTGGTCAATCTTAAGGACAGTGATATTTCTAAACTCCCACAGTCGCATATGTGCTCGGAAGTTGCTGTTTCCGTCCGCGCCGCGCTCTCTCTGTTAGGCGATGACGCCCCCGCCCACGTCAACAGACACAATCACTATATAAGACAGTTTCGCTGGCTGCAATCGTCTTCCCTCGGCCCGAGACATGTCCGATCGGCTCGCCACGCTCACAACCGTTTTTGAATTGCCAGTATGCGTGAACGACTGCTGCTATCCTGACTACATAGATGAGTAACAAGCCAAGCTAACATTCTTTAACACAAATATCTTATGAACGTCAACTAGCTGAAGCACTCATAGTCATTTACTTTTGATTTTAAATTTCAAATCTTTTAGTAGTGTTCAATTAATAATTGCTCCACAACCAAAACGGAACGATATCAATAATTAACTTCATTGGTGTAAATACAACAATTGCCTTTGCTATCTTTATTTGTTATTTATTCACAATGTTGTATTCATTGCTTATTATTAATTGATATTGTTCATTCACCCTCATCTAACTTTAAGTTAACTGTAAGCATAGTCATTTATCGTTTTGTATTGTTTTGCATTTCTAATCAATTAAACTAGTAAAAATTCCAACCTATTTTCTGAGCTACCACTATCCACTCGCTGATCCTCTTGTAACCAGGCACGCTGGGCAGAGCCACTTGCCCAGGATAAAACAGCTACTATTAGCGTTGTTGTGTCATTTTGAATTTGGTATTTTTGTTTCTTTGGTCCCCTCCACAGTATGGTATTTTTGTTCAACATGTAGTTTTCGATGAACTTCAGAGGTGTGCATTCATTTAGAAGATACTTCGGCTAAGAATAATACTTCACTCTGAGCGTCGACTATCCGTTTCAAAATTATTTTTGTCCTTGGGGTACGGAACTGTTTATTCTGTTTAGCTATCAGTCGTTGGTATTCTCATGAGGTTAAAGGTGAAGATTTTTTTAAAAATCTATTGTGACTAGAGATGAGAGACCTGGATTCAATATTGCACCTCCGAAACAAAACAACAGTGGATACACTCATACTTCACAACAAACCGAAAAATTTCAAACAATAATTCTCAACAACAGAAAAGTTTTGATTAGTGTTTTGGGACCAAAAGGGAGTGTTGCTTATTGAATTAATGGAAGCGGTGTCTACAATCAATGCAGTTGGTTATTGTAAGACTTTACAACGATTACGGAGAGCTATTCAAAACAAAAGAATAGGCATGCTGACTTCTTGAGTTCTTCTGACTCATGACAATGCCCGCTCTCACAGTGCTGATGTAACCCAACGACGACGATGGGAAATTTTTGAACATCCGGCGTACAGCCCCGATTTAGCACCAAGTGATTTCTATCTTTCCTGAACTGAAAACTGGCTAGGAGGGCAGAGCTTCCAGAGCACAAAGGAACTTCAAAACATTGTCAAGGACCATCTGGACTCACTGGCGGCAACATTCTATGAAGAGGGGATTGAAAAGCTCGTTCATAGATATGACAAATGTCTGAATCTTCACGGTCATTATGTCGAAAAGTAACCACATTTGTACATAACATTTTGTAATAAATTCATTTTGTTATTTACATTTGTATTGATTTTATGAGCTATTCCATTAATGGACAAACGAGGTAAATAAGCTAATTATATTGTTTTCACAGTACTCTTTTTGAGTATCCGCGTAGTAAAACACAAAGACCTCCAGGTTTTCGCTAAGACAAAGTTTATTTGATTTTTCCAACCCAATTTGCTGTAATAAATATTCGTAGATACGAGGTAAGGTTCTTGGAATATTCTCGGTACCTAACGGTAAAGCATTTCACTGTAATTACACCCCCTTACAAATGTGATGGTTTTGCTTTTGGAACTATTTGTTGCCATTATTTATGGTATGTATTATTTCCGACTGGAAATGTGGTCCCTCTAGATCACTCTGTAAAAAAACATATTATACTTTTCATTGAATAACTGATATACTATTCTGTCATGTGAAAATATCTGTACTTTTGAAAATACATCGTCTGCCAGGTCATTCACGAACGTGAGAATTAGAAGAGGTCTTCAATGAGGGATAAGGGATCCCGGAAATTCTTTATTAAATATGAAAACTGTTGTCCAACTCGTACTTTCTGTTCCTTATCTCAAGTTCAGCCACACCATACTATTGTGTCAGTACCCAAATACAGCAAATTCTGAATCAATTTATGTAGAACGACATGGAATGTCTTGGCGAAGTCTATTATTGAGGTATCCACCCTCCCACCATTATCAATTTTATCTGATACGTCCGAAACGATTATACTAACAACTCTTGCAAGAAAAAAGCACTCCTAGAACTTTGCTGTCTCTGAAATTTCCATTCTTTTTATTTGCATACTTGTCCAACATTGCTAGTTATCAAATGTTTCATCAGCTTACAAAGAATTGATATTTTGATACTATTTTGATAGCAATGCTGGAATTCTTTTTTAATTGAACTTTCTTCTTGGATAGCGTAAATGACGCTTAAAAATGGCATGGACACATTTTCATTAAAACATGTAATGTTTCGAAAATTGCAAAAGTTCAAAATTATTTCAGCGTCTTCCTACTTCTACAATATTGAAGATAGATATTTTTTAAAATAAAATCTGTTATTAAAATTCATATCTTAAAATAACGTCATGTACATTTTTTTGAAAATATGAGTAATTTGGGGTAAAATATAGGCAATTTTTTAACAATATTTTCTCAAAATCGGTTCCAAATTTTTATTTTACATTTTCTTCTCATATGTACTCTTATCAAAGGACAGTAAAAAAGTGGTATTATTACCATTTCCGACAAACTCTCTGTATTTTCGAAAATTGCAAAAAGTTAATTGAGCCAAGCTACAAATTTGAGGATAGAGATTTTTGTCTTTAATGGTATCTATTCTAAAAATGATATCTTCAAAAACGGTTTTGTACAATTAGTTAAAAAAATCAGTAGTTTTTTGACAGTTTCTGAAGTTAATGCAAATAATGTAAAAAACAACAAACCAAACATTTTCTCAAAAAACACTCGATTTTTTTAAAAATTGTTTCCACGAATAGAACTAAGAATGCTTAAAAGAATGGTGCAGGTCTCCTTTTCGCTGAACTCTCTGAGTTTTTGAAAATTGCAAAAGTTATAAATAATGCAATAAAGTATATATAGTTTTGTGACACCATATGCAGATGTATTTTAAGACCATATCATATACAAGTGTATTTTTGCACACATTTTCGAGAAATAAAAAACTATATCTCACATGGTGATTGGTTTCGAAAAAATGGTTTATACAAAAGTTGTTGGCAATTGTATCTTCTTTAAAATTACTTGAATAATTTTTCTACAGGACCTAAAAGAGTTATTGAGAAAAACCCGAAAAAAGTCACAGGCTACTGTTTTTTTCAGACCTCCCGAAGTTAGCACAGAGTCTAGGAGGTTGAAATTCGGGGTTTTAACTAGTGCCTTGGTACATTCAACATATGGTATCCAAAGAAAAAGTTTTCATGATCTTTATCCAGGTAAAATGTACTTGCCGGCTGGACTATGATATGTAGATCAATTGCAACTTGCACAATAAAATGGATTTATTACCATACATCACTCGCATTTTTATACTTTTTTTAACATTAAATGATCGAATAAATAACAAACTTGTATGGAAAAAATAAATGCATTTAACATGATATACTACATAATAAAGTAACACTCATAAATTAGCTCTTGAGTGTTGTAAGTGGAGTACAAGGCCTAATCTAATTCCTTCTGTGACCACTCCTTTTAAAAAGAAACTATCCTGCATCTCAGGGCCAACCTGCATGACATAGAAATGCATTATGTGTTTCATGAATTTCAATTGGCCACACTGTTAAAAATGCATAATGTTGACCCTTCTTGATGGAGAAGCTAGCAGTTATGATGGAGGATAATAAATAAATTTGATATTTGGAAAGCTGAAGTTGACAGATTGAACTTAAGTGAAGAATGAATTTAGTAGTACATACTCAATAGTGGCATATCCTCAGTTTAAGTTCAGGCTATCTAATCCTGGATGCAACATACTGAAAGAGAGAGACTTACCTACTGTACCCTGTTTGATAATCTTTCTATTTAATAATTAATAATTATAATAAATGATATAATTTTCATGCAGTTCATAAACAGGTTATGAATTATTTTTATGTACTTTTTTCTTATTTTGCTGTCTTCAAGCTTCATAGCTAGCCTAACAAGCCTTGCTATCCCAGAAAATATTGGGCCTACCAGTGTCTATATGCTCCTTCATTGCATGTATGAAAATGTTTCTTTGCTCATCTGTTCTTCTTAGAATGAAGCCACATACTTGTAGTTTTTTTCCAAAACTCTAATGTCATTATTGCATGATCTTGTATTTGATTTTGTTTTGAATATTTATATTTTTTTAAATATGTTAGAAATATTGTTAAAAAAATAGATTTTATAAATACTGAAGTTTCTTTGGTAAATCAATCTCGTATATTCACTTACTAACATTCACTGTAATAATTTGTTTTAAATATTCTAATGTGTATATTCTAGCTAATATAAATGAGCTAAATTGGAAGTTGTTATTATGTATGATATTGGAATTGAGTAGTGGTGCTAAATATTTTCAATTTTGTGAATAAATTATGTTAAAATATATGAATTGAATCAGTATAAAGAAAGTAGTTATGCAAAAACATGTTTCATGGTATAGTAATATAATGGAAAATATTCTTAATATTCAAACAAACATGAAATACTATGTACTAAAGATACCTATTGGATTCTGTAGCTCTTTTGAAATAGGGATGTATTAACTTTCTTATTGGTATTATTTGGAAAATGATAATTTTTGTAATAGGATCTCAATGAAAATGATGGCTTTGTGCAACATTTGTTTTATTGATTTTTTAATACAAAAACACAACAGTTACAAACAGTTATACATGTCAGGATGCATACACTCTTATGATCCCATTTTCAAGGGGACCATATATCAGTCACACATAAAAATTAAATTATATCATTAATTTTAAGAATAATAGGTGTAATAATATTGCAGGTTAAAAGTATTTACTGGACGTTATTCTTTTCCCTAATGCAACTCTTTATTAAATTAACCTCTTGACAGCTACATAGCAAATAGTTTTTCAAACAAAAGTAGTTTCTGATCAGTCTCTTCTTTCAAAAATTAAGTAAAGTCTACATGCCCAAGCAAAAAGGCTGCAAATTGCATAAAATAAAAATGAAATCAATATGGAAATTCCCATTTTCCTAACTGTTAATCAATCTGTTTACCTAAAACATAGAATGACATAACTTCGTGTACAAGTGTAGAAAGCTACACGCTGAACACTACTTCCACATCTCAATTCCAGAGTGCTACTAGCAGATTCTTGCCGTGGATTCATGAACAATAGCTTTACGGCTTTAGGGACACTACATAAATCTGACTTTCGGACTTCCCATCCATAGTCTATAATAAACTTTTGAAGTCTTTTATAATTGTGAGAAGAGGCATTCACTCTGGGCTAGGTGACTTTGAAGTGGAAGAAAATCACCTTAGAGTTGATTGACACAAAAATATATGCAATTTGTATTTTCTAAAATTATACAGAGATAAAATAAACAGAAACAAACATATTTTCAAGTTAATACTAAAATATTTACTGTATACCAGACAGTAGATATCTTTGCATGCAGTTCAAGGAATAAGAACAATTTGTCAAGGCAATACATACAATTCCAAAATAGTATGTTTTAAAGAAAATTCTCAAAACATTGATATTCTAGTGAATATTATGCAACAAACTAATTATTTGAAGATGAAACCCAGTTCAGAAAAATTTTCTTTAAAATCTGCAGAAATACACACAGGCCATAAATATTAGTTTCCAGAAATGAGTCAATTCTACTCTGAATCTCATACATTTTTTTACTACAGAAAACATCTGGGATAATGACTGAAAGTATTTTTATGATTGTGTACACAGTTTATCTGACTTTGATTAAAAATATATTTTTAAAGAAATATTTATGTTTGTGTTATTAGAGTACTAAATTTGAATAATTGCATTGTAGATCTTTGCACACTTAATTATATACTTTCAGTCACTGTATGTGAGTAGGAATTGGCCTGACACATGTATCTACATTTTCAACTGATGCTAACATCAAAACGTGTTAAAATAATAGTATATACTAACAGGATCTAGCTCTGACCTACTGATACATATAATTAACCACCAATTCTAGAGCACAACAATCACTTCCAGCAAACACGTTGGCTCTGTGCAGTGGTTTCCATGTATGTAAACAATCAAACAAATAAAGAAACAAATAAAAAAAAAACACAACAAAAAAATCACTTTCAAGTATGTTCCAGATGACGTTCACTGCTTTGTGATGATACAACATATGATAATATTCAGATAGCATGATGATCTGGCATTGAAATTTCATACAACTTTCTGTCCTAGAAAAAAAGTCACTTCAACACTGAGTCAATATATTATTCATATTTTGAGAGTGTAAACACAAACACAATTAGTAAGTCCAAATAAAGAGTTCTGTACTGTTGAATACATATTAAATTATGAGTTCATCTTCTTGAGGAAAACAGTACAGCACTGTATATTAACAACAATAAAATACAAAAATGTACGAATATCACTTTACTTTGTATGACACTGCTTCTATTCATTTTATTATCTTAAAATATAGTCATCCCTTCATTCGAAGTTTGATTAAGTTGGTCTGTCTTGGAGAACATGTAAACAAACATCCAAATAAGCATTTTCTTTATACACAGAAAGAACATATTTTTACATGTACTACATTAGGCCATCTAAATGTTCTAAGAAGCCAAAACTTTTACTTGTTAAAGCTTTACGTTACCAGCATGTTAACCTTCAAGAACTTAACACTTAAAGAAATAGATTTTTTATACGAGTAGGATCCCACTTGCTAGGAGTCCTGAAATTATATATTTCTTCACTGAACAACAGAAATTACTGTTGAATTTGTTTGTCAAACATGGATGCGCATTAAAGCAAAGACCCATCAACAATTTACCTTCACCACTTTCTTCATTGCAATTTCATGAAATCATCTTAGCATTAGTTGTAAAATTCAGACCAGATGGCAAAAATGCTTTTATAGAGGTCTTTATGGAAAGGAAAAATAAATTTGATGAATTGTCATGCAATAATATGTACAAACTATACAAAATATGTGCCAGTGTTCTCACTCAATACATGTACACTAAACATACAACTATTCATAACACTTCTAGGTATCTATAAATGAGTATACTAGGACAATACTTTGATCATGAATAATCATTTACAGTATCTGTGCAGTCACAACCCCACGGTGATAAAATTGTCGGGAAAGAAGACATTATCACTCCAAAGAGCTTGCACTAGCACTTCATTGGAATGAAACCATAATTGATATACAGTTTTTGTAATTTTATCCCCTCTACAGCATTGATTATTAATGAACATGTGAGTAAATATATTTTATTAATGAAAGTGTTGGACATCTCACCTTTGGACAATCTGATATGTTCAAAAAATTTTCAACCTAAAAGGGAATTTTTTGGAGTAAAGTAATGTTAAACTGAATTTTTTAAATTAAGGCAATATAGTATTTGCAACAATTAGATAGAATATGTTAAATAGAAAGACAGGATCTATGAACACACAGAGATTTCAAATTCACCAAATACATCAAGAAAGTTTAATCGTTTGACATTAAGAGAAACAATGTCAAATGATTTAAATGTTGACAGACTGAGATATAGGATACCACTGTATGCTCTCATCTTTCACATATTCAGTAAATTGGAATTACTTTTTAGTATTTTAAATAGAAGAAAACACTTTCAATTAATTACTCTAATAATCTTACAATTAAACACTTAACATGTTGAGGTTTCTGAAAATGAAATGTAATTTTCTTGATTATTTTGAACAGTAGATCTTGAGGAATAACAATGAAACCATAAGTCCCTTTAACAAAATAATCACCTTGGGTTACAAGTTTTTCACATTCTTTTTTTTTGCTTATTGATACGTTCTCTTTCAGATTGTGTACCTACACTTCTAATTACATATAATGCCCAATGTACCTCTTTTTGCACTTGATGTACCATCTGTGGGCACAAGCACTTAATAAGCATAAAAATGTAACATTTCTCTATAAATACAATGGCACTCAGGTAATAATACATCTTTGCTCCAAAAACTTCCTTTTGAATTTTTTCGTATGTGACAGAGGGGATAAATGTATTATGTTAACCATTATAGCACCAACCATGTTTTCTACAATTTCTTACCTGGTCATAACATACTTGAACATTACATTAACAAAGAGAGTTTCTAATGTACATTTGAAATCACCTATAACGGTGATAGAACAATAGAACATGTAAAATGATATACCTTTCACATTTTCTGATTAACAATAAATAAATTTTTTCATTCATGAATTTTTATTATTCAGTATCAGTATATATTTGGTTAAATATTTTCTCCTAAGTCTACAAATTTTTCACAAAATATTTGCATTCTTGTATATTTTAAATACACATTTATTGTTTCAAATGTGACAAATCTTGCAAATAACTCTCTTAATTTTTACAAGCGTTTAATTTGGCTTTCTAAAGTCTATGCTATATCATGAACAATTATGTGCAGAGGGCTAGTGTTGACAAAAATTATTATATTTCTCTTTGTACTGAGAAATTTCACAGTGCATTATTACTGAGGATTCAGATTAGTCTAAATGTTTGTAGTAATTTCAAGTTTTGAAGCTCAGGCTAGTGATCCTGTAATTTCAAATTGAACAAAAATTCTATGACGAATTTTGAGCAATGGTGCCTACTTTAATGAAGTCAGTGTGTGCAGAAACTTGAATGTATAACTGGAAAGTTTCATTTTAAAAACGTTTTTTAAAGAAAAATGGTATGGCAATCAGGCATGGTTTTATTTGATCATAACAGTTGAACATGAACTTCACTCAGTTTGCACTTACAATATTACAAGTATATAGATATTTTCTGAAATGATTTCAGAGATTTCTTCAACAACTCTATAAGATGGTGGAGATGTTGATGATGAACATGTTCAAAACAAAAATACACAATACTCAACATTTGTAATTTCTATACAAATTCTAAAAACACCAGTTTACAATATGTTATCCTAATAGTGTTACATTTCTTCACATCAAACCAACAAAATATTTGTTTCAGATCATGCTATTTTACACTGCAAGAAACATTTTCTTGAAAATGTTTATTAACAAAAGTTTTGAGGAAGCAAACATTTCATTGTTAACTACCTGAAATGCTCTTAGGATCATTTCACATATGCAAGTTAACACTACACAGTGAACTAGCTAAGAGGGAAGGAGAAACATGAAAACACTTGTTCTGCACACCATGGCACATTATTCTGATGCAAAACATGCTGAGGCCTCGACAGTGGCACCAGCACACAGAAAGATGAAATATGACATTATTTAGCGAGGTATTTACAAGGCAAAGTTGAAAGTTACTCGTCTCAAATTGATGAAATGAACAAAATGCTAATATTTAGTCACATTTTAAAATTCTTCAATTCTATGGTTTGAATGAAAACTGGCTGACATAAGTCCAAAAATAATTTGCCATGAATTCAAAAAAGAATTTGAAAAAACGACTGGATTATTGCATGAAGTGTTCGGTACTGTCACCTTTGCCTTGTAGTTCTAGTATCATATTTCTTCTCCCGTCGAAAGCCATCTTCTATCAACAAACTGTTCCTGTGTAAAGTGCCCCGAGGAGGTAATTGTTAGAAACAAAAGCGCAAACCGCCTTCTTTTGTAACAGTGCAATGCTGCCAATCGAAGCAGCATGTCCCAAGTGTTGGCCAGAAACAATCCTCAGAAAGCGCCTGGCACCGGGGTCCACGCCTCGTGCGCGCGGCGGGGAAAAAGGGTGTGAGACAATCGACAACCTCGAGGCGGGGGATTTGGAATCTACTTTCTTTCTTTACTTAAAAATGTTCATGATCAGCAAAGCTCCATTGAGTATGAGCGTCATTATACTATTCGAAGAAAAGAAGAGTTAAGTGGAGAGAAATGTAACCAGAAGCCGAACCCACACCCTGTGCGTGCGTGCGTGGGGAGGGGAAGAGCGGGGGGTGCTGGGGGCGGCGGCAGCGGTGGCGGGGGGCCGCGGGTTCCCCATGGAACCTGCCACAGGGCGCCCGCGGGCCCCCGCGCCGCCGCCGTATCCGCCCCCGCCCCCGCTCGCCTCTTCTTCTCTGGCTCTCGAGAGCGGGGAGAGGTCGCAGGGCGGGGCTGGGGACCGGGGTCCGAGGGCGCACGGGAACAAGATGGCGCCCGTGGTGGGGCTCAAGGGGGCGCCAGTTCGCGAGGCCCTCGGGGCCCTGGGCGTGGGGCCCGGGCCCGAGCCTGCCGACCTGCCCTCCGGCCCCCGGCCCCCGCCCCCGCCCCGCCTCCCCTCCCTTACTCCCCCCCCCCGGGACAATCGTCGCGCAGCGTGCCGTCGATGTGGTCCTGCCTGGCATATGCAGAGAATAAGGCAAGTTGAGCGGCCGACTCAGACGAAGTGTAGTAAATATTTAACAATATCTGTTCACAGTACTCTTAATGAAAGACAACGATATTTCGACTGGTCAAGCCTTCAAGTGTTGAGTAGCAACAAGTGATAAATTGATAGAACCACATCAAAACAAGATTCACATGAGAACGCGCACTAACTTTGTTTAATCTACTTGAATATTCAGTACAGTGTATGTATGGAGCTCTACTTCACATCTCTACGGAATATGCATATGGTAACCTTGCAATAAATGCATAGGCACAAGTGGTTATACAGTAGATTAAATACGTTTTCTAAATATATTGCTGTTATTATCACCTTTTTCCACTAATGATCGTCCTCCTCCTGGTCCATACAATAATTTTTCAGTTACACAGTTTATGCAAGTCTAATCTGAGAGACTAATGAGAAGCAGTGGTATTTTGAGGGTGTTTGAAATTGTAGTACATCAATTTACTAGTGCAGGAACAAGTTGGTCGAAATGGGAATATGATTGTAAATATACGACTCTAAAATCTGATTATAGATAAATTGATTTTAATGTCTTTTTGTTGAAACTGTTCTATAATCACTTGTGCCACGGGTAAAAGTGATATGGAAAAGATGAGGTTAGTTCATATTTGTTACCATATGTACAGATGTTAACGATATTTGATAGTGAAGAGAGTGGAGGAGCACATGAGATGGGAAAAAGAGAGCTACTCGTAGCATTACAATGATCGTACAGCTAAGCAATGAGAAATTATCACTCTCCCACCAATGGCTTCCAACCATCAGTGCTATGTTGTTTCTGTCGTCGATCCATGCGGGTTGAAGTGCAAGGCGAAAACTGCAATTTGGCTACTAATTATTGTAATATAATTGGTCTAGGTTTTCTGTTCAAATCTAGAAAATCACGCTTACAATATTCAATGTAGGTTTTAAAATGGATTATATATATATAATATATATGAGTGTACATTATTCACTGATGTTAATGGGAAGGGAGCGATGTCAATGAATGTGAGAAAACTGAGTAAGAAAGTGTCCAAAGTTTGTATGAATTCATTTTTGCATAACATGTATTATTTCACACAGGAGGAAACATACCAGGATGATCGTATATAAATAGACAAATAAATGATGATACAGCTCCGAAGTCATCAACACATTATATTGTTTATACGCAGCACTGCCACCGCAGCACACTAAATAAATTAGTTACGATACATTATTAGTCATACTTTCAATACACAAGATTATTCTACAATTACATAAATGATAGTATATGTGATAAGTTATCCATTTACGATAGCATTGTTTTTTTATAAATATATATTTATACTATTAAGTGTCATCGCTCATAGGGAGAACCTAAACAATTCATTAACATATTGCTTGAAGGGATTATAAAAAAGCAGCTCGGATAAGTGGCCCTGTGCGGGATCCACAACAATTACCCTGTAATCAAATTGCCATTTTATGGATCCCCTTCCACAATCGCGGCGCAGTCGAAGAGGTCAGGTGGCGGAGCGGCTGTCCGGCGCGGGAGGCGGCACAAGGGCCGCGCGTGCAGCGGAAGGGGAAAGGCGAGGAGTTGGACGCGACACCTGCTCTTCCTCCACAACGTCCACTCGCCTCCAAGAGCGAGACCAATCATTTACCAAACATTTGTACTTTCCATCAGATTGAACGACGGACAAAATCGCCATCTGCAATTTTTTTGTTGGCAAACTAATTTGCCGTTTCAACGACTACAAATGATTATTCCTTTTCTACCGTTTCCTGGTAGACGTGGAATACAATTTTTTTCAAATTTTACCTTGGCTATTCCAAAACCACTCGCGGTGGCGCGGCGCGCCGTCGCCCTAGACGCCCGTGTTGTTGAAGATGTAGGAGACGGACGTGTCCTGGCCGGGGGGCCTCCTCGTGGACGAATTGTTGTTGTTGGTGTAGTAGGAGGACTTGCGCATGCTGGTGGACGAGGACATCATGGCGATGGTCTCGTAGTACCGCAGGCGGCCGCAGCACTTCCTGCTCTTGAGGATGGCGATGAAGCCGCGCCGGTACTTCTTGTTGAAGAAGGCGTACAGGATGGGGTTGATGCAGGAGTTGGAGGCGCCCAGCCACTGCGCGATGGGCGTGGCGATGGGCAGCACGTCCTCCTCCCACAGCTCCGTCTCGCCGCCCAGCTTGATGCGCGCGAAGATGACGTAGAGCGGCAGCCACGACAGCACGAACAGGATGACGACGGCCACCAGCATCTTCACCACCTTCACCTTCGACTTCTGCTGCATGCGCTCCATCTGCGCGTCCTTGGTGTCGGTGGGGATGTCGCGCTTCCACACCTTGATCCAGATGAGGATGTAGCACAGCGAGATGAGCACCATGGGCAGCAGGTAGCAGAACATGAGGTTGGCGATGAGGAAGTAGAGCGCGCCGTTCATCGAGTCCGGCCACACCTCCACGCACAACAGCACGTCGGGCGCCTCGCTGTAGATCACCACCAGGTCGAAGAAGAGCGCCCACGGGATGGTGGTGGTGAGCGCGATCACCCAGATCACAAAGATGATGAAGCGCGCGCGCCGCTTGGTGATCTGGCACTTGAGCGGCCACCAGATGGCCAGGAACCTGCAACAGCGCGCGCGGCGCGGCCACGTCAGACCTCGCTCACAACGCCTTGGACGTCATTCTGCAGAATTCGATCCACTTGCTACCATGTCTCTACGCAATATCACTCCTACTATATTACTAAGTCTCACCCAATAATGCAAGGTGTTTATCTACATTGTTAGTGTAACATCCTAAAACAAAAAACTAATAGTTCAATAACTGTTTTCAAAAAGAAATGATGTATTATTGTTATTGTGGGAAGATTAATATTCTAGTTTTTAAGTTTAATTTTCAATATAACTTCTATTATTCCTTATACTACCATCTGATATATTTCGGTAATAATGAAAGTGTTTGTTGAATTTCCTTACAAGGAAATATTCCGTGGTGTCCCTCCCCAAAATGGCTGTGATTTTTATATATTGTAAGAAGTGAAGGAATAAGTTTCTCGTGTTTTTGTCCTTCTTACCGATACATTTTTATAAGCAGTGAAGTCACTCTTCATAGGTATGGGCGTAAAGAGGTCATTTTCCTGTTTCGATTACGAGTACTTGAATAATTCAAAAAGACCATTCAAGAAATTACGTATCACTTGATGAATTTAAACTGGCAAAAAGCTTTCTTTAAGAAAATTACTGTGGGTTTTTGTTGCAGTTATCCCCGAAATATCTTTTCCGAAAAATGCGAAAAATTGTCGATTTTATTTTAAAGAGAAGTGTAACATATTTTTTTCATAATTTTTCTTTTTATATGATTACTTTATGCAGTAGTTTTGAAATACGATTTTAGTTACGAGTTGTTCACCCTTCATAGGAATCAAAAGAAAAATGCACTTAAGTGGAGTGAAAGTACCTTAGTTACATGCATTTGTATGCATTTACCCGAAAAAATAGCGAATCAGTGCAATCACCTCCTTACGTCTTCAGCCTTTGAAGGATAATTTCATCCCATTAAAATTTTTTATGCAGATACGAAACAAACATGAAATATTTATTATTTCTATCCTTACAACATCTCAAAAATTCAGCCAATTTGGAGAGGGGCATCTCGGAATTTCGTATCCCTCTAGGAATGGTAATGACAATAAAAACAACGAATATATAAGTTCAATGTCTAAAAAGTTTGAATAATACATGAATTTTACAATTAGATTATTTAAATTCAATATTCTTTATTTTAAAAACTGTCCATTGGGTGTTTTGGACCTGAACCAAAGGGAGCTCCGTGTGGATTCTTCTCTTTGATGGAAATCGTGGAAAAGAGCGCTGGTACAACTGCACTGCTGCTGAAAACAAAAGGACACCAACATACCATATTTGTTCACATTGTTTTTCAATTTTAAAGCTTATTTAGGATAAAAATCATTATAAAGTTGTCTATGGTTAAAGATAGCATTATACACGAATGTGTAACTTGACAATAATCTTTAAATAAAAACTTTTCAGCGTTCTTTATAACGATTCAATTGACGTCATACTCAAGCTACTGTGCACTACGTAAAGAATTCTTCACAGCAGCCGAAAAAAGGCTGGTGAAGTAAAATATTTTGCCATGTTTTTGATATAGACTGTTCATAATTCTCCATTTCAATCTGCAACATGCGTAACTTAAATTTATGAATTTACATTTATGTTGGATTAAAATAACCAATGAAAGACAATAGAAGACCAAAATAAAGCAGATGCCCAATTCATTTCAATTGAATTCGTTGTAATCAACGAATATGTTGTTGTTCAAGTACACTATACATTTCATACACAGTGCTTGTGCGAGAATCTATTATCGTATATGCATCTAATCAGTTAGATCATTTCATTCGAGCTGCTTGTGCAGTAATAAGTAACTGATGTTTCCAGTTGCAAATAATTATTTTAATCTCTCCTCATTATCTCTGACACAGATCTGTACTCAGTAATTTGCGAGTTTCGATTGACCAGTAATGTCAAGGTAGTTGTCACGTGCGATACTCGGTGACACATGTGGGACAATGTGATCTCCCGTCCGCGCAGTAATCATTTTCCATTTTAAATTGTAAATTCACATTTCCATTGTACGTTGGCCGGCCTTGTAGAGTCGGAGCATCGCCGAAGTGTGTTGGGCCAGAGGTTGCGGGATCGAGTCCTCCGTAAGCCCCAAGATAGGACATGACGTACATGAACTAGCCTTACTCGTCTAGGCTTAGAAATGAGAATGAATACGGTAGAACCTAGCTAACACAGATCCGCTGGGGTCGGGACTAATCAGAATTACGAAAATCCGGGTTATCCAGAGAATCATGAGAAAACGATAAGAAAAAGGAATTATAAAGCAAATGTTTAACGAAGCTGATAATTGTTACCTGCACACTTCCATCTAAGAAAGCATTGTAATATGTATTGACACTATCCACCACATACATCGGGTGGTACGATGCTGAAAGCCGAGGGAGAGGAATGAGGGGTTGGCAGGTGGGGCGCGGGCAATGAACTCGACCACTAGCAAGCGAATTCGAGAAATATATCTACTGAGAATTTATTGTGTGAAAACGAAACTTCGTTTATTACCTACGCTAAACAACATATTTATTTTTCGAAGACTGGTCCGAGTCAACGAGATTCTACTGTATCATCGTCTTCATTTTATAATTGTCCAGAAGCGCCAAGTATGACTTATTTGCGCTGCGTTCCTTTCGATACATGGCACTAGTAGAAGAAGAAGAAGAGGAAGGAGGAGGAAGAGGAAGAAGGAAGAAGAGGAAGAAGAAGAGACGAAGAAGAGGAAGAAGGGGAAGAAGAAGAGGAAGAAGAAGAGGAAGAAGAAGAGGAAGAAGAGGAAGAAGAAGAGGAAGAAGAAGAGGAAGAAGAAGAGAAAGAAGAAGAGAAAGAAGAAGAGAAAGAAGAAGAGGAAGGAGAAGAGGAAGGAGAAGAGGAAGAAGAAGAGAAAGAAAAAGAGGAAGAAGAGGAGGAAGAAGAAGAAGAGGAAGAAGAAGAAGAGGAAGAAGTCAAAGGAGAGCAAATGACTTCATTTTCGAAACAATCAACTAAAACATAATTCATTTCTTGATGCTCAGAATAGCCGAGTGTTTTTGTTGAAAAAATTCAGTTGTGGATCAAATATGACACGAGAAGAAGAAGATGCAAGGCAGATTCAAATAAGATGCAAACAAGATGCAAGATACAGTGGTAACGACGAAGCAAAGCATCTCAATACGATCCGGTATCTCTCGAAGTGGTTCACTCGTCAGGCCAAGGATGTTGTCAGAACTATGTTGCCGCAGAAGCACAGAGAAGAACCGACGAGAGGAAACACGGTGGGTAGTAAGAGGCAAAAATGTAATTAAAGTTCCCAGAATGGTTGCGCAACACAATACAATGGAAGTCTATTGAGGATACCTTTCATCTTGCATTCTTCCCTGAAAATTTTGTAATTATTAGTTTCTACTTTTAACTTGTTGACTCTCGCAGAATATAGGGCTTTTAGGACGCGTTGCGAAAACAAGTATATTGGTCCTTTTTGCTATGATTCACCTCTTATCAAGGTAGAGTCTGTTGTTTATCCAAACTTGCTCACCGTATCCAACCCCCTCAACACATCCTCAATAATCCCCTACGACTCACCCGCAAGAAACACCCATTGGATGTCCTTAAAGTCTCTCCACGCTAAACTTATCTACAGGCAATATGACCCTCTGGACAGATTTACGACAATCACGACGCTAACTTTAATAAACTAACCTTTGAAAATCTCCCTAAACTTAAACCTCCCCCCTACTACTACTACTACTACTACTACTACTACTACTACTACTACTACTACTAAACATGCTCTCTTCATCTTTTTTCTAAGCCCTACATAAAATAACCTTTCAAATACCTTCTCAAATCCTCAATAAAAAATCCTATCTACCTTCCCCGTTTCTTCCCTACCTTCAAACCATTTTTACCAACAAAATAACTTTGTATGTAAAATGCAAATATGTTATTCCGCCTCTTCTCTCCGCTATGTTATTGCCGTAATGTCGTTTGTTAAAATATTCAATTTATTGCAGTGTTACACAGGAGTACTTAATTTTTTTGTTCTTAAGCATTGGACGTGCCACTTTTTTGGAAAACTATTTTGTGTGGTTTTGTTTAGCAAAACGTTCGCTTCTACAGGACACTAGTAAAAATACTAATACTTAGTAATAAGTACGAGGTGGCTGTGGTGTAATGGGAAGTGTTATGTCTTCTACCAATCGCGCTCGGTTTGAATCACCGTGTACAATTTGGGGTGGACAACGCGAACTCTTGGGAGATTTTCTCAGGGTTCTCCCGTTTTATCTGTTACTCCGCAGTTTATCTGTCATAATAGTTTTCAACTACTCATTAGCTCATTATTTATCGGTTTCAATGCTCTTAATAGTTGAAGAACTCCAATCCTCAACGAATACATAATGACGAAACCATTATAATTAACTTTATTAAATGCCTCTTTTGGGAAATAAATCGGCCGAATAGAAACACAATAGGAACCGAATAGGATCACAATACAGATGACGAGAAAACTTAAATAGTAACCATCAGGAAGAAGAGAAACCCGATCTGCTTCATGTGATTGGTTAATTGGTTCGTGCTTCCAGGAGAATCACCTGTTAGGGTAATTAGTTCCGTAAGTGTAGTGTATATTGTTTTATTAGATGAGGTTGCAGTGTTTTTCCCTGTTGGGTGGTGATTTCCGGTGCCGAACTACACGTCTGCTTGCGAGATTTTCCCCTTCCAGGTATCGTACTTCAGCGTGGCACCGACCCAGCCGAGACAAGCTTCTGTCTGATCTTCCGGCGTGTGTAGTAATGAAGTGTATGTAAGTCTGTGTGTGTAAATAAGAGGTGACGATAGGATAAGGAAGACAAAGGTTCTGCGCTCTGTCCGTGTCCCGTTTGTGAGTGTTCTGCTCCCGCAAACTCCAAATACTTTCAATCAAATTCAAAAATCTTTCAATGTTGGCAATCTAAAAAAACAAAGCATTTAGCTCATAAAACTGAAATAAAGCTTTACTTTACCGTTAGAGCTCACTCCCCCTGAGAGGGTGAATCGAAATGTAGCAAATGAATTTAAGCGACGTGATGTACAATCTGAATGTTATCTTCAAATACTGAAAAATATTACAATATTGCTTAAAGCTGGAGATGAATCTCAGAGTCGACAATGATAATGAGGCTCTTCTATAACATTAAGCAAACGGGTTTTCTGCATTTACTTGTCTCCAGGTCAAATCACGTCATTCTGAAATGCACGACATGAGAAATCGAAGAAGATTCCCCTAGATGGTTCTCGTGAAGAAAACGAAACCCCGAAGAAAAACTAGGTTTTCTCCCACCTAGAGCTAAAGGAAGACCTCTTGTAGGAGGCAAAATGGGCCGAGTCTGGAAGTAGTGGTGGAAACCTATTGTTCGGAAAATTAGGGGGTTAGAGTGTGTTGCAGCTAAAAAAGAAGGAAAGGAAAGAAGAGAAAAATGCTGCAATAGATGACGAAAAAGAAGAAACACGAGTAATAGGAAGAAGAGAGCACGAAGAGGGGAAGAAGAAGATATAACTAAGGTGCTAGGAAGGAAGGAGGCAAAGAAGTGAAAAATGCTGTAAAAGAAGGCGCAGAAGGCGAAGTAGAAGTGAATGAGAAGAGGTGTAGGAGGTGTGAAAGAAAAAGAGGAAAGGAAATTCCTTTTAATTCAGCGACGGCCGCTTACGTGCCGCCCCTAACCTTGCACCAGGGCCCGCGAGGCGACGGGGGCGGCGCAGCGGCGGCGAGCAACCCGTGCCGGGCCGGCGCGTCCCGGCCGCGCGTCCGGGCCAGCGCCGTCGCCTAGGTCGCCGCCACCGCCGCCGCAGCACCGGCCGGGCATCGATCGGCGCGCGCGTGCGCTCAGCGTGCGGGCGGAGCGGAGCGGAGCGTCGCCGGCGGCCGCCGCCGCCGCTGGCGCCCCTGGCGGCCGGCGCCGCCACCGCCGCTCCGCCACCGCGCCGCCCTGCTAGAGGCCGCGGGCGCGCGCTCGCCGGCCGCAGCGCGACCGCCCGGGCGCCGCCGCCCCCGCCCCCTGGCCGCCGACGGCCCGGGGGCTGCACGGGCCCCTCGACCAGCGCCGGGCCAAGCCGCGCCAGAAGCGCGCGCGGTCGCGGCGCGGCGGGTGGTGGGCGGCGCTTGCCGGAGTTCCGCAAGGCGCGTCGCGCGGCGCTTGCGGAGCCAAACGCTTTCGCGCCAGGCACTTTGAGATCGCTGATGACGAACGTTGTGTAATTAATTATTCTCTACGACAAACGACAATGTTGAATGGAATGACACATTTTTTTGAGTCCTTGTTGAAGCTTTTGTTGTTTTTTGGAAGACTCAGTTCTAGGCAAGTTCTTCCACAATAGCTTGGTTTGTGATACGTTGATGACGAATGGTATATCATTTGTTTACAAATTTGCATTACATTGTAAACATGCAAACGACGAAAGAATGGGAAACAACATCTCATAAGGCAGATTTCTTGTCGTTTTGAGTCTGCAATTGGGACAGTCCAGGGTCCCTAGGAGATAAACAGTTAGCGTCCTTTTTTTGTAATTTTAAAAAAGGAAACTATCAATATTGAACAGAATATAATATGATTATTTAATATTTATTATTCTGTTTCATAATTTCCACTCATTTACAATTATTATTCCAGCAAAACAAATATTTTAAATTCTGAATTAAATAAATGTATTTAAAAGCATTCTAATTAGTAAATAGTTCAAGATTACTTTTCCGTAATTATAAACTAAAAAGTCTAACATTTTAATGGAGCCCCTAGTGTAAATTGTGACTATTATCTGGGGCTCTCTGAAGATGGCCCTCAGGGCATCTGCCTGGGCATCTGCCTGGGCATCTGGCTGAGCATCTGCCGGGCATCTGCCAGGGCATCTGCTTGTTTGCATGTGAGGAAGTCCGCCCTTGTGCTCGCAGGGAAGAAGTAAAGGAGCTTGCAGGGAAAAGCATTTGAATCGAGGGGAGTTGGTGACGAGCTAGTTGGGACTAGACTTTAGGGAGTTGGTACTAGACTTTAGGGAGTTGGTACTAGACTTTCTCAAGGCAGCTCATTCTAGACATTCGTAAGGCAGATTTCATGCGTATTTTGGATGATACAGGTCAACACAAATGTTTTCGTAACATACCATAATTTTCATTTCATTATGTCACTTTGGCTATGAATTTATGTTGTAGTAGGACTAAGTGCTGCATTGAGAGATTTAGTACTTTTGATGTCTCCGTTTTCTGGAACACATTAGTAAAATGATGTCAAATGGTAGATCCGTTCCATATCACCATAAGGCGAATTTTGTGTCGTTTTTGAGTCACCTTTCTAAAGGGTCACTTTCAAAGATGTACTATTATATTAATTTTGGAATTTCTTTGAGAGCTTTCCGGTTCGAGATCATATACAGTGAAATCTGCCAAAGCTGGAATCGTTCGGGATAAAAAAATGTTCCAGTTTGGGGAGGTTTCCGTTTTATGCAGGGTTATCCATTTAACGACACTTGTGTTATTTATATTTCCGTTATGAAAATAGTAAATTAATGTAAGTAAATAATTAATTAAAGTAAAGTAAAAATTATATGATTTTATTATGATTATGAAAATAGATTTACCTATAACGTATTTGTGGAAGAAATCACCAATAAATGAATATTAAACATTCTTCATTGACAGCTACTGAGCACTTCTTGCTTCCGTAAGTTTGACCTTTTCATATAATGTTAGATAATTTTATTTGTATGGTTTTTGCATTGTTAAAGTGGTTGTGAAACGCATAAAAATATATACCCCCTCACTGCCTAATGGCTGATATCGTACTGCTTGGTGACTCTTTCAACGCACAATGCATCACAGCTAAGAGTACAACGCACAATGCATCACAGCTATGATTTGCGGAGTCTCTGGCCTTGAACAATGCGTCTCCGCCCGAGGGGTTACTATTTTGAACGTGGGGCAGGGAGAGGTGTGGATAGAAGCCATTCCCGCACACCTCCCCACGCTCAGAGACGAGGGGGAAGGGAATTCCCCTACGGCCTACGACTTGAGAGGCAAGTGACCTCAAGGTCGAGTTCTACGCTGTCAGCTGAAGCCCCTCTCCTTCACAGGGCGGTTGCCACGACTAAATCGCGCAGATGCATTCATTACATTAAGAATATCTCGTGTTTCTTCCAATCCCATTAACTTCCAAAGAATTGCATTTTATAAAAATTTCCTTCCTATAGGACGTGAAAAACCATTTCGTTTCCGCGAAGGAAAGATTCCGTTTTATGCAGAGTAAAATACAATATAAATTCACGGACCCGAGAAATTTTCCGGTTAAGGCAGGTTCTGGTTTAGACAAATATTACTGTATTAAGACGCAAACATATTGTCAAAAGAGAAATGTCTGTGACACTTTCACTGCTTTGTATTTCTTTTCAGAGTAAAAAACACAGTTGATGTTCGATGACTGGTCGACATACAAGCAATTCACCTTCTTTTTCTTTCGGCTCCAGACAATATTGGATACTGAAAGTTTTTGATGTTGAAGTTAGAATTTGAGATGCCCTCACTTCTTCATTGTTAGATTAAACAATTGACGAGAGAAGGGCTGGCCAATTTGAGCAGGAGGTTTGTTTGATTGGCATAAATTAAACACGTAGAGGTAACAAACACGACATTGATATGTGGATAAAATATTAAATATTTTCGAAAAAATACTGTAGAGACATTCTCATTCAAACTTTAGATATTATTCAAATATCACTGGACTTGTTCAACGATTTTTACAGATCTACTGCTATCTTACGCTTCACAATTTCAAGCAACTTTATCATAATACTGTTATTGAATTGGTCTTTTATAGATGAATTCAGAATGTCTGAATGCGGGTTGTCGCCTCTTGGGTGGTTACTAACTTGAAACGCCGGTTATATGTTTCATATCACACTCATGACGTTAATAACTATAAAAAAACATAACATGCTTAACTTTGTTACAAACAGCAAAATTATGTCCCCACATTCTCAAAACCACTATTAATCGGTCACCTGTACTGAAAGCCATTTTTCTTCGGAACCAATAGAGGCAGTAAGTCAGGTTTCACTATACGCTGATTGTGCATTCTTCACCTTTCTTTCTTAAATATATATTTATTTATGTGTGTGAGTGTCCATCAAGAGGAAAGAAAATGAGCCATCACATTCATCGCCGCTTCAATATTATTTCTCCGCGAGTTACTGCAATCGATTGTTTCCCAGTTAACTAATTGAACTGCAACTTATGACAGTACTCATTGTCATTTCCAGGTTTCTCACACTTGTATTTCGAAACAATTTCGACATAAATATTATGCAGCCTACAGTTGAAGGCAAATTTCGTCGTAACGTTTAACAATAGAAATTAATGACGAAATCATGTGATCTTCAATCCACGATTGAAATAACAATGCTTTAAGGACGTATCCAAACACACACACACACACACACACACACACACACACACCACATAACCTGAAATAACGAGAAAAGGGAAGTTATGGATCATAAAACTTACGTAAATTTAAATTGTAAAAAGTGCACAAGACAAATATTCTTGCATAAATCAGTACTATCATTAATTAAAAAATGTACCTCTTGGTTTAAAAGCTGAATTAAGAAGCAAGAATAAGGTTTCTTTGCAAGGAGTTAAGTAAGATAAAAATGATCGTATCACTTATGAACAACTGTAAATAAAAAATTAAGAAACACCCTTAAGAAATAAATAATTGTTCTAATTAACAGTGATATTAGGTGATATTTGGTTCAATAAATTTCTTAAAATACCTGTTTCTACCTCTAAAAAACAATGAACACAACTTAAGGTCCATTCCACTAGCGCTCTGCGGAAAAGAAAGGAACTTCTTGTCGGGCTCAACCCAACTCTCCCTACTCGCTTGTTGGAAAATCCGTCCCCTTTTGCAAGTCTATTAATGGAAAGTTCATACATATATGGAAGACTATACCGAGACGACGATGTCAATCGCATTTATTCGAGAATGATCTATCAAAGAACCAATATGGTCGGCGTTTTCGGCTATCATCCTCTGCCCGCCGACCAGGCCTCTGCGGACGGCGTCCTCCGGGAAATAAAGCGAGATGATTGAAATAAAACATGACGCGGAAAATAAATTGGAAATTGTCGGGCGCGCCGCGGTCGCCAGCCCGCTGCGTCGGATCGCGTTAGGCGCCCCCCCCTCCCGCAACCCTCCCTCCCCCTTCTCCTCCTCCACGTCTCCTGGATCTAACACGTTAGTTCTCCCCAACTCCCCTCGTTCTTTCTAGTTTTTTTTCTCCTCGCCAGCCCACTCCTCCGTGTTTCTCTTTCATTCTCCTTTTATTCTTCGACTCATTGTCTAACATACGTGTTTCTTATCTCCCTTATCTTCCTTCGTGTTCCTAACTTCACCACTCGTTTTACTTTTCCTTCCAGTGCACTACTTTTATTCATAATTTCTACTTCTCCTGTCTAACACCACGTTCTGATCTTTCCCCATCTATCGTCCTCGACCACCACCTACACTCTCTTTGCTTTCCCTACCTTTTAAAAAATTACTTTTTATCGTTATATAAAAAGGTAGCGAGAATAAAGCTCACTGTTAAATTCTGTATGTTGTTTGGGTTGTATAACTGTCCCCTAGATAGCTATCAACGAATACAAACACGCATACAAATTCTACTTCCAAGGGACAAATTCAACTATACAACGAATACAAATTCTCTTCCTAGGGACAGTAATTCCTCTCATTGAGGTGAGGTTGGATCAATGCAATTGAGGTCCCGAGTTCAGAGGCCTGCTAAAAGTAATACTGTTTTATGCTCTGGCCATCTTATGAGAAGTTTATGAATAAGATTCCAAATTAAATTATGAACAAATTAGTTACAAACAGCTTGAAGCTGTAAACCTGTAATGAATGTTTAGTTTGGTAACGTAGTCCTCAAACCTTTGCACAAGCAATTTACGAGAAGGAGAATGTTTTAATGACGTTTTTTTCGACATATATTTGGAACCCTGAATTGCATTTCAGGATTTTTTAATTTGATTATAATTACCAGTTCTCTGCAAACTTTGAGTTTTCCTAAGTTGAGCAGAATATTCCTAACATTCCGGACAAATTTCAGGCCTTGATCACCCTTTAAAGTGTTTCTGCACGTCAGAGGTATGATATATCTAAATACATATTATTATATTATAAAGGAGTATGCAGGAGGTTAACGACGAGTGTTCGAAATAAGTTAACATTTCAGCCATCAATGAAAGTTTTTCCGTTAAGTGCAGAAAAGAAATGGAAAGCCTGCCATTGGTTTTATTTAAAGATCACAAAATTATGTTTATTCACATTTGTACATTTTGTACGAGGTAAGAGAAAGAATGAAAGAGTTTAATTTGATATTTATTATTATTTTTTATCAATGCAAGGAATTTTCCTTTCGTTGAAAAGTTCTTATATTGAGAGCATTCCAATAATTTAAAAGAATTTCAATATTTTTCAAACGGAAAATATATTGTACATAGAAATCTCAACAAAATCATTTAGTATACCTGGGGAATGGAAAAGAGATTCCATGACCTATATTATTTAATGTATATTAATATCCTCTTTTTGTGTCTACCTCAACATAATTTTCTAATTAACGTGGTTGGTCGTTGGGAAGCAAGAGTTTAACTTTCTTACAAAACTCTCAATCCCCTTCGCAAATAACTACATGACAATCGAACTGTGTAGAAATTAGAAACAAATTTCACAGGAACTTTTAACTATTTTGAATCATATATTATTCAATAGGCAACACACCACATGTACCTCGTTAACTGAGTAATATGTGCGTTTTCATGAAACGCCAACTTGGAATTCAAACGCGCTCCTTCGAGCGAAATTATTCAGGCGCGCAATTTCCAAGTTTGGCTAAGCAAGCGACGCAGTTCTGGAGTCCACTAACAAGTCTCCGAACTAAAGTACTGAGCCACACGGCAGCGCACGCCGGCGATCCCTTCGGCTGGGGCGGCTGGGGCGGCTGGGGCGGCTGGGGCGGCTGGGGCGGCTGGGGCGGCTGGGGCGGCTGGGGCGGCTGGGGCGGCTGGGGCGGCTGGGGCGGCTGGGGCGGCTGGGGCGGCTGGGGCGGCTGGGGCGGCTGGGGCGGCTGGGGCGGCTGGGGCGGCTGGGGCGGCTGGGGCGGCTGGGGCGGCTGGGGCGGCTGGGGCGGCTGGGGCGGCTGGGGCGGCTGGGGCGGCTGGGGCGGCTGGGGCGGCTGGGGCGGCTGGGGCGGCTGGGGCGGCTGGGGCGGCTGGGGCGGCTGGGGCGGCTGGGGCGGCTGGGGCGGCTGGGGCGGCTGGGGCGGCTGGGGCGGCTGGGGCGGCTGGGGCGGCTGGGGCGGCTGGGGCGGCTGGGGCGGCTGGGGCGGCTGGGGCGGCTGGGGCGGCTGGGGCGGCTGGGGCGGCTGGGGCGGCTGGGGCGGCTGGGGCGGCTGGGGCGGCTGGGGCGGCTGGACCGGCTGGGGCGGCTGGGGCGGCTGGGGCGGCTGGGGCGGCTGGGGCGGCTGGGGCGGCTGGGGCGGCTGGGGCGGCTGGGGCGGCTGGTTCGATTATGGTGGTGAGTGCGATAGGCGTTGAGAAGCAAGGAAGTGAAGTTGAATATTGTGTCATGAATTTGTGTTATATAATTTTAACATTTTAGAGTGATTTTAATTTTTGAATAACAAGAAATAAATACATTTTTCAGTACTACCTGACGTTTAAAATTTTGCATATCTAACATCTATATCGTACACATCTAAATTCGTAGTTTTCCTATGATATAGTAGAAACTCTCGGGACAAGGTTAAGGGAGTTTTTAACTTAAATTCTCGACGATACATGCAGTAAATGTAAATACTTTTGTTCGCTTTGTAGTTAAAATTCTAAATTAACCGTTTGTTGAATGGAATTATACTTTAGTAATCGTTATCTTCGCAACTTTATCATTTATTAATAAATATTCGTATCAAATTGGCAAGTCCTAGACACAATGCAAACAACCTAACTATATTAGACACAAATGATCTCTAGCTCTTAGACGTGGCTTGCGCTTTGGCTAGGAAGCCTTGAATAAATACGGAAGTCAATTGGAGTGATTACGAATGAAAATAATGAAAAGGGATTTGAGTGAAAGAGAAAAAAGAAGAAATAAGTATAAAAGAAAGGCTGGTCAATACTACTGATAAAGGCATGGTTGATACTATCAATTGGGTAATTCCGTTGAACTAGTAATATAAGTTAATATATTGGATATCTGTATCAATACTCACGGTCAAGGGAACTGTAAATTGTGACAAGCATTAAATAATATATTAGAGATGGATCGTTGTTTCTGATTGTCGTCCTTGCTGAATAGATAGCACATTTGCAAATATCAAAGTACAGTTAGTTAAAAATAACAAATAATCTGGAGTGTTCTATTCTTCTTAAAAAAAATTAAAAATTACACGTGAGTTGAATATAAAATCTTTTTTTTTCTAAATTTCTCTATATTTGACTACCAATTTTAAAACATTAATGTCCTTTTGGAAGTAAGGAAATTCTTGGACTAAATTATTTCTTAAAGTTTTGAGAACCAGGAACAAGACGCGTTCAATCTCCAGTGTTGAAAACATGTTACGCCGAAGACAGTATCGGAAATAAAATGATGAAGTTGTCAAACACGACGTCAGTGGTTTTGTCTGTTGGAGATGAAAGAGCTGACAGCCTATCGGATAAAATAACAATATCGGTTCGCTCGTTCGAGGATTCATAACATGCTGACAGCCTGACAAATTTTGGAGTTCGGCGGCCAATGCTGCCCATCGCACATCTGGCCTCTACCTGGATGCTTCTCCCAATTGATTGCTACTATCCAGTTGGAAACTGTGTATGAGGATGTATGAAGGTGTGGGTTTGCAACGTAAGTGGGAGGTCTAGGTTCATGCCCTAGTGGTGAGTGATTTTGGATGCCGGCAAAGCAGCAGGATCGAGGACTCCCAGTGTCTGAGCAAGATTTCTAGATGATGGGTACCCTGATTTGTTGTTTCTATGGTTTCTTCCGAGGAACCTAAACTTAAACATTACCTGACCTGATATACTTTAAACAACAACTGTCAGGCGTTGTTTAATCATTGTTTATTTCCCGCCCAGAGAGGCAATTTGTAGCAGGCCTCTGGAATCAGGATTCAAGTTTCGGTTGATCTATGTACCATTTCAGGTGAACAATGCTGGTTAGCGGTAGGTTTCCTATTTCTATCCAAGAAATAATTCATCCAGAATGAATCAAAAGAATAAATTGACGAAAAATATCACTACAAATGATATTGAAACTATTACTGAAATTGAATATTGCTCCTGGTGAGTAGATTATTTTACTTTCAATTGCCTAATGTAAAGCGTTTCTATTTGGGGGTTGATTATCAGAACCAGTTTTTCTTCACTTCCATTATGTATTGAATAAAGTTTGAGTTTGATCGTGATTCCATATTCCCATGATTGTATCAAGTATAAAAGAATAAATGAAATTAATGGGAAAATGTCACGTTTGCTCTGTTTCTGTATGAAGTGTTTCTTGTAGTAAATTAAGCATGATTTCTTCTTTCGATGACGTATTTGTGGATTCCATGAGGGCAAGTGGAATACTATGAATGTTGTGCGTGTTAATTATAAAACTGGGATAGATAGGATGCTTTTTGGGGGAAGTGTTTTTCATTTGCAATGTTATGATACGTAAAACTCCGAAAGAATCGCAGATGTAAGTAATAGCTATTTATCAAACCTGCCTGTGCGAAAGTCGCAAAATAAACATTTTATAGTTTTTGCCATTACCACCCTTATGTGTTCAATGCAACGTAATTACACGTGGAAGTTTATTTACAATTGTTCTGACTCTTCTGATACGGACTATCCTACTGGTAGTTTGAGGACTTTTATACAGGGCTCCAAACAATTAAATATTTAACATGTTTCTCATGAAATCGAAACTTTCTGAGCTGGAAGTAGATAGTTTTACATTTTATATGTTCAACTTAAGATTTGTTATAAGTTTTTATTATCTTAGATTTACAGTTGTAACGAATGAACGACTGTATATTTTTGAGTTTCAAGTTAGTTTGTAACAATAAAGTTACATTGATTTTCACGAGTGGATGATTTACAGTATTTATAAAAGAGAAACATTTATTTGATCTGTATGTAATATTGGGAGCTCTATTTTGCTGTTTATATTCGACATATATCTATTTATTCTTCATGAAGTAAAGTTTAATTGATAAAGCGTTAATTGATTTGAAATACTTTTAGGTATCACATGCCGTCATTCGCGGTGCTAATAAATAAATTTATTTCGGGATATATGATATGTACAGTACGTTATATATTACAGGCGTAAATTCACAAATAAGTGGAATAGGATCATTTGACATATATATGTAATATAAATAAATGTTTTTAAATATATTTTTATTTTAATTATTTAAAGTCACTTTTAAATGACTCTTAATAGACAGATCTTTATTTACCAACTCTGATCTGAAACAGGATGTTGATAATTTGTACGAAACAGTCAATCGTTATCTTGATGAAGACTCTGACCTTTTCGGCGAGTTTGCGTGACCATCCGGTGACGTGACCAGCCTGCGGGTCCTAGCCCTTCGTTACTAGTGTTACTTTAATTATTCAGCCGTTCAATGTAGGCAGTATAGTTGCTTTCGGAAACAGTCATAATCATTACACAATTCACACTTTCAAGACACGAACATTCCTGGAAAATGAACATGCAAGGTCTTTGCTAAATTGTGCAAAAATACTAATTTTTGTTGTTGAAATAGTTTGGTTTGTATCAGTAGTTGCATATCAATAGACGAAATTTAAATGGAAACGTCTGTATCGCTGCTAATATGCTTTTGCAAACACTGTGTTGCTAATATGTTTTGCAGAGTTTGAAAATATTTATTTTATTCTCTATTAATAAACATTTTATTCATGCACTGTGGCATTGTTTGCTGTGGGCTGCGTCAAAGCCTCGTGATATTTTCTAATTATATCATACAATTGTTTGTTTTAAAAATAAGTTTACCTGAAATGTAATTCTTTCGGTCAGGAATAATTGTGATTTTCAGTAGCGTAGTATTTGATAGAGCTGAATACGTTCAGTTATCATCGGCATTCATTAGTTCCAGCCCTGCCTCGTAAGTTACTACTGCGATCAATTTATGCAGAGGGCACTCGCGAGGCTAAAGGTCAGCAGCCACAGAGGTCATTATTATAAACAGGAAAAAGGAGAACAAGAAAGGAAAAAAGTAAAGGCAGAGTCAGGGAAATAAATCAGTAACTTGCGCTTATTGGACGGAGAGATAGTGATAACGTGGTGGATACGATGCCGTTGAGCAGATCTTGGAAGCAGAATGTCGAAGGTAAAACAAAGGTATACACGGAACGTCATCATTGGTGGGACTGGGATATAAATATGAATGAGAGGTGAATAGATGTGTACCGTCAGTGCTACATTATAATTCAATTGGTCCCCTATTTTTTTATAAGTGCGGGGCAGCGTCAGTCTCTACCTGTATGTGTGTGCGTGTGAGTGTGAGAAAGTAAGTGTGAGTGTGTGTGATATTCCTAAAAAACATGCCACCCGGGCACAACACTCAACCCTTGAGCAACGCCAGTGTTTGCAGCATCGACCGGACTGTGAGCTGGGAGCGAGGTATGAACGAGTGGACCTTTATTCTCGTATGACGGTGCTGGCGGTTCGCCTCGTGTGTGCAAGTTGGCCGCGCTTTTTCATTACGTTCCGCACGGGAAGGAAAATGGCAGTGGGTCTGGAAGATATCTGTAGAACTACAAAGGCAGAGTAGTTTGGGAGATCATACCTCGCGTTTTGACTGAGACAGCCCCAATTGATTACTGCGGTCAAGCCCTTCCGGTATGGCAATGTGATGTGAAAGAGAGAAATTTGTCTTGTTCTGTATACGCTTGTTAAAAAAGAAGTATTGTTTTTATGTATTTGTTACAAAATAAGTGTATTAAAAAAACTTAAAAAATATTTATCAAAAAAAGATTACATCGTACGGGAAAGTAAACTTCGATTGATCTTCAGATAACAAATGAAACATTATAATACAACTTTTCAAATGCAGTCATAGTAATTGAAAGTTTGTCTTCATCTTTATTTATTGACATTTTAATTCATCCTTAAAACGTTTACAAAAATAGTTAAGAAAGAAAATTACTTTTCTCGGAGGTCTAGATTCCAACCTTCCGACAGCCTCAACATTTTCTCAAAAATGGCTCCAATTTTTGTGTTAAACTTTGAACTCGAATAGAGTAACGCTTACAAATTGAACAAGTGTCATTTTTGTTTAAGTTCCTAATTTTTTAAACATACAAAAGTTAATAATTTTTGTGGCTTCCTGCAACTACAACATTGAAGATAAAGATTGGTTCCTGAACGAAATCGTTTGTTCAAAGACAGATCTTAAAGGAAGACCATGTGGAATTTTTTGGAAATATGAGTAGTTTTTGTGTAAATTTGCGTGAAATACAATTTTAAACAATTATTTTCTCAAAAACGGCTCGAAATTTTCTCTTTAAATGTTATTCTCTTATGTATCAAAGAACGGTAAAACAAGTGGCACTAGTCCTATTTTCCGGGAACTGTAGTTTTGAAAATTGCGAAAAGATAACAATGCAAAATATTTGAAGATAGTGATTTTTATTTTAAAATCTATTCTAAAATAGACCATAGACCTTTATATTTTTTCCACGAATAGAACAAGGGACGTTTCAAAGAATGGCACAGGTCTAATTTTCAATACACTGCATTTTTTCAAAAATTCGAAAAGTTAAAAATTATGCGAGAAAGTATGTACTGCTGTAGCCCAACTAGTTCACTTCTTAGTATCCTTCCTTTTTACCTTTTCAGTGTTATTGGAGTATTTTGGTCTTCTTTCTTTCTTTTTTTTCTTTTTTACCTGCAAAACTCTATCCCTCGATTTCTCAACAAGTTTCCACTATATACACAGTCTTCACATCCGTCGTCTTCAGGTGCCATAGTAGCACAAATTCTCGGCTATCCGGGAGACGCCGCGTCGTTGGCTGGGAGGCCGACGTTTCGCCTGACATGTCGCAGGCTTCCTCAGGGCAGACAACCCAGTCCTCCCAGCCAACGACGTGGCGTCTCCCGGATAGCCCAGAATTTATGGATTCGAGCCGCGGAAGCTTACGTGTACATCCATAGTAGCACACCCAGTCTCACCACATCCTGCTCTACTCTTCGTCCTTTCGCTTTAGCTGAGAGAAGATCCAGTTTAAGCATTTTATTTGGAATTTTTTCCCATTGACATAACCCAGCTAGCAGTCCTTTACCATATTTTAGGGCAAAGTTTAATATAAACAAGTTCGAGCAAATTTTAAGAAAATTTTAATGTGTTGCAGGCTTCACGTTAAGAGATCAAAATAACCGTATCAAAATTGTAGGGCCCTAATTTCTTTTAGATCAATTAGCGAATATTAATTTTGGAAAATATAATTTGACCGGTGTCAGTAGTAGCGTTGACCACAGACGAACAGACATACAGTTTTGCCGACAATCAATTTTTTCTGTATCAAGGGCCCACTGAACGTGAATTCTGACTTACCAGCATGCTAGAGAAAGTAATTTACTACTGAAGCGAGAAGATTTATCCCTTTTTTTTGCAAGAACCCCACAATTTAAGTTTTTTTGTTTAAAATTGTAGCAGATTCTTGCCGCAGCATGGCAATACAGTCTCTTTCCTAGCGATGTAAGGCGAGAAATTGAAAAAAAAGTTTATGTATCTTTATTGCGAGCGTGTCTTCAATTTATAAATATTGGATATTTGTCTACGAACTATGGCGATTTCGAACTTACAAACGTGAAACGTGTCAGTTTTACCTCCTCCACAATTACGAAACGGTGCCATCTCAGCCCTACCCACCAGCCCGAAATCCGCTGGGGCGTAGTCAGACACTCCGACTCCCGGTGTTCGGGGCCGACCTATCAGTGTTGCCATATCGGCGGAATTCCCGCCGTTTTCAGCGGATTTTGAACTCGTACGGCGGAAAAAAAAATGAGTTTCGCGGACAGCGGAATAAATGGCGGGAATTAATAAAGTTAGTAAAGCAGTAAAATTAGTAAAGCATCAGTTTTCGTTAACCTCTATTAATAAGTTGTCTTGCACAGATGTATATTTTGAAAATTTCTAACTCCATGTTACTAGCAAGAATAAATAATATAATACTTATACAATAAATTATATACTACCTGAAATCAATTGTTATTATTTTGCAAATTTTCACCCAAGTAAGGCATTCTATACTACCCAAAAATTGAATTACAGGTTCAATAAAGCCACTATATTTCGCAATCATATTTTTGTTTTAATAGAATAAATTAATAATAAAATAACATTTAAATATTGAAAAATAATTTATTTTACGTTTAGCGGATTTAGGCGGGAAATTTAAAACCAATTCAGCGGATTTTCGGCGGAAACTGAAACGAACATGGCGGAATCTCTCTAAACACATCTGGCAACACTGCATAGCGCGACTGCGTGGGAGGGCATTATGAAACCGAAGGGCACGTACTCACCGCGCGGGGCGTGCCCGCAGAGGATTCGCGCGGAACGGGCTGGCGCGCGGGGCGTCGTGGCGCACCCGCCCGTTGTTGCTCGCCCGGGCGGAGGCAGGTTTTCGCGCGGGGTCGCCGCTTAAGAGTCGGCTCTGCGGACGCAGTTGCCGAGCTCACTGGGGCGATGAACAAAGGTCAACACAGCCGCGCGACCTATGAACGCTGCGCGGGGAAGGGGCGGGGGAACGATTCGCGCGTGCGGTGCAGCTGCTGTTCTGATCGATGTTGATCTCCGGTAGTTTGCTTTCTATACTTCGATTAAAACATCAAGTCCGTTCACATTTGGTCAGCTGTGATGTCATCCAATCGGAAGCTTCAAAAAGACATCAGTAACGTCACTTTAGTGATGTTCAAGCTCCCAATTGGATGACAGCGTCACAGCTGATCAAGCGTCAACGAACTTCCTGTTTCAATCGCAGTATAATGGTAATAAGGAAATAAGTTGGGCAGTGATGGGGACCCAAGTTGCAGGATTGAAGCAGTACTTGGCATCACATTGGATTGTGTGATGAAAAAACGAACGGGTGAGTTAGCACATTTAATTAGTGTCCACTACTGAATCCCCGTAGACTGTCCCGTAGGATTCCGTTCTGCCTTGATGATAGCACATTTTCGACTTGAGCTAGCTCGAAGGAGCTAGATTCGTCGATGCCGCCACCCGAACGATAACTCTTGAGACATGTTGCTCTATTCTTTTCACAATCATGACCAAACGGACCGGCTTAGGTGGCCCAGGGCATGAATTGATGACACTGCAGTGCCCCTGATCGGCAAGTCCAAAAGTTCGAGTCCGGACGGTGGCAATATTTTCGACACTAGCTAAATAGGAAAGTCGTTCAGCAGCTATCTGGAGGATTCCAGATAGTCTTCTCTATTCGGTAGTTCTCCGTGATTTCCCGATCACTGAACAAATGCCAGAGCAGTACCCTAACAAACAGGCCACGTACCGCGCGCGATCGTTCCTACCTCTTCCTCGTCCTATCCTCTCGCCTTACACACACTTTCACTAACATGCACTACACAAGCACACATGCCAGTGGGGAGCTTAGAGATTGTCTCGGTTGGATAGGTGCCTCCCTTGGAAATAACTGGTTGGGGGGAACCCCCGTACTCGGACGTGTAGGTTAGCGCCGGATCTCGCCATTCAGCGGGAGAATACAAATCACCGTCATCGCTCGCGATAAAATATGCGTTACCGTTACGGGACTAATGTCCTTAGCATTTGACGTGCTCGGAAACACTAATTAATCAATGACACATCGATACAGAAGCGGGAACCGAAAAGAAACAGCCAATGACATCAGAAAGTCTTCAGATCTACCCCATTCTTTCTTAACCAAGTCTTGAGTACAGAATATTGAATTATGTTAATTATGTTATAAATCTGTATATTTCTAGCACATTTTCTCTAAAGGACTGGCGTATGTAGCTAATTGTTAACAGGAAACTGCTAATGCAAGGATCATGTTCGTATTAACAAACGAAATCTGACAAAAAAGTCTAATCAATAGAATTCAATTCTGCTGATGGCTACTTACTATTTTTTTTAGATTTTTTTGCGTATAGACCAAGGACTACGCGTCCATCTTACTTCAGGAGGAACACAGCCAAGGAGTCAGCATTTCAGCTGAATCCCTATTTTTATCCCCCAAGATTGTTTGCCCTGCGGACAATTAGATGATGATGATGATGATGATGATGATGATGATGGTGACAGATGAAAGGTCGGCACGCACAAATAGACATACGCAAATACACCCATGCTCTAGTTGGGAGTCGAAACCGCGGTTTTCTGGTTCGAGACAGCTATGGCAGCTATGGCTTGTGACGTACGTCCATTAAGATACTTCAAAATTGTAGTTCTCTAAATTATTGATTTTGTTTTTTTCATTTATTAAATTTTCTCTCTGCGACTTCGTAATAGATTTTTTCTCGAATTTCTGTACAAAATTATCTCCATTTGAATGATTTTTGAAGGTTCACAGCACTGATCATGATGGTATCCACGCATGCTTTTTCTTCGTTACGAACATTTTCCGCTCGATTTCTGTCAACGACTGATATGCCGTATTGTACAAACCGCTGTATCCGATATTTTTAGTGTTCAGAAGAAACAATATCGTTTTGAAGATTGTGGAGGTTGCGTGCACACGTCTTCCGCAGTTCACATCAGAAGCGAATGTGCTTCCAACTTGGCACTTCCAACGGCGCATGCGCCGGATACGAATGCGTGCGATGTCGGAAGAGCAATTGCCAAAGGTCGCACCTCCGCTGGCAGAAGCGCAGAATCGAGGCAGCAGTTGCCACCGCTACCGCACAGTGATCCGAAACGACAAAGCAAGAGTTTTATCTGATTTTCAACTACACAATAAGCATACAAAAATTAAATATGGGTTAATATTACTTGTGATAATGTATGTACTTATGAGTCCATAACTGAATTTCGTAGGCCGGTAGGACCTATGATTGGGCTCCCCTATGAATAGCTGGATCGAAGCCGGCTACTGCTTGGAGGCGAATTTTAGATGCCGGTTTCTCTCGTTTGCGAGGCATCATTTCACTCATTTCAGGTCGGTGCCGGAGCAGTATCCTAAACAACGGGCTTTAGACCGCGCGCGATTTTTCCTACCCCATTCAATCACCAATCCATTACTCAGGGCTGGGCGATCCTGCATCTTAGTTATGAGCATGTTGTGGTGGTGGTGGGGGGGTGGGGGGTGAATATTTTGAAAAAGCCGTGCCAAATTGTCCAATTTGCTTCATCTGTCACTTTTCAAACATTTCTTACTTGGCATTTAATGAACCGTGGAATAGTTTCTGATGACATAGTTTATGAAAAACGCACAATTACCTTACTGTTAATTTTAAATCTAATGTACAATAACGCAAGCGTAGCTAATATCTCACATTTCAGTAGAAAGAACATTCTTTTTATTTCATAACAAGATATCTTTAAATGAGAGAACGTCTAATTATTTCAAAATGTGAGTAGTTTTCGCGAAATTTTCCATGTAATGAAAGCAAGATTTTCTCAAAAATTGCTGTACTTTTTCCCTTGCTTTTTCTTCAAATAGAGAAAAGTACGCTCACACAATTGGCACAGATAAGATATTCGCAGATTTCCCTGAATTTTGAATCTTAGAGACCATACGAGAAAATATGTTATAGTAGCCGTACTGAGAGTCCGGTTCGGGATTCATCGACTGCCTTGTGCAGTTTTCAGTCAGTGTAATGATGCTGCTTGTATTCTCCTACTACTATTACAAAGATTATAGTGTGTACACACACATATGAATGGGTGAAAACCAGAACGGTATAAGTGACATTTTATAAATTCTGAGAAAAACGTATTTATTTTAGGCTATATTTCAGTTGCAATGTAATTTCGCGACTTTAATGAACAATTGAAATGCCGTGATTTTAATTATGAAACCAAGCACAATGACTTTACAGTAAAATTGAATTAAATAAACAGTTTTAGCACAATTATTAAAACGCCACATACCGTTCTGGTTTCCATCTCTCTCTCTCTCTCTCTCTCTCTCTCTCTCTCTCTATATATATATATATATATATATATATATGAATATATTCATATATGTGTGTATATGTATGTATATATAGGGCCATATTTATGTAATTATAAATCTACTGTGCGTTTGTGACCGGGTTGGGGCGCGTTTCCACCCAGTGCGCGTCGCGCCGCCCGGCGCCCGCGGCCGAGACAAAAGGCCTCCGCTAATGAGGAGTCGCCAGGCGCCCGCGGCGCCGCCCGAGCCGCCTCTCGTTAATCGGAGACCGAAGCAAAGGGAGAGGAACGAGCGACTCAAGGGCCGGGCCGCGCCGGGCCGCCACCCCGCCACGTGTTCCCGGCATCCGACCCCCCACCCCCGCCCCCACCCGCCGCGCCGCGCCCGCCGACACGCGGGAATGTTGTTGGCTTCTTTGCTGGAGCGGTCTGTAAAGTGATTGCCAATCGTCCAATTGGCTGGCTATTTTTCTTCTGGAGAAATATTGTCAATTTACTTTTGGAAGTTCGGAATCGATTTCTTCTAAATGTTTCCCAGGGGGAAAATGTTTCCCTACAGAATTGGGAAAAATACTTGTTAACGTCAAAATTATTTTTAATACAGACAATTGTTTCTTTTTTTCATGTAGACTACTAACGCTAAATTAAAAGCGTCAACTTATATATTTTTAAGAGTGTGACATTTATGAATTGTTCGATGTTTGAAAATTATTCATATTTTGATAAAAATATTGTATGTTATGATTGGTATGTTATTGAGTAAGATTGTACTGATTTGATGTTATTGTTTTTGTGTAAATTTAATAAATTGAAAATTTAAAACTTAATGTATAAAATACGAACAAATCGCTAAACATCAACATTTGATTAACGATATCTCTATGGTCGCGATCCTGTCATCTATTTTCATATTTGCTTGCTTTACTTCTCATTCAACGTGTTTTCTTTTCCTCCTGCATTTTCATTGGATCCCACCACCTTCCTCACCTTGGCAGCAGCCTATCCGTTGTTGCCATTCCAGTCTTTCTTCCGGTTCTTCTCATAGCACCCTCTTTGACTGCTCTCGCCCGCTCGAAGCGGAGCTTCGCAGTTTCGCAATATTCACGTCTGTGTCCTTCAAACCACGCCGCCCCACTCGCCGCTTTTGCCGCTTTCACTGCCTGCGCTGCCCTCGCCATTGTAGCCTCCCTTCTCTTCGTTATCACTTGTACCACTCATACCCCTGCGCGCCACGCCTCCGCTTTCCTGCACCTCCTGCAGCTCTTCGCCGACTCTCACCTTCAACGGCGCCGTCTTTGCTTCTCGCCTCTTCATCGCACCCTCCCTTCACGTTCCCGCCACCATCACAGGATCCTCACCGGCTGACGTAGCTCAGGGCACAACTGTTGCCACTGCAGCGGACCTGACTGAGAAGTTTTTGTGTTCGAGCGCCGCCAGCGACTCGTTTTCGGCACTCGTTAGATAGCTGGGTACCAACGCAGTTGCTGTCTCGAAGAAAATGCTAGCCGCCGGCTACTCTGATCCGTAGTTTTCTCTGGTTTCTCTGATCACTATCTGAGGAATACCGGAGTAGTACACTAACAAATGGGCCACGGATCGCGCGCGATCTTTCCTTCCCCTTTCTTGTCATATCTTCATCCCTTGCAACTTCAAACGGCGGCACTTCAAACGGCACGTCACACGCACACACACACGTGCATGCACTACATTACACGTGTCAGAAGACCAGTCGGGAGCTTGCAGCTTGACCCAGAAGGGGCGGTGGCCCGCTGGCGAATATTCCTGGTGAGGCGAGTCCCCTGCATGTCGACGTGTAGCTCAGCGCCAGATCTCACATTTTAACGGGAGAAATACTGCCACTTCCCATCATACTCTGAAGAACAAAAGAACTGGTACACCTGCCTAATGTCGTGTAGAGCCCCGGCGAACACGCAGAAGTGCCGCAAAACGACGTGGCATTGACTCGACTGTCTGTGCTGGAGGTAATTGACACCATGAATCCTGCAGGGCAAATCATAAACGCGTGTGAGTACGAGGGGGGTGAAGATCTCTTCTGAACAGCACGTCGCAAGGCATCCCAGATATGATCAATAATGGTCATGTCTGAGGATTTTGGTGGCCAGTGAAAGTATTTAAATTCAAAAGTGTTTCTGGAGCCACTCTCTAGCAATTCTGGACGTATGGGCTGTCGCATTTGTCCTGCTGGAATTGCCCAAGTCCGCCGAGAAGCACAATGGCTATAAATGGGTGCAGGTGATCGGACAGGATGTTTACCTACGTATCACCCGTCGTAGACATAGCACTCCAACTGCACACTCTCTATACTATTATAGAGCCTCTACCAGCTTGAACAGTCCCCTGTTGTCATGCATAGTCCATGGATTTATGAGGTTGTCGCCAAACTCGAACACGTCCATCCTCTCGAAACAATGTGAAACGAGACTCGTCTGACCAGGCAACTTGTTTTGTCATCATCAGTCCAATGTCGGCGTTGACGGGCCAAGGCGATACGTAAAGCTTTGTGTAGTGCAGTCATCAAGGTTACACGAGTGGACCTTCGTCTCCGAAACCCCTTATCGATAATTTCATGTTGAATGTTTCGCTCGCTGACCCTTGTTGATCGCCCAGCATTGAAATCTGCAGCAATTTGCGGAAGGTTGCTCTTTTGTTATGTGTAATAATTCTCCTCAGTCGTCGTCGGTACTGTTCTTGCACGATCTGTTTGCGGCCGCAGCGATGCCAGAGGCTTGATGTTTTACCGGATTCCCGATATTCACGATACACTCGTTAAACGGTCGTACGGGAAAATCCAAATTTTATTGCGACCTCGGAGATGCTATGCCCCATCACTGTTGCGCCAACTATAATACCAAGTTCAAACTCACTCAAATCGTGATAACCTGCCATTGAAGCACCAGTAACCGATCTAACAACTGTGTCAGACTGATTGTCTTATATAGTCTTTGCCAATCGGAGCGCCCTTTTCTGATTAGTGCCGGATCACTTTATTTCAATACGCATGGGTATAACAGTTTTTTGGCTCTTTATTGTATATCATGCATCACACTTATAGGACTAATGGCAACCTAGCAGTTGACGCATCCGAATACTCAAACTAATCCAGATCCTTGTTTCCCTCGCCTTCAACATTGACTCTTTCTATTTGAACACGCAAAGCCAATTGTCGCGTTTATCGCCCTCGTTTCGTCTCTTACCGTCTGCACTACTCTTGCCTCTCTTGCACTACTCGCGCTCGTGCCATAACTTCTGTCACGTTCCCCTGTTACATCCCTCTCACCCTGGCCAACCTTCCTACTGCCACCGGCACTGTTAGGATACCACCATCATCACCAACGTTACGACACTTTTGTAGTTGTGTCAAATCCTATCTCTCTTACCGATTGTACTACTCCCGTTGATTGATTGATTGTGATCCGGGCGCGTCAACGGCTGAGGTCATTAATACCGTAAGTGTAGTGCATATTTTTTATCGCAGGCAGTGGCGGTGATCTTCCCTAGCTGGATGGCGAGATGCGGCACCGACCTACCCGTCGGCTTGCAAGGTTTTCCGTAATCAGGTATCTCCCACCAGCGAGGTACCACCCCCAGTCAGGTTTCCAACTGGTCTCCCGGCAATTGTGTAAGTAAGGGGTGATGATATGACAAAGAAGAGGAAAGAAATATTGCACACGGTCCGTGGGTCATTGGTTAGGGTACTATTCCGGCATTCGCCTGGTGTTAATCGGGGAAACCACAGAAAACTACGAAGAGCAGTCAGCCCCTTGAATTCTCTTCCATACATCGGATGAATTCGACCTAGCTATCTAGCTAGTGTTGAAAATCCTGCGACCACCGTCGCGCCTAGAACTCTACGACCTCCCGGCCAGAGGCACTGCAGCGAGAAAATCGTTGCCCTGAGACACCTAACCTGATCCTTAGGCACCAACTTCACGTCATCGACGCCTCCACCACCGTCGACATCCTCCTCTCTCTGGGGTATATTGTGAACTTTACTCGTAGATTTGCGGATTCTCTTCTCGATACCTCCCCACGGCGCCGCACCTGGGGCAAGAAGCTCTCGACTGGGCTCCGGAAATGTTTGGAAGTTTAATGCTTGAATGGTAAGTGTAATTGCGCATCTGCGTCTGTGAACTTCTACGGGTGAAGGAGAGGACAAAGACGAGGAATGAAAAACCGCGCGCGGCCTATGATCTGTGAGTAAACGATTGTTACGGTTAGTCAGGCACTCTTCTAGTATATAACAGAGGAACCATAGAAAAGTATTGACCAGAGCAGCCAGCCGCTAGAATTCTCCCCCAACCAGCTATGCAGCTAATGTGGGAAATCCGTCTCTGTCGGAACTCGCTCCGTAGGACCTCACGGTCATTGGTGCAATGGCGATGATGCCGCTGAGCTATCGCAGCAAATATCTATCCCCGGGGGCGCTCTCGAACGCCGCAGCCGATTTAAACAAATGAAGCGTCGCCTGCACCCGACATCGTTTAACGTGCGAAGGGTAATTTTGTGCCGGGCGGCGCCAGCAGCGGCGGCGGCGGCGGAGGCTGCTGCCGGGCGGCTGCGCGCGGCTGGGGCGTCATTACAGGCATAATCATCATCATCATCATAATTGTCGGCGTTGTCGCCGTCATTAGGGTAATTGACAAGGCGCACTGCCATAACTCAGGTTCGCCGCAGCCCCCGCCCCGCGCCTCGTGCCCTCCTGGGCCGCGCCGGGTCTCGAACTTGTATCGACCGCCGGCGGAGCGTCGCGGCGCTCTGACGTCACGCGTGCGCGTCGCCAGGTGGGCCAGGGATGGGGCGAAGGTCGGGGGGAGGGGTGGCCACAGAAAAGGGGAGGGTGCGGCATGACCTGTGTGTTAACATTTGTTACTGTTACTCCGACACTCTTCTGGTGAAGAGTGAAGGTGAGAGGAAATACAGTGGGAGTAAGGTTTTTAAAATTTCCAGTTTTTCAAAAGCAAACAATGTGTAAATAAACGTGGGTTACTGAAATGTGTGCAGACCTCTCGCTTACGTTTTCTGCAAATTCGTAACAGGGAAAATGTTTATGAATATTACAAAATAAGACTTTTAGTCGGCATGAAAATCGATCGCTTCTGGAAACTTACTGATCTGTACTACAGCTGATCTGTACAATACTGCAAATAAATGAATATTCCTCTTATTTTTCTGGGAATTTAAACCCAAAAATACTTTTCTTGGCATATATATATATATATATATATATATATATATATATATATATATATATATATATATATATATTTGACGGTTGATGTATGCTGTTAGTTTACATCTGTATTTGCGGATTTTGTTTCTGTCGCAGAGGTGAGTAGGATAATCGAACTCCCATCTAATTAATTGGCGCCAATCGTGGAAGTATCCTCGTTTACATTTTATTGTAGGGGGTATTTTCTTTCGTATTTCAAGGCACTCACGTGGATCTTCTTCGGCTCATTACCACAAGGTTTTTCATCTTCACAGAGAGCGATCAATGCTGATATGAGAATTGACAATGAGTCATGCCTATTAAATAACGGACCTATCACAGCAGCGGACTATGGTATAGTCGTGACTCAATCCAATAATATTAGAGCTTTTTACATTAATTTTGTCCGAAGCAGGCAAAATGTAATACTTCAACACATTTTATTTAATTCATGATCGCATTTATTTTTAATTTGTAATATTATTTATTATTATTTGATTTCAATTAGATATAGGAAAGATGATGATCACCCCCTTCACGAGAGGGAGGGAAAGATGCAAGTACTGCAGTGAATAGTGTCTGAAAAAGTAGAAATGCAAAGAATGTAGAAATGAAAGCCGAAAGTGAAAAATCATTCACGACTTTCTTTTTTCAACTCAAATTCCTTACGATGTGTTGGTTCATATTTCAAAAGTATGGAGAAGAAAGCGAGTCCACACGATTCAAGCCTAACACGGCACATCATGCCTATCAAGGCACATCACAATCGATGCCACATATGTTCTTGGCAGCTTGTGTGGCGTCCCACGTATGCTTTTTGTCAACGTTTGACGTTTCGGTCATCACACCTTGGCTTTCCTCGGGGCTGGAATAAGATTTCTTGCGGGATTTTAATAAACGTCGTTGCACAGACCCATAAAGTCGCAGGCGTCTGTTGGCAATTTCATTTGTAAGCTCTCATCTAGCAGGCTATGCGACATCTTAGGCTCTTTTGTTGTAGCCCATAACATTCGGATGGCTGGCCGCGGAAGCCTACCACTGCAATTCCTGCTATCCACCAGGCCGTGAAAGTCAAGTTCGTTGCCTCACAGCTTGCAGAAGAGGCAGTCAAAAGGTAGTTATCAAGTGTACCGTATTTCGACAAAACAACTAAAGCACACTTTTTATTGTAAAAGGAATAAGAGATAGCAGCATTAGTGATAGTAGCAACCTTATTTTTTAATAAAATTATTGCCATAAATGATGTAAAATTAATTATTAAGAGGAACTGAAGACATGTAGAATCCACTACCTTTCATTTAGAGAAAACATCACAAAATTTGATTCAGCCGAAAGCTAAAATTCTTCTTCAACGAAAACCCTCATTTTAAAATTTAGATTATTATTATTATTATTATTATTATTATTATTATTATTATTATTATTATTATTATTATTATTGTAGTTAAAGTTTTCCATAAATTGCTAAAACAAAACTATTTTGCTCTATATTTATAATGCGTATTTAATTCAAAATTCTCAACTTTTTTACTTTAATCGTTAATAAAACTAATTGCAAGAGTGATTGGATTAAATTTAATAGGCATTTGGCCATTTTATTCTTCGAGGCACTTCTATTATAGAAAATGGAATCCGCCACCAAAATCCTGAACCTTCATCCACAAATGCCTAGGTAGATCTTGGCGATTGCGGGCAGCGAATAAAATGGCCGTCACTTTAAGTTGACGTCGAGTATCAAATCTAAAGCGCCACCTCGCAGCGCGCGGGGCGGCGCTGGGCGGACTAAACGAATGCGATCCCCGGAGGGGCAAAAACACAATTACGGCAGATGCGAGATACCGCGCGGCGCGCGGCGCAGCGGCGACTCTTCTTTGCGCTCTTTATGCCCCGTTGCAGTTCTGCACCCGCGCTCGTCGCACAGGGCCGCCTCGAATGCGAGTGAAGGAGGTTTCCCGAACATCGAACATTTGCATCGTTGGAAATGCCTCGCTCGGACCTTCCTTTTGGTATTGTTGTTGGAGATCGTTATCGCTACATCACTACTCATGAAGGATTCCGGGGACAGCGGCTAAATATTTGCCTAGTGTTCTGTTCTTCGAGGCTTTGTTACAACTCCTTAGTATTTTCCTTTACCAGTGTACATTGATCTTCCACTTCGCGTAATTATATTTTTCATTCAGATTTAATTTATAATGAGTTTGCTCGTTGGAATTGAACACGTTTTGCCCATTCCCAAGCCATTTTTATTTGGAATCATTAGATCTGCATCATCGTTGTTCATAAATGTTTCCAGGGCCAAGTATCAATTGAATATTTTACTGTAGAGTTCTGTTCTTCGAAGCTTTGTTAAGAACTCCTTAGTATTTCCCTTTACCAGTGTTTGCCTTCCCCTGCTACTTCCCAGTTTTGTTAAGAACTTCGTAATATTTTCTATTTCAGAATCTTACTTCATCTTCAGTTTGTATAAATCTATTTTTCCTGCAATTTTAATTCTTAATAAAATCTTATCTCTTTTCTTTGTCTGTTTAAATCAATTTTATATTTATTTATTATTCTGATTATCTCGTAATTTCGCAATATTTCTAGGAATTTAAGTTTTTCCATATCTATGAATAGCCACATTTTGAAGCTTTCTCTTTCAGCATCCGGGTCACAGAGATACATAGAACTCTGTTTCAGATCAGCTATGAAGTGAGATAATTAAATTATCCGAACATTTATCCGTCTATTAATTTAATGAATTATTATTTAAATAAATGTATAACTAGGGTAGAGTGTTTTCTTTGTATTACACAAAAAAATAGTTAGAAAATATAATTAATATTCACAATTATTAATATTTTTCTCGTTTAAAGCCATATATCTTTGAACATAATTAGATTTATTGTTCAATTAAATAACTTTAGACAGAATCATGAAAAACTGAGTAATACATAAAACATAAACAAAATATCACATCAAATTCCTTCAAAATTCCTGATATTATTTGTGCCTTTTTCTCAAACAAGTGAAAAAATGCTGCTCTCTTTCTCCCTTTCTAAGTAACAAAAAAAAACGTTAATCAACTAAAAATGTTTTAGATTGTAATGAAAAATATATTCACTTGTCGATGTCTATATTAATAATTTTCAAAGCGCGCAGAAATGAAGGAAAATTATTTAGCCATCGGCGCCATGTAAGAGGTCTAAGGACGTGTATATTAATTGTAGTGCTATACCACAATATTTTATTTGTTATTCTTGAACCATTTTCTTGCTACTTTTCGGAGAACTATTTTTTGTGGTTTTGTTCAACTGCATTTTTGCTCCTTCAGGACACTGGAATAATCCTTCAAGTTTTAACGCTTTTGAAGCGAATGGTAATGTTCTCGAAAAATCACGTACATGACATTTACTAACATGTAAGTCCGACAAAACAATTATCTATAAAATATGGATGTGATTTCACTCTACAAGGTTTCATTTGTTAAATGGCACTAGAGAATGCAAATTTGATTATTCATTCCACGAACTCTTTAGAGCACATTTAACGAAATTACTTGACAAATATGTTGTCTAGGCTATCCGCAACCATACTTGACAAATACTTTTTAGCCTATCGGCTAACCTATCGGCTATGGGCTGCCACACATAACAATATTGCTTATATTTCTGGATACAATTTTACTAAATTACTATGTTTCATTTGTTAAATGGCATTTGGCCGAAGAAATTCGATGTTTTTTTTGCGTGTCTATTGGAAGTTACGGGAGAAACGGAAGGCATCGGGGCGAAACTGCAAAGAATGTCGAGCAACTTCAGCCCAACGTAATCTTGCTGGAATGACAGCGTTACTGACATCACTGTTCATTGATTTTGCGATCAATGGAGGCCGGGGTCTTGCTCCTGTCCATTAGCAAGTTTCGAGCGACGCCGCAAATTCGGGAAGTTGGTAGCGCCGTGTTTTTGGGACAAGAGGAGTGCGCATGCCTCATACGCGACTGCGCGAGACGACGGCGCTAATTTGAATTTTCCTCCGCGACTGAAAGCTTGGCAGATTGCGTGAACATTTAGAATATTAGTGGAATATTCGTTGAAGGCAAAGAGAAAGTAATATTTCCAGCACCATTAAGGAATTTTATTATAGGATAAAACCACTAGTATTGGCCATTTTAACCACACTTTTGTAGTTGTCTTGAAATTCTTGGGATGCAGTATTAATTGTGTAGAAACCAATGGGCAATTAGCAATACCTCTTTCTGAATTTGCCTTGCGATTTTTCAAACCATTCAATTTTTTTATTTGTTTCCAAACAGCCATTTTGATCTAGAATTGGCCACTTGAAATTACAAATGTTTGGTAATTTTCAGGTACTTGACTCAGTAATAGCTAGCCAATATTCTGTTCCTTAAACATTTTTGTGACACTAAGTCTAAAAAGGTTCTGGTTTATGTTACGTACTTGCGATGCCAATATTAATAAGGTATTCTCAACTTTTTCGTTATAAAGAAAAAACAGCTAAATAAATAATGATTTTTACACTTCGCCACCAAAAGGCAAAACGTCTACCTAATATAACAATGTTATGCAAGTGGAAAGGGTCTAATTCATAGGTTTCAATTTTTTTGATTAAATTTTGTCCTCAGATAACATAAAGAACTCTTGAAAAATGGCGCTGGTCTCATTTTAGTTGTTGTCCTTAAATTTTCGAAAATTGCAAAAGTTCAAAAGGTTTTCGGCGTCTTCCCAGAACAACAATAAAAAATAAGATAGAGATTTTTCTTAATACAATCTGTTGCTCAAAGAATAATTTGGAAAAAATTCCTGTAATATTTTTTGAAAATATAAATCGTTTTCGTGTAATTTTGCGTGAAATCTAGGCAATTTTCTAATACTTATCTTCAAAAAGAACGGTTCAAAATATTTTCTTTAAACTTTCTTCTCGTATGTACCAAGAAACAGTAAAAATATAGTGCTGGTCCTATTTTCGGCGAACTGTATTTTCGAAAATTAAAAAAATAACATTGTTATTGAATTAACTTATTTAACAATAGAGAGTCAAAGATAAATATTTTTGTCTTAAATAAAATTTGTGCTAAAATCATATCTTTCAGAAAGGTCAAGTACATTTTCTTGAAAAAAGAGAAATTTGCGAGTAATTTCTGCTTGAAGTTAATGCAATCTGTATAATCAAATATTTTCTCAAAAATGGCTAGATATTTTTTTATTTTTTCTCCATTTTTCCACAGACATAGCAAAGGTGGCCTGGCGCAGATTAATTTTCTTAGATCTTTTCGAATTTTATAAAATGCCAAAAGTTAGAAATAATGTAAGAGAAATGTATTAATATGGCACCACTAGTTTCTTCTAAAAATTTGTAAAAACCGTAATTGTGAATTTGTATCATTTGTTTTGGGGAGGGGATTCTAAAGCCGCACTAGCGCCTCCAAGTTGCAATGGCATAAGTACATTATTGTAGTTGTATTGAAACTTTACAATGCAATGGTTGCAAGAAATATAACCCAATTGTGATATAATAAAACAAAAATTAAGAAGGAAAAGGACAATAGAATTGTGGACGAAAAGTCAAAGGGAACCGAAGAGACATGAAAGAGTAAAGAGTACAAACAGAAGGGGAAGAAAACACAAAAACGGTAAATTAAAGGATGATGCAATAATATGAGAAGAGTAAGAAGAAAAAGACCAAGTATCAAAGAACTTGAAAATAAAAAAGACTGAAGCAAAGATACGTATTCGAATGCCTCTAAAATTTCTCTTCATTTCCGTTTGTGGACAATGACGGAGGAGGACGACAAAGAAAAGCGTAACGGAGGGGAAAGAGCAAAAAAGGGAATAAAAAAGGAAGGAAGGGATTTTAAGGAAAGGAATTCTGAAGAGCGAGAAGGGAGACGACTGAATACCCGGATGTAAAAAATGAGAAGAGAGACGAAGGAACGTGAATAACGAACAAGGTAAATAGAGATTATCATAACTACGAAGTAATGCAATGCATGGTAACAAGGAGGACACGGAAGTATCGACGAATTCGGCGAAGATGGTAAAAAGGCCAAAGGCAATACTGCATATTTGAATGCCTCTAGAACTCAGATTTTCCGTATGTGGGCGGCGGCAGAGAAGGGACGACAAAGAACCGCAAAAAGGGGACAAAGGCTCAAAAAGTAAAATATGAAATAACATTAAGAGAGAAAATTGATTACCCGAATGTTAGAATTAGAAGAAAGAAGGAAGGAACATAAATTACAAACAAAGAAAATAAATATTAATATAACGATATCGCAAAGCGTGAGAGCGAGGACGAAACGGAGATATCAAAAAATACGGCAAAGATGGAAAAAGCCAAAGGCAACACTGCATGTAAGAATGCCTTCAGAATTTCCGTTTGTGGATGGCAGCGGAGGGACAACAATGATCAGGAGAAATTGGGAGAAAGAACAAAAAAGTAAAATATGAGATAACATTAATTAAAAAGAGAAAACTGAATACCTCAATTAAGAAATGAGAACAAAGAAGAAAGGGACAAAAATGACGAACAAGGTTAATATTTTCTTTCACAGCAGAACCACCGGCACTATTTCAATATGTTTCCTCTTTTTCTCTTTATTTTCAGATATTGATTTGCCTATTTTCTCATAAATTTCATGAAGTGAAATTTCTCCCCTATTTTAATGACTGTTCAACTGATAGTGTTAGTTTATTTTTACGCAATATTACAATGTACATTCACATTCACAGTACACATTACATTCACAGAATACACAATACACATTCACAAATACACAATACACATTCACAGAATAAATATATTTGATTAATGAAATAAAAATAGGTGCACGTGTCTTGCACAGGTGCAAGCATGATTTGCACTGACGGAAATATTTTGCAGTTCGACTGCTAGATTTGACTGAAGTTTGAATCATTTTTTTCTTACTATTGGGCACTCAATATATGAGAGTAATAGTCAAAAATAATTGTCTGTTCGTCATTCATATCCCTCTCGAGATTTATCTTGTTCGTTATCCTCTTTACGATTATCATAATGAGGATGTAACGCAATGCATGCGAGCAAGGATGAAACGGAAGTATCGAAGGATTCGGCGAAGATGGAAAGGCTAAAGGCCATACTGCATAAAAGAATGGCTCCAGAATTTCCGTTTGCAGACGGCGGCGAAGAAGGGACAACAGAGAACCGCATAAAGGGGGAGAAAGAGCAAAAGAGTAAAATATGATATAACATTAACTCAAAAGAGAAAACTCAATTTTCCAATTAAGAAATGAGAAGAAAGAAGAAAGGGATACGAATAACGAACGAGGTAAATCATTACCTTGTTGGTCTTGTATGTCCCATTCGAGATTTACCTTGTTTGTCATCTTCGTTAAGATTACCATAACGAGAAGAAAGAAGAAAAGGACAAGAATGACGAACAAGGTAAATCGTAGATCGTCTGTTATGTCCCTTTCGAGATTTACCTTGTTCATCACCCTCGTTAAGTTGATCATAACGAGGATGTAACGCAAAGCACGAGGGCGAGAAGGAAACGGAAGTACCAAAGAATCCGGGGAAGGCGGAAAAGGGCAAAGGCCACCCTGCATATTCGAATGCCTGCAGAGTCCCCGGCGGCGGCGGCGCCGGCGGAGGAGGAATCGGCGACTGCGGGCGGCCGGCGCATCGAGCGAATTCCTCCCTCCCTCCCTGCCCTCCCCCCCGGCGCGATCCCTCTGCGGACGGCTTGAATCCTCTTTCGAACTTTCCCTTCGCCAGGCAGCGGATCTGTTTCCTCCGAACAATAAGATGCTGCCTACATTTTTAACGCGGGGAGCGCGGAAAAGTGAATGTGGAACTGCGGAATCGAGGAGAATACTTGATTTCGAGCAAGAGAGATTTTGAAGAATGAGACGAAGAAACAAGTTACTACTCAGCGGTCTCAGGAGGAGAAACAAACGCGAGCCATTATTTAACCGATGTGCTCTTCAACGGTATTACAGCGGAAGTTCTGATTTAATTAGGAAGAATTTTGTTGCGTCACATTTACCGTTTGTTGGGTTTTCTGAAAAGATAGGGCCGATGAGGATTTTGTTAACTGAATAAATGTTAGGTTATTTTTGCCAAAACCAACTGATTATTTAAGAAGAATGTGCAGAAATATCAATTTGTAAAAGTGTATAATAATATTTATGCACCTTTCGTTATTCATATTCTACATTACAATAAATTATTTATTTTGAAAAGTTCGTGGAGTAAAGCTAATAGACGTGACGATCTCATTGAAAGTTCGTAAGAGAGTTTAACGATTTCATCCCTTCATTACAAGTTTAGATGCTTATTAAAATGAAATATTGCTAAAAGTTAAAAATTAAAAAACAATCTGTTTGAAGATTTATAAATTAATTTAATTTTGTTGTCATTGATTATTTTTAATTGTTATTTATCAAACTAAAATGTGTTATATTTCGCGTTTGGACATTCCCTAGATAAAGTTTTATCTCAAATCCTATTGTCCTGTCTTAATTTTACACATCGCATTATTCTTGTCATTTCCATTAATTAAGAATTAATTGTCTCGCGACAAAACTGCATTTAAACTTTTCGTTGATCATGTAAAAAAGGCTTAAGGCAAGTGCTTCATTGAGGTGTGGAACCGCCCGCTGGTCTTTTGTTTCACAGGAGCAACAAAATTAGGATCTGCGCTTCGACGCAATTAATGAAATGTTAGAAATCTGTGATCTGAATAAATACATATTCTCGGTTGAGACCAATGGACAATTAATTTGAGTACTACTCTGTTACACTGAGTGTCCAATAGTAAAAAATAATTTATTCAAATTTAAACTATTCCTAGCAGTCTAACAGCAAAATGTTCATGTCAAAGCAATTAGCGCTATGTGCACCAGTTTTCTTTCATTAGTCAAATATATTTATTCTATTAATGTGCGCATTGCAAATACCGCGTGAAAATAAACTAACACTATTAGTTTAAAAGTCATTAAAATATTTAGGAGAAATTTCACTTGATGAAATACGTGAGAAAATAACCTAATCAGGACCTAAAAATAAAGAAAAAAGAGGAAACGTGTATTGAAATAGTGCTAGTGGTTCTGCTGTGTAGGAAATTATAAACTCTTATCACAAACATGAAATGAAGAGATGTCAAACATTTCGAATGACTGAACCAGTGGTAACTGTGGTTTTAATAATTATTCATTCAATTACAATTCCTTTTTACAGATTTATGTAATGTTGTGAGTTATTTTTATATCATTTTCTTATTGTTAATTTAGTATTTCAGAATATAAATGAAACATCCTGTATTCATTTTCTTAGTACAGTTTCCCAGACTTACGTGAAATTATTCTAGGAAGCAGTGATTTTGAGACATTTTGTAATGTAGAAATTACAATCTATATTTATGTTTTATTTGGTAATTAATACATTTATTTGAATTTATTAATGAATTTATTCGTGATTTAAGCCACCTTATTTACTGAATACTACTCATGTAAGGGAAATTGTTGATAAAATCGCGAAACCACTCGTGTAATTAGCAAGAATTCCCAATGTACTCGAGAGAATATTTATGGTCGGCGCTCAAACAGCTGAGGGTCGCAGAGGACCGCATAGCTCCGCGAAATGTATTCCAGTGGGCCATATGTTCGAAGCATCAGCTGATAATTTTCTGGAACTGGGGATAATTTCTAGCGGGTAATGGGTTGCAAATGTCCGAATCCGAATAATCGTATACATTTTATCTCTTAAGTATAATTCTTGAAATTGGGAAAATTATTGCAAGTAGTGTACGAATTATTTCTATGCAACGGGATTTTAATCCTTACCTAAGGAAACCTTTACGTTGATGAAAATTCTGTTCACGAAAACAAGAGATTAAAAAAAAGCAGAAAACAAGAGTAATTTGTGAAATCAGATGAAAGAGTCGAAATTTTTAACTTAGCTAAGGCACGAATTCTGTCGAACGAAACCCTCATTTAAACATCCAGGTACGAATTACACGTATTCCCATTCTTCCTAATGCAACTATTGCTTACTGCAAGTTCTGGATTCACTAAATGAATTAACATACATACTGTACTGCACTCTTTTTTCAAGTACCATTACGTAGGGTACAGCTAGGAAAAATAAATTCTTCGACGCTCGACACAATATAAAAGAATAATCATTGAAATATATGAAATAATTGCTTAACACCAGTCTACAGATTGAGGACTCGAGAAAGTCAAATGTGCTCTTTAAATATCAGAAGTGCTAGGAGAAATTCTACATTCTGACGTGAGAGGCTCCAATAGGTCCATTCCTAAGTGGCAGTTGGAGGGGAAGGGAGTTGGAGGCGGTTCGGGAGGGGAAACGGAGCGGAGAACAGGGGTGGCAATCTAACAGCAACAGTGCGGTAGAGCCACGTGAATGAGTGGAGAGAGGAGAGAGAGAGACGGTTGGGGCAAGGTCTTTGTCTCGGTGTCTGCACTTTAACAGCGCCTCGCGTCGCTACTGTTAATATTCCACGCTTGTCCCAGTGCAGCGGTGGCTCGCGCGATAGGAGCGAGGTCATGGGGCGAAGGACGCAATGGGGCGGTTGCAGCGGTGGAGGCGGTGCCCGAACGATGGAGGGAGGCCGGTGCGGTGGAGGTTAGGTTCAGTGTGGCGGCAGCGGAGGCCGGTGCGGTTGCGAGACGATTGTGGAGATGGCAATGGTGGCCTCAATGCCTTCGACATGTGGCAGTCGTAGAAGGGAAGGGCACAGCTGGTGAGTATAAAGGCGGCTCCACACATTCGGCATTTGCCGAGAAGCAAGCTACTGCTCGTCCAATCCCGAGCAGCTGCTCGACGAATGTACGCTTCATTTGATGTGTCCTAGAGACTGACACGCGGTGGCTAGTGAGAGCACCGAATGTTCGTCGCTTGGCAAATTGCAAACTGTAGCCCACCTACACTACGAGAGATTCAGCGAACGATCGCTCGCTTTTCGCCAAAAGCCGAATCTGTGGAGCCGTAAGATTTCTGATTTGCTTTCTTCCTAGTCTGGTAATCTGTAATTAAACACGGGCATCTGGTTTTAGTTTGCTAGATGTCAAGAGATATTTTTGCCCATTTAAGAAAGTAGTTTTGTCTTTTTGAGGTATGTCCCATGTTCTGAATCTACAAAGAATGATAACAGAAAAGAAAGCGTGTTAAGCAATCGTAAATTAATTTCATCTACAACTCTGTGTGTATAACGTGAACTTGGACATCTATGGTTGAAATTTGCCACATCTCCACTGCACCTTGAAAACCTTCGGACTACCTGTGCCACAGACCTCCAAATTGTAGTCGCCAGTGCCAGAACCGGCATCTTTGCATCGACGCTTTTGACTGCAAGCAAATCTTACAAATCCTGGCAAGGTCAAAAAAAGCACTAAAAGCTAGCGAATTCAGTCATGACAAGCGAATGTATGCACAGAATGAAATATTATCACGACAGAATCCAAAAATTTTAGATGCTTTTACATATTTTCACGTCAGTCAATTTGAACGAATCTATTATTATTATTAATTCACAATTTGCTTTTAATTTTTCTACTTTATTGTATCTACTCTTCAATTGATAAATCTACGGATAAATAAAGAGATATTGCATTTGTTTCTTTGTATTATGTTACACTTTGCATGTTTACAATTTGTTACTTTACAGTTTTAGTATGTTTTGGTAATTTAAGCATAATTGTTGTTCTTATGGCTAGTCATAAAATGTGGACGCATGCTCTCTCCCCAAACAGTCCATTTCGTTCCAACTATGGGATTGATGATCGTTCCTACTATTCCATTTTATAACATATTATTATAATACTATAAACGAATTTATTCATACTTACGATACATTTATTTTTAGTGTAATTAATTAATATTATCCAATGATCCAGAAAGTGTTTGCTCTACAGATTGGAAGAGTTTGGATCAATACTTCAAGTTTGTCGGATTAAGCTTCTTCTTAACCTTGACAAAGACAGTTATCTGCCTTGTACAAACTCGTGGGAGAATTTCATAAAGGATCCATCAACATCACTTCCGTTTGAATGTTTTGTTGTCTACTTATCTGATTCAACGAGTTAAAGTGCAAAGCTTAATTAACGAATTCACTTGCATTCTGCCTACGACGCAGCCTCCGCGAGGCGATATTCGCGGCTGTTGTGTCAGAGCGAACTTCTGTGGAGCTCTTGCAGGGGAAGTTGGGAAGTCTACTTTTGGACTGACAGAGACAGAGACAGAGACAGAGAGAGAGAGAGAGAGAGAGAGAGAGAGAGAGAGAGAGAGGGAGGGAGGGAGCGGTGTATGGCTTCGAAAGACAGCACAAACACACACTCCCAGGCGTTCCCTAGTCCTTACTCCGTTTGTCTGTAGCGACATTCACATTCGCGATCGGTGACAGACGGGCATCTCACTAAACATGGTAATAACATTCTCTTACCGTCTCATCCAGCGGGCAAAGTAACACCTCGGAATAATTTTCGAAGTGTTGAGGTGGATCAGTTTTGGCTAACTTGTTAATTCAAAATAAGTTTTTGGTTTCACGAAATATAGTACCTAATGATTATCGCTTTCTTTGACATAGAGCCATCTGATTCTATGCTTTTTTATTTATTTCTGGTTTATTCTTGACCGTGTACTTTTAAGGGGCATTTCAGAATTACTATTGATAATATGGCAATTCTTATCTCCTGTTATTTTTATGCTTAACTTACATCTATTAATTATGTGCAGACTTCGCGATAGAGGTATTTAAAACTAGGAAATATCATCTGAATTACATTTGATCTTCTTCCCACTATGTGAAAAAAAATTAAGCTAAAATATTTATACTTTTAGAATTCAATTAATTATTTAATATAATAATATTTATTATTAATATAAAACCATATTAGTTGTCAAGTAAACATTTACTTATAATATTATCAAGTTGAAAGTATAAGTAGAAATTTGCTTCTGGTCGAACTATCAAAGGGGAAGAGCCAAACAAATTTGATGACTTCTCCTTCCGAATCGTAGACAAATGTACTCGTACTATGCTCGTCCATTAAAGAATATGCCTACCTACAAAGAAAACGAAAGGAAGAAAACACATTATTAAATAAGTACAAATAATAAACTGCAAACTGGAATGAAACTCACTTGAGTCGTGCATTTTCGAAGACTTAAACATTATTAACAATCAGCTTGTGGCATCTAAAAGAACCCTGGAAGGTTTTCAGCAAAACTAATTTCTGCGACAATTTCTTGCTCAGCCAGATTACATATCCTCTCACCCAGGGAAAGACTCAAGCAATGAATAAATGTGTCACTTACTTCAGAAGCCAGTCAAGCCCCAAAAAATTAGTTACTAGTGGATTTTTTAGAAGGGTATACGTACATTTTTTCTTCAATAAAAATTATAGAAATATATGCTACGTTTAGCAACAAAATTAAAAACTCGTACAAAAAATAGTATGGTGCTAGACAGTTCTTTTTGTTTTCCTAAAATTGGTTAAGTTGGCGATTGATTGGTTTCTGAAATAACCAATTCAAATATTGAAATCGTTGATGTGTCGTTGTCTTACGGCAAAAATGGGAGTCAGAATTAGGGGTTTAGAGTGGAAGACTATGGTGACATGTTATGAAATTTCAGAATTACAGAATTCATGTTGGGGGAACTAATGGACACATATTGTAGTGCCAGGGCGTTAGATACCGCAAGAACAAATACTTCAGAGGTATTACCGATATAAGAGGATGTTGGCCTCGATGGGACTCACCTGTCTAAGGAGACGGCGATGAGGCTGTAGACTGAGGCGGCTACCGACACGCCTTGCACGTACGGTACTGTCTTGCACATCCACCAGCCCAGCACCCACGCTGCAACAAAGAAGATATATCACCACCTGTTCAGACGGGACAGATCCACATTGAAGAAACCAGCTCGCTTGATTTACAACTGTGGATACCGGAAATGAAAATACAGACACTTCTCGTGTCATGTGAGGTGGAGAAAACGTTTCATGGTAGGCTTACACAGGATAAGTTCATTTTTCGTTTCTCGTTTTATCCTTACTATTTCATTTCTATTGCCATAATATTATAATGATACAGTTGATCACTGGCGAGAAAGACAAAATTCAGCTACAGGAAACCGTCATAACGTGACGGAGTAAAAATTGGTGAATGGTATCATTACGCCAAATATAGACATAAAAAGTAGTCTGAATCCTTATTGAGGACAATGCATTTTTCGCACCCATGCTTTATGCAATGCGTAATTGCAACACCTAACGAAAGCGAAGAGTTTTCATCGCTTTAATGCACTCTTTCCTATATAGCTCATGTATAAGAAATGTCTAAAGGCAGAGCTTGAGAATTGTGATTGCAACGCTATTGTTTTCTTGGTCGGGATGAAGAAAATTTACTCTGCCGATAAAAGTAATCTTGTTCTGCATGGTTCGTCACTTTCAAATGGTACGTCAAGAGCAAAATGTACTAACGCAGTTCAATTGCGAGTTGCCTTGAGGGGATGGGTAGATACATTTACGTAAAAAAACGTTACAATGCTGAAAATATAATGATGCGTTATTGGTAGTATTTTAACATTCGAGTAGTTTTGGCAGATTGTTTTGTTCTGAGTTTGCGATTTTATATCCTCTTTTCATCAAGATGCTCTTAGCAGTGCTCTCTGATCATTATCAATAGACTGAACTTAATCCTTCATTGTTTTGAAAGCATGCAAAAAAAAAAAAAAAAAGAAAAAAAAAAAAAAACGTTTAAACTGTTTCTGCATAATTTATATATACAACTGATTTAAATGTTCGACCTTAACATGACATCTTGTGTTCAGACAGCTGATTATTTCTTCGCCACACTCAAACTTGCCGCTCAGCATTCAAATCTCGGCCACGTTTCGCATTACCTCGACCCCAAGCGTTTCACAAACAGCACCTCTCCTCTGAGAGTCACCCCCACCTCGGAGGCGCTGACTGAGAGTCCTAGCGAGGCTTGTTTTTGCGAGGCGGGGCCGAGGCGGTCTTCCGTATCTGTCCCCGCGCGGGGGTGCGGAAGCGAGGTTGTGGAGCGGGGTAGGGAGAGGAGGAGCGAGAAGAAGCGAGGAGGAGCGAGTCGGAACGAGTCAGAACGGGGCGGGGCGAGGCAGGGCGGGGCGGGGCGGGGATGAAGGGGGCGGGGCGGAGCGGGGCGGAGCGGGGCGGAGCGGTGCGGGGTGGTGCGGGGCGGTGCGGGGCGGAGCGGGTCGGTGAGGAAGGAGCGGGGCGGAGCGGGGCGGAGCGACGCGGGGCGGGGAGGGGATGGGTGGGGCGGGATGGCGAGAGGCGGGGCGCGACGTGGCAAGGCTGGGCGGGGCAGGGCAGCTCGGAGCAGCGCAGAGCCATTAAGAAATGAGCATCTCTCTGCGAGGCAATCTTTTAGCTTCGTCTCATGGCCGTCTTCAGCCCTCGTTGTCGCCGCCGCCACCGCCCCCGGCGGTCACCTGAGGAGACATCCTCTTTTAATTACCTTCGGCGACAAGACGGCGCCCGCGGCGGTGGCGACGGGGCGGACAGACAGCGACAGGAATGGGAAGAAAAGTATGTGTTGAGCCACCAAGTAGATAGACGGCCTTTGTCCTTTACTGAGGAACTGTTGTTTGTATTTCGAAGTTGGGAAGAGATGGGATGAAACTACGTAAGATATGAGATCACGATGTTCCAAATTAAGTTATTCTGATCTCACGAAATGTTTGAACGGAATCCACTTTGTCTTAATTAATTTCAGAAACACAATTAGACATTAAAGTTAGATTTAAGTTATATTCAAGTAAAGGTTCTATTAGAGAAAGCAGGAAGGTAAATTCTATATACAGCTTTGGTTCGTAGGAGTGCCGACAGTAAGTGCGTATTTGTAAAATTGAAAGGGAAAATTGAATGATGTTTCGAAGCACGTTAACTTCTACTTAGTGCCGTTAGTTTAGTGATTGTTTTATCGCAGGAGGAAGAGGTGATCCTCCCAGAAGAATAGTGAGTTCCGGCGCCGACCTACAGGTTGACTTGCGGAGAATTTCCGCATCTAGGTGTCTCAATCCAACAGGCTCGACCCAACCCCAGCATCAAGAACCTCTAGACTCCCAACTGGTCTAACGATATGTGTCGTAGTGTACTGCATGTGAGTGTGTATGTGTGCATGTGTGTGTAAGTGTGTATGAGTAAGAGGAGAGGGTATACACGGTAGAAGAAGGATGTATCACACACGGTCCGTGGTCCGTTTGTTAGGGAACTGCTCCAGCATTCGCATGGTATTTATCGGAGAAACCATGAAAAACTACCGATTGGAGTAGCCAACCGTTAAAATCCTCCTCCAAACAGGGGCTGAATTTGACTCAACTCTCTAGCCAGTGTCGAAATTCCATCAACGACGATTCTCAAAGCCTAGGACTGCCCGGTCCGAGTCACAGCAGGGACAAGTAATGCTATCTCTGAGCTAAATCAGCCTATTTGAAAGGGAAGAGAATGATCTGAATGAAGAATTGTGTTAATTTGTCTAAAGTTTAGTCTTACGTCCCACTGAAACTATTAACGTCACCTTAGTAAAAGGAATACCAATGAAGGTGAAATTAATGAAATTCAATACAATATAAGATGAAAATGTACACTATATAAGGTGACAATGAAGCAGAATGGTCCCCGAGTGGATCTAAGAATGAATTGTAAATTCAGTCGGGGACAATTGTCAAAATGTCTGACCCGAATAGATGGAATTGATTATGGGCAAGAACGGCTGAAAACTAAAATACCAATTTATCAATTAAGAAGACCTTTTTTCCGCGCCTGATATGTACATATCTCTTTATGTACACTCGGATGGGTTTAGTGGTTGTCTACTGTAACCTTGGCGTCAAATGTGCTGAGAAACCAAACTATAAAATTTATTTTTTAGCGCCAATTTGCGCGAAAATTGTTGCTCTTCACGTGCAATACGATTATGTAGTGGTGTTAAAATATTCCAGATTTGAGACATTTGTATAGGAAGAAATTTCAGGTGGTCCAATTTCATGTATATTACGAGTGTTTTTTTTTTATAATTTTTAACTAATTTCTAACGTGTATAAGAAAATGAGGCTAGTTCAAATGTTCAAGGCTAGTACAAATGTGAGAAAACTTATTTTCATAAGTGGAAACACCAATTATATATCAATTGAAAATAGAAAGTCATCTTTAAGAGTTTATTTCACGTTTTAGAGGAACTGAGCCTTCGTTTCGCAAACATTGATTTATTGATAAACTTCATCTGGTGATACTCATTGTCAATAATTTTCGAATATTGTGTGGTCAAACAATATGAACACTTCCTGTTTGTTTCTCTCATTACTCCATAAGAATTAATTGTTGTTTCTTCGTAGTTTCCTGCGACCCATTTCATGGTATTAGCTGTAACTCTACACATTTCAGTGTTAATCGCTCACTAGTGCCCTGAATATGCAAACGAGCAGAGGGAGTACATATCTGGTTGCTTGTGTCAGCAAACAGACAGGCTAATTATGTTCCATCATTAACGTCAGAGTTGCATCGCGTTCGAAATTTCCTCTCCAAATTTAATTTGAAGACGCGCGTTACTAAATGTGTTACCAGTATTGTATTGTTCACTGATGTAATTATTTTTTGTTTGTTGCTGCACCTCATTTGCGGTCAAAGGTCATGACTCATTTTATGGCTTACAATACATGCGAAGCATCAGGTTACAAAACGAGGGAAGCACAAAGTTGAGGGTGATAGAGTCATCTAAATGATTTAGTGAAACTAATAGAATACAAATTGGAAAGTAAGGAGACAAGTCTGGTAAATAAGAGCAATTCAGACGAGCGTCGTGATCAGAGAAGAAGTTGTAAATGCATGTTGAGTATGGGATTTTATGAAGGAGATATTTTGAAGAAAATTTCCATTAATGCTTGTCTGAACTCAGCCGTTCACTGATTCAAAGTTTAGCTGTGCTCTACTATTACTTCAGATTTTGTACGTAATTGTTTTTAAGTAATAATTGCTAAGCAGTAGAACCCTACTTCGCTCATCCCCAGAAATGCGCGTTCTATCATGATAGATCCGGTATTGTTCAGGAGTAACCTTTCTAATATTCCAAAGCGTTAAGATTAAACTACGCAGAAAATCAAATAGACACTTTAATTTTACCCTGATAGAATTTGTGATTTTCCTGCAACGTGCTTTTCCTTCAATATAATTGTCCATAGATTTCCAATTTCTGCACTTTTCTCACCCTATGAAATGACAAATACTATTTATAACCATGTTATGGAATAGGGGCACTCAAAAGAATTTTATTTTTTAAAATCTAATAGAAATCTCAAAATGAACTCATTTTGCAAAATACTTATTAAGGAACATGATTCGGGCAACACCTTATCCCACATTTCACCACCTGCACCTCGTCATTTTTCTACATGACCCCACATGTTCCCCACAAATTGAGAATCCACGGAACTCACCTGTCCCCACAAAACGTGCCTATTTGGGACACAAAACTCTGGTTTAACGGCCCAGGATGAATCGTTTGCTATCCCGATTGCTATTGCGAAGCACGATTACAATGTGTACTAAAACAATCTGTTTTTATGTCATAATCTGTAAAACTCAAGTCTTTTCACCTTAAACATGTTGAATGGGAACTGCTGAGAAAAATTACCTACCCAGCGTAGCACACGTGCAGGGTTTTGTGTTGATGATTTCCTATAAATTATCAAAACTTTTCATCTATCCTTAGCGTATGTATTCCACGGAAAAATTACAAAGTTGAATAATTTCCAAATTAGCCAGTTAATTATTACATTTTACAAAATGGGTAGATATATTTCAAAGTAGGGACAGATTCGAAGTATACTTCGGCCGGACCTAATACTTAAGTCTGATGAAATTCATATTAGCCAAAGTATGCGAAGTATTTTGTTGTGACGTGGATACATATTACATATACGTAATAAAAAGAAATGAGAATGCTGGTGAGAAGTTTGTAAGTCTAAAGAGAGAGAAGGTATGTAATTTTGAGTTCCTCTGGGTCAGTCGCAAATATATATTTACGTCATGCCACCAAATCTAACCTCACTATTCGTCAGTTGATGCTTGCCAACGCATTTTCGAGTGGGCGCCGAGGTCCCGGCCATGACCTTCGTACCCTATAAAGTCCAAGAGTCAATACTATACCTCCATTTTTTGTGCCGCAAACGCTAAATACAAAACATAATTAGTGTAGCAGTATATTGGTTTTTTAGGTTTTTTTCATTTCTTAGAATTATGACGTTTATAGAATTGATTTTACGATTCATGTTTAGTTAGAAAGTAATAGGTTATCTGAAAACATTTATTTTGCAATCTAAGGATGACAGTTTAAGATCAGGGTAGACAAGATTCATGTCGGAGAAGCTTTTTCAAATTTGATGCGCCAATTCGGCAGGCAAGTGTCTTTCAAATGTCTTCCAACATAAGCATAAATTGTAAAGGATTCCACGAAGGAGATAATCAACATTCCTTCACGATATGTACTTCCGAGAAACCTCGCTTCTTGATACTCGCATGTATTATGTAATTTTAACCCCTCTCCCATAACGGATTTTAATATTTGTTTTCTAACAGTTTCCTTTTCATTTTCAATTTAAAATCTTCATTTCTGTTCACGAAATTTTAATAAAGACCTCCTTATTGAAACTATCCATTCCGAAGATGGCGTTGTCGTATGCAAATTTTATTACCGCTTCGGTACAGGCGCGGATGGGGCCTGAGGGTGGGGCCTAGCGAACGCAGAGAGGAGAGGAGGGGGTGGGGAGGAAGGGGAGGGGGAAAGAAGGCTGAAGCGTCGCTGGGAGCTCAGCACATGATGCCGCCGATTCGAAAGATATTAATGTCTGTTGCATCTGGCTGAGTAGTTCTGAGGGCGGGCGCTATGCTGCGTTCCGACCGGGATCCGATATTAAACGACATCAGTTCTAAGTGAAAAGTGCTCCAGATTGGAAGAGCCGTATTGCAAGACACTTTAGGATACACAGAATTAAAAAGAAATGAAACAGACGGCTCTCCGTTTCTCCCTTCGGTCTGGTTGGCCTTTTTTTTTCTCCTCGGCCTTCGTCTATATCGAAGATTCCCTCCCGAATTGTGTTATTTTCAAGGAAAGTGTCGAGGCACATCTGTGTTGGAGAGGGCACTTGAACAGAAGTGTTTCTCAATCGAGAATAATGGACGGATTTTGCCTTGGAGAAAAGAATGTTCAAGAAATGCTACGGCACACGTTCGTGTCAATCCATAAAAATTGCTTACTATGTACTGAATGTTGAAGATGTGGTGTCGATAACATTTTAAGAAAATATTTAAATGAGGAATAATGGTAGAGGAAATAGAATGAGAGGCATGAGAAATACAAGCTCTCAAGGGTAGATTGTTTAATGTAGGGTTGAAACATTAAATGGTTCTCTGTTGGTATTTTATCTTTTGACAGAAGGTCTTGTAGAGTGTTTGTAATGAATTTTACGAATTGTGTTAAACCGTCGTGCGGTGTATATTAGTATACCTTGAATTTGCTTCTGACATCCATTTGTCTACTGTTTTCAATTGTTTTTTTAAAATTACGTGAAATGAATGGATTGCTACATCTTCTTTACTTAGTAAGATGCATAAATATTTAATTTCCACAATTTTATTCTACAGTACTCTAATTTTACTCATTGTATGATTTTATTAACTTTTGTAGTTGTATTTGAATGTTTGTTTCCTATAGGTTTATAACTAAACATTTAAATGCATATTTTTAATTGAGTTTATTGTATTTTGTGTTACTCGTATTTAATGAAGAGGAGGTCTTATTCATCCGAGTTGCTAATTGCTTAACAGCAATTTTTATTAATCATCGAACATATATAATCGTCCTTTTGGCCTGCCTCCGTGCGTTTACGTTTGTAGACTTACAAGATTGGAAGGAATCGAGGCCCCATCCAGCCATCTCTGATTAATTGCTCAGATGCAGCATTTTTTCATATTAGTACTCAAGCTACCATGTTTTTCTCAAAAATGTATATTTATTTAGGGAGGGTTTCCTGCTAAGCCAGAATTCAGAGATGTCATTTTTTCTAATAAATGTATAGCCCCTTCGTAATCTCAAAGCGTTTGTGGCGTTCCACGCTCACAGTTTTACGGAGACTGCTCGGGGTAGGTGACGTAGGTCGCTGCGCAAGGGCGGATGCCGCTGCCGCGCTCTTGACTGCAAGGTCTATTCAAAGGTCTGTCAACGCGCACGCACGAATTCGCACTTTCCTTTCTATTCTTTCTCCTATCCTCGCCCCTTACTTACATACACATACGTACACTACACAACTAAACGTGCCGGGAGACCGGTCGGGCGCTTAGAGCTTGACCAGACATGGTGTTTCGCTGTTGGGAGAGCTCCTGGTTGGGGAAAACCTCGGTAGACGACGGTCGGTCGGCGCCAGATCTCACCATCCAGAGGAGCAAGATCACCGTCGCCTCTCGAGGAGAAATCATGCACTACACTTACGGGATTGTGACCTTAGCTGTTGACGCACCCGGAATCACCAATCAATCAATCAGTGTCATATATCTGACCCTCATACGTTCCCATGATGTAGAAAGTCTCTGTGGCGCTACGCGGCGTCAGGCCAACGCTCGAGACGGGCCCTATTGTCACGAGAAGAAAAAGAAATTTCTCTCTGTTGTCAACTGGCAATACGCTGGTGTGTGCGGGTTCCGCTTGAGAGGTTTCGGCGGGGGCTGCGCAGCCGGGGGCGGGGCCGGGGGCGGGGAGGGCGGAGTCGGTGTTCGGGACGGCCGCCCCTGACCGACATCTCCGCGCAGTCGAGCGCTTTCCAGGGCGGCTGACGGCCCACTTGCGCGCGTCATTCGGAAATTGAAGGCTCCGCCCCAATCACGCGCCCCAGCGCACCCCGCGCGATGCCACGCCCCCCCCCGCCCCCAAGCAGCGCTTGCGCCGCCTCGGCGCTGGGCGCACTGCCAACAGCCTTCTTTTAATTAAACGCTCGCCCACGAATTTAAGGAGGGATTCTACGAGAAGGCCGCTTCTGAACACTGCTCATTATGCTTAGGTTTCACTTTATTCAATACACGTAAACTTTATACATGTAACTTCTGTGTATGGTAAATTGAATCAGACTTCATCATTGAATCAAACTTTAGAGTATCAATTTTTTCAAGCTATTAATTCATTGTTTCTTTTCGATATGCTGTATTTTAGCTGCAGATTCATTTGGTCATGTGGAATGATTTCCTTTCTTTATCACCGTATTGATATGCCTTGCTTTGTTGCCTACATCAAACCTTTTGAATTGGGAATTTTTACACGTATCAGTTGTGGTCTAACATTTTATTATTCATCACGAAAATTAATGTTTGATTTCTTTGGACTTTTTCATGGCAGATTTGTTTATCTTTGTAGGTTTAAATGTAGTTTCCCGCTATTTTAAATTGTAAGTGATACAAATATTGATTATGAAATGACACACTTGGAATTCATTATGAAATTTCAAAATGAATTCCAAGTGTCATTGGATAATACTTTTCGAACAGACGATATTTACTTTAACTGCAATTGGTTATCATATGAAGTCATTTATTGTACAGAAAAAATAATAGAATTATAATAGCAATGCTAAGCACCGCGCCTCGCACTTCACGCCCAGAAACCCTCCAAACCCCGCCGCCCCTACTCCGCCTTCCATGGGTCGCGCCCTCAACCTTTGCACACAACGCGCCCTGCGACCCCGCTCTACGTTCCCACGCCCCACTCGTCTCTCCACGCGATGACCCCTTCCACACAATGCCCCCGCCCCCCCACTCTCCCCGAACCACACACTCACCCCGCCCTTCGCTCCACGCAACGAGCACCGAACTCATCCACACAATTCCCCCCGCTCCGCCTACCCCTCTCCGAATCACAACACTCCCCCGTGCGTCGAACCCCGAACCCTTGCATACACCGCGTCCCGTGCCCCCTGCCCCCTGGCCCACGCCCGGTCCTCCCTCCGCGTCAGCGTCCTGCACCGCGCCATGCGACCAGAGCCGCGTGCCACACGCCCACGTCCCTGCGAAACCCCTGACTCCTCGCCCCCCTCCCCTCCCGCTCGCCACGCCCCGCCCCCCACGCCTCCGCGACCTCGCGCCGGCCACGCCCCTCTGGGAGACCGACACATGGAAATGGGAGCCATAAATCACTGTAATGAAACCAACTTTTTGTCCGACGCCATTTCCATATTCTATAAAGAGACTTCCCGGTGAGGGCTTCTGTCGAGTGAACCGAGGTCAACGGTGGCGGGCGCGACAGGGTTGAGGGCGAGGCCATTCGCGGAAAGCAGCTGAAGGGGCGGGAGGGAGGGAGGGGGGCTATTTCGCACCTGGAGGAAGAGCTCCCCGTGAAACAATGCAGCCCTCTCTCGTATTGGACCGGAAATACTCTTTGAAAGGATCTAAACCGCTAATGGTGAAATGACGCAGTCTTTAAAATTGTAGATGGGAAATAATACCAGGCATTTCATTCTCTCATTTAACGTTTTCCAGGCCCAAGGGCAGCATACTAGTTTCATAACCGCAATGTCATATATTCGACCTGATCAAACATTGAATCAGTGATGAAAGTACTTGTTTTTTGCGTCACAATGTATAAATTAATATCATGTACCAAAAGGAAAGAATACCGTCACCTACGGGGATGTAACATCCACAGCCCCTTCAGCAATAATGACCATAGTAGTTGAAACACAGAAATAGTCCATATAGCAGGCTCTGCGTGCCCATTACTTCTGAAAATGTCGTAGATATTGGTATCATAAAAGTCGACTAACTAAATTACAAAAGAGATAGAATAATGCAAAGAAATTTCTTGCTTATTAAATTTCAAATTTTCTCCAAGTATTTGATGGGAGAAATTCAATTATTTACATTGAAGAAATATGAAACACTCAATGACAGTAGACACAGGTGGTTCTTTGCAGAACATAAATATCAATAGAGTTATACATTAAATGACTTGCAAGTAGATGTGTTTAAAAATTGTATTTTTACTGAAATTTCAGTTGTTTTTCTGCAAATATGCGTAAAATGAAAAATAAGTTCTGTTCTGGACAAGTTTTTCAGGAAAATTTAAGATATATCTAAGTATAAAGCGACTGTTTCGAACATTGTAATACGATTGACAGAAAACACAGTAATTCTGAAAATATTTGGCGAACCATTTTATCTTTCAATGGCATGGAGTCGCAATACAAAGACAGATGATGCAAATTTTTCGAGTGCAACCAATAAACCCACATGTACTTCATGATCGGCCGTATTAATGACTCATCAAACGCGAGCAGTAGCCTAGTGGCAAAGAGATTTCACATTAAACGCAACTTGCAAACGATGCTGATAATTGATTTGTATTGGAAAACAGACACGAAAAAGCTTTGAACACAGCTTTTTGAATTAGTAGATTTGCCATTTGCGTTTTTCATTTGTACAATTCTTTGTGTTAGTTACTCTCATTGGCGTCAACAATCGAAACTAGATTTTTTATTTTAACATGGTAATTATCCCAGTTTTAGTTTACTTGAATCTGCATTTTGAAAACGATGGTAGTACACTTCCAAACATTATATTCACGATTGCAGAAACAACAAACAATTACTTAACAGAAAATATTACAACGTAATTTTAGTGTTGGCGTGATGTCTTGTAGTGTAGACACTAATGATGAGCGTTGATTAATATGAAATTTGACGTCACTTCAAAATATTTCTAATACGCATCTTCCCGAAATCTTCGCTTGAGATCTCTCGATAGATATTTCATTCAGTTCCTTTCGTTACGTCTTCCCGAGGTTGAAAGCAAGTGCATTAGGTGGGCGGTCTGATGTCACGGTGCCATCTAGGGACGGTATTATTATCGGAAAAAATCCAAATATTTTGCCGGCAACACAGTTCCTCTCAGTGGTGTAACGTGGTAGGATAATATTCTATTCTGTAAATGTACTACGTGGTGCCACCGGCCTTATTTCCATTTTGAAGGGATGCTGAGAGTTTTTGCATACATGCAATCCGTATTTGAATAGAATTTGAAGCCCATCGCTCTACAGGAATCAACTTGACAACACTGCAGCAATACACTAGAGATATCCATACACCCTTTTGATAACATTAAGCTTAGTCCTCGCCAACTAACATTATGAAACTGTCTAAAGAAAAATATCAGATTTTTGTGCAGACAATTAAACAAAATTCAAGACAATCTTGTCTTTCTCACGCGCACTTTTATTTAATATCCGCAACACCATTACTTCAAGTTTTTCATTTTCCCGACTTCACAAATGAAGATACCATATTTTCCTGTTTTCTCCATACTGGCTTTTTCCACGGTGCAGTTTTTACAGCCCACCAATTTTCTCTGCCATAAAAATATAAAGTATGAAAATATTCAATGAATAATGTCTTATCTGTAAAAATGTTTGATTTGTGTTTCTGGGAGCGTTTAGTATGGTCATAAGAACTTTACGCTTATTCTATGTAATATCCAGGGAGCTGGTGGTGTTCCTCTCCCTTTGGAACACGAGGTCTGGTGTCGATCTACATGGGGGATCTACAAATTTTGTGGAGTTCCCCTCTCTAGGTATCTCCGTACCGCCCCAGCCGCAACAAGTTCTCTTCGTGTCTTCTAACATGTGTGGCCGATTAGTGAGTGTGTTGTGTAAAGAGAGAAGATGGAACAAAAATGCGGAAGGAGAGATTGCGCGTGGTCCGTGTTCAATTTGTTAAGAAATATATCCGACATTCCCGTGGTATTACTAGGAGAAACCACAGAAAACTCCTGATCAGAAAATACGGTCGCTGGAATTCTCCTCCAAGCAGAGGCTGAATTCGATTTAGTGTCAAAAATCTGCCATTCTCAGGACTGAAGCCCAGGGATCCTGGTCCCAGAGACCCTGCAATGGCAATTGTCCTGAGCTATCTCTGCTGGTTTGTTCGTAGATTACAAAAGTCTAAATAATACGAGTACAATATAGTTGATTAAAAAACAAAACAGTACATAACTAAATTGCGAAAGAGTGACATAGACAAGCTGAGATCTAGAGACTTATTAATTCAGATTTTGTCTATTCCTCTACGGTGTGTTAAGTAACATTTCTGAATCGACTAGCGATTTTGATCTCTGAAGAACCGTGGAAATACATATTTGTTTATAGAAGTCGCTAAGATTTGAACCTCGAAACAATACAAGGGTATCACTACACTACGTTTCCCTACACCTTCAGTTCATCTCCGAAGCATCTATATGAAAATATTCTGGCTTAGGGGAGAGGCTTTATTTCGCTTCTCAGGCGACCCATCGTCGTCTCCGCCTTCGACGCTGTCTGCCGGTCTGCCTTTCTACCTGAGCGTTGACGGCGGGACTTCACGACGTCTCTGCTTCCGGCCGACGCCTCACGGAGTGTCTGCCCCCACCCCCACCCCACCCACCCGCAAGCGGCCTTTCTCCTCTGCCGCTCTCCTCGTCTCGGCCGCGAATATTTTCTTGGACAAACATCTGAAGCACGTCTGTAAATGGAACGTGTGTGAAACGAGCTTGGTTAATTAAGTAGAGTTTCTTTAGTACGCGTAGTAGTAGTAGTTACGTGGGGAAGGTGACACAAGATAAGCAGTATACGCATTTTGATGAAAAACGAGTTCGATATTTTGTGTTTGCCAGATAGAAGTATGTTTTATGTTATGATTGTGTAGGCGTCCGCAGCCGGAGTTTGCAATATCTAGGCGATCCCTGACAAGCCGCGTCTCCGTCCTGGAGGCTGACGTTTCGGGCAACATATTGTCGCCTCTGGTCGCTCTCAGGAAAGCAACAATATGTTGGCCGAAACGTTAGTCACCACGACAGGGACTGACTTATGTTTATCGTAAATGTAACATCGACGTCGACTTGGAAATATACGTGCGTGAAGTAAGTCAAACAGACCCATCAAATTACTATTTATTTGGTAGCTAACGTAACTTAACTACCTTCATAAATACATTTTGAATTCCTACACATTTTACAGCTCATTACTCTCGTATTTCATTTATTTTCTTGTGGTATCCCTGCATCAGTAGGGGGTGCTGGTCGTTACGGATTCCAGCTTCTTTTAGAACAAAAGAGACAGTCGAAGAGGCACAGCTCGCTTCCTCATATCTACACCTCTCTCTCTCTCTCTCTCTCTCTCTCTCTCTCTCTCTCTCTGTATATATATATATATATATATATATATATATATATATATATATATATATATATATAATCACCAGTCCTACGAGGCCGCGCATAAAATTCAAGAGCCACGCACCCAACACTTATTAATTTAGATCAGCGAGTTGTATATGTTTATAATGTGTTTGTCGAACTTTAATGAAAGTGTGGGGTGTATATTTGTGGAAACATTGTTGTCTCACTGAGGTACTGTTTCCTGTTGATGCATCACCTCTGCTCTACGTATCGTGTCCCCACCTAGAGGGTCATTCAACTATAAACCGGAAATTCGTTTTTGTCTCGCGCATTTACATTATAAGCGCGGTCAGGCTTCTCTGAGTAAACACAAAGGGTTCAATTGGGATCAGACGTGTCGAAAGGTCCGCATGAGTGGAAAATGAATGCCATCAACGGCATCCGGCGACCAAGTTCAAAAGAAACAGTGCGAGAGCTTGTTGAAGGCGATCGACGCATTGCTATTGCCATATTGCATCAGAGGTGTCCATACAATGGTATCGAACCGCGACTTCCGGCTGGCGGCGGTTGGATCGGATGGCGGCAACGATTTACGATGCCATCCTGCGTGACAACACAAGGCCGCATATAGTAGCTTTGAGACGTTATAAATTAACGAAATTGCAAAGGCTGCTTCTATAACACTCACTTTACTGTTCGGACTTGTTACCATGTGACTACCATATTATTGGGTTTTAAAAAGCATTAGGTGGAGGAACATTTGAAGACAACGCTGCTGTCAATCTGTATGTGCGCAATTTGCTTCGGCGGCAGCCGTGTTCTTTTCCATGAAGAAAGCAGAAAATTTTCTGTGCGATTGAAAAAAAACGTATTTCTGTTGAAGGAAACTATGGTGAAATACAGGAGACTCCATTTTATGTATCACCAATGCGGTTCATATTTGAATGACCTTAGTCTTCCGCCCCGGCTGCCAGTGGCGGCGCGCGACGGCGTATGGCTTATCGCCTGCCAGGTGGCTCGCGGACTTCTCTCCTCCGGCGCTGGCGGCGTCACGCGAATCAATTTCCAATAAGAAGGCGCCGCGTCGCGTCGCGCCGCCCGGCCCCGCGCATCTTAAGTGACACACCTGCCAGAGCGGAGCGGAGTCGCCGAGGGACGACGGAGCCGAGCCGCTGGCAACGACTCTTCCGCACGTCACTGCGAAATCCTTCTTTCCCGCGGAATATACGACCCGAATGTCTCGACGTGGCACGATGGAGATAGGAGAGCTTTGCAGCACTGGTAAACAGTTTTAACTGAATACGCGTACCAAGTGGATATATTTTAAGTATTATGATTGACTTATCCAATCAAATGTCTTTAATACCTAGTTGAAGGGGCTATTCTGTATGTTTTGTGAAATTGCGTTATTAGCTTAAAATAAAACTTCAATCATTATTCTTTTAGAGTATTGTTATTTAAATTTAGTATAGACTTATAACATACAAGTGTACTGTGTTTAAAGGCTTAAAATTGTACTGCGTTATGTACTGAATGTTCTAGTAAAACCCTCAATATCTCAGAACTAGATCAATGTGGGGTAACCCTTACTTCTACCGAGACTTTCAATTATAAACTGCAGGTTGCATACGGTGGGTGTTTTTCAACCGGCCCTTACTTCTGGACAGGATGCACTGTGTACGAGGCTTTCTTTTGATCACACAAACACATGAGAAAGAACCGAATCCACAAGCCTCGTCAGGCTTCTCTCTCTACATACTACGTCTCTGACGTCAAAGTTGTCATATCGTTGCAGAGGACCGGCGGTCAAGTTCACATCGTCCCCCATCTCCGACTCCTGCGTCATCACAGACCCGCCATAACTCGGCCTCCGGAGAGGTGGCTTATCTCGAGAAAACGACTGCAGTTCTGAGCGGTCCGGCGGCCCAAGTTGACGTCACTGCGTTGACGTCATGAACGAACGCGCGGCGCGTTTCCTTGCTGCAGCGACGACGGCAACACTGTCAGAAATGCCATTAAATCTAATGTACATTAATGTCTTGAGCTTGAAACTTAATGTAACCTTGTACATTAAAAAGAGCTTAATGTATTGGTACATTACATTTAAAGCATAAGAAAATATCATTTAAGGAGGTTCTCCCCTTTTCCCTCTAATAATTCATATCGTATATTCATATTCACCAGTCCTTCAAGATTATTCATTCATTCCTTTCAGAAATGACCATAAAAATTTGACCCCTGCATCTTAATGTTCAAGTGTACATTCAATTTAATGCGCATTCATGATAATTACTTTAATGAAATTTATATTAAAGTAATGCGGGCATTTCTGGCAGAGTAGCTGCTAGTATAGCTTTGTGTGTTTGTGTGATCGCTACAACTGGGGAAAGAAAAGCAATTAAAAAAATCGTCTTTGAATCCTTTTGCAAAGGCGTGTTCTCTATGTATAAGAGCTTCGCGCTATCAGGCAATTTTTCCAAAGTCGTGAATTCAAGCTCGCCTCTTAAATATTTCTTTCAAGATTTCTTAATTTTCTATTGAGTATCCACAAATACGTTATGTATTGCAATTGTTATGTATTCGTTATGTATCAATGCATCTAAGTTACGAATTACAACATCAAAATTATATTAAAGAAGATTAGATATTTTTCTCTTTGACAATTTACTAACTTATGTATTTTATCTGTCAGAGAAATGTAACTGCACTTTACATGCCTCTGGCAATCCAATTTATGAGGTTCCTTGATGTTAAAGTAGTCGAAAGTGCGACTAGGGATAAGTAAAATATTCTACCTCCAAAATACTCTACATCCAGGGAAAGTATGAGGTAAATTTTTTAAGATAATCAAATTAGAAGAAATTGAAACCTAGCTTGAGGAAATAGAATTCAAAGGTTAATGCTATCAACCTAAGTGCAATTCTTCAAACTAATTGTTATGGCATGGCATGAATAATCGCCCCTCCCCATTATCGAAAGAATTTACCACTTCCACGATCTCTCACATATATCACGAGGAACCAGATCCTGAGTTTCATATTAGAATTTTCTCGTTAGCCCTGTCCTGAAATCAATAGCGTCTATAAACAGTTATCACCATCTTATTCAGACGAAGGAAAATACTAGTAGCGGAAATGAATACACCTTACGTGCCTTATTTGAAACCGCATTTCATACTTAGCCTTAAGACACAATGTTGGATTCGGTTGGGGATCTGTTGAAAAAGCAGAAGAAGCAGGAGAATGCAAAAAATTAAGTATTAAAAGGAGTGTAGTTCTTGCCAGTTTGTCTTTTTGAGGTTCTTCGAGTTTGATTGAAGGCAAATGCAGCTGATTTTGGCATTGCTCTGTCGCTGAATCCTTGAATAACAATTGTCCATTACAAGCGGGCTTCAAAACCGGAAAATTGATGAACGTTTCGATAGTCATTTGCGAACGAATTGGATCTCATCGGAAAGTGAATGTTCTCATGATTATGGAACGCGGAAATGCAAATGGCGGCCTCATTTCGATCGGCCATGAGGCATCGCAAGGCGGCGGTCTCCGATTGAACCTTATCTCCAGACGAGCTCCCATTTCGTCCCGACAAAGCAGTTGGCGCGAAGTGCGGGACTCGCCGGCAATTTCCATTTCCCTTCTTTGGCGTTTTAGGAGGTGTCCATGTAGGAGATTCCTATGTTAGGCGTTACGTACAGAAAAATCTCATCTAATGAATCCGAAAATTAACTGGGACAAACTGAAAAGACTAGGTTTACATTTTTGATAATTTGGAAAATTTTTGGAGTGAAAATATATAGAAACAATTAAACATTTATCTTGCTTTCGCCAATCACTGAGTTTTTACCCCCCACTGACGCCTCTATACCTCCTCGCTGGAGTCTTCTTCAACTTCTCCCCTCCACTTGCGTCCTCCCTCCGCTCTCCACTCCCGAATATCCAGCTTTCACCCACCAACTTTTAGCTTCTCTCATCAACGCCACTTTCGCCAACATCGAGATTTTCCAGATCTTCCACGGCAACTACTAGAGTACACACTCTCCTCGCTTCACCTTCGCCAGTCTCTTGGGCTCTCCGCCGTTGCTTCCTGCATCACCGCCTCCTCGACCGTCCAGCTGTCTCTGCTCATGTCCTATGCCCACTCCATCTTCTCCTCCACACCACACTAGGCTCTACATCTCCTGCCTCCTCCCTCGGCCTCCTCGCTCGTCCACTTGTCTCCGTTACCCTCCTCCGTCAGCTCTACCTTCACCTCCACCCAATCTCGCTTGATTTTCCTCTTTCGCCCCCTGCCTCATCGCCTCCTCGATCGTCTACCTATCTCCGTTCCCCTCCTCCGCCTGCTCCACCCTCGCCTTTACCCCCCTCTGGGCCCACCTTCGCCTCTTACCTCACCGCCTCCTCGACCGTCCAGCTGTCTCTGTTCATGTCCTATGCCCACTCCATCTTCTCCTCCACACCACACTCGACTCTACACCTCCTGCCTCCTCCCTCGTCCACTTGTCTCCGTTACCATCCTCCGTCAGCTCTATTTTCACCTCTACCCAATCTCGCTTGATTCTCCTGCCTCATCGCCTCCTCGATCGTCTACCTGTCTCCGTTCCCCTCCTTCGCCTGCTCCACCCTCGCCTTCACCCCCCTCTGGGCCCACCTTCGCCTCCTACCTCACCGCTTCCTCGATCACCCAGCTGTCTCCGTCTGTTTCCGTCCTCCACCTGCTCCACCTTCGCCTCCACCCGATACCGCACCACTCTCCGTCTCCGCCTGCGTCCCCGCCCTCCCCGCCGAGGTAATCCCCCCCCCCCCCGCCGAGGCCGCCACGGCGCGACGCGGCGCTTCCGCCCGGTCGGCCGCTCGCACGGCCATTGTGCCGCAGGTTTATCCTCTTCGCCTTTGGAAGCCATCCAAGAACTCCGCAGTAATCCTCCGTAAAATGTTGGGGAAGTGCAAACGGATGTGTTCATTATGACCGGACACAATGCGGCGGCGGCGCTGCAGTCGGGAAGCGAAGAGCGCTCGCCCTGCCCCGCCCCCCCGCCCCCGCTCCCGCGCCCTCTGCCCTGCGTCAGCCTGGGCGCAGGGGCGGGGGAGGCTCTAAAAAGTTGCAGGCACTCACCCACTCGGAGAGTGCGATTATAAAAAGTAGTGAAGGTTACGCGAAGGGAGGAGCGAGCTAGGGACCATTTGTACCTTGAAGTTAGCATGCGGTTTCAGAAACACGATATTCTACGGCTTTTGAAAACGCTAGGTTCAATTTTGTTCTCAATATGTTTTATGTAGGATAATATCTTTTATTGGATTATACTCTTAGGTTACGAAGGTGACAATTTTTAGTTTTATTTCCCATGTAGATCTTTGAATATAGTCGTGTACAATTTTCGAAAATATGAATATATTTCGCATAATTTTCGTGAAATACAAGCAATTTAAAACGAAATATTTTTTCAAAATCTGTCGAACACATTTTGTCTCACAAACTTTGTTGCTGTTAATGCTTTAACGGAAAACGCGCTTAATAATGTCACAATTATCAACATTGAAAGGTGATTGAAAAAATGAGTCATTGTGATACGTAGGGATAATATTTTATAGATCTTCTATTCGATATTTAGTGTTACAAAATTAATGTTAAAACAGCACATACTTTACTTCAATACTTGTACTTTCGAAAATTCAGACTCTTCATTTTAAGCGTGCCTTGATACTATATATTTTTTTAATATATAAAACATAATATATATGATATTCAGTATTTAAATTGTATTAATTTCAACAGAAATTACGCGAAAACTACTCGTTGATTTCAAAACTTGAACTCCACTTCCTTTTAATGATCTGATTTTTTAGAACAGAATTCATTTAAGATAAAAACATATCTTCAATATTTACTTTTGCCAAGTTTATTCTTTGAATTTTTCGAAAATATCCAGTGTTCTATGAAAATGTGACCAGCACCATTTTTTACCGATCATTCATACATTCTAGGAGAAGAATTAAAGAAAACATTTGAACCTCTTTTTGAAAAAAATAATTGTTTAATAAATGCCCTAAAATTCACTCAAAAATATCCATATTTTCGAAAAATTTACAAGACTTTATTTCAAAATGTTTCTAAAAAACATATTTCATTCATTCTATCTTCAATATTGTAGGTGCAGGAAAATGCCAAAAAATGTTTAACTTTCAAAGTTTTCAAAAAATTAGAAACTTAAACGAAATGAGGTCTGCGTCATTTATAAACGTCATTTACACTATACGAGAACAAAATTTAATAAAAGAAATTGCACAATATTGCCCACACCTGCAATACCGTTCACCCAAAAAATAAATATAATTTTTTATGCAATGCAACTTCAACTAAATAAAATAATTCAATATATCAATTTCTCATGTTTCATATATTAATCATAAATCGGCAACTAAAAGTACATTTTATATTCAGTATAAATAAAAAATTGTTTATAAGAAAACATCAAACGCGCTGGACGCTCTATCTGTACCCTCTTCCTCCCCCCTCCCTTGGTGCGCCTCTGTAGGTGAACAATAATCTTGTGATTTTGTTTTCGTTGACTCTTTTCCACAAGTTCTTGAAGGGTCATGACCCCTGAATCTGCCACTGGGCTGGCTCCGCTCAGAGCTGTCTCTCCGCCTGGGGGCGGCTGTCAGCAGCCACCTGCGCGGCGGGGGCGGGGGCGGGGGCGAGGGCGAGGTCGCGCTTATCGCCCGCGCGCAGAGGGACTTTTCTTTCATCAGTCCCCCCCCTCCGCCCGGCCCGCCTGGCCCCGCCCCGCCCCGGCCCGCCCCCTTTCCACCCCGCCCCACCCCACCCCGCTCCGCCCCGCCCCGCCCCGCCTCGCCGCTCGCGCTCAACCGCCACCGGCGCCGCTTGCTGCGGTCGCGTCTCCTGTCACCACGCGACGCGCAATGCGGGCACGTTATTTGCACCTTCCGCGGCCCGGGGCCACGCCCACCAGACTGACGAGTAAAGGAAAGAGAGAGAGATAACCACAATGGAAACTATTTCTTTGAACCGGTCGCTTCCCTCTCTGCAGCCCCCACTCCCAGATCGCCATCACCTTCGCCCCCCCCCACACACCATACGCCGACACTAGCTCACTGGAGGAGAATACCAGCGACCGGAGGTAGTACCCCAACAAAGGGACCAAGGACTCGATCTTTCCTTTCCCTTCCCTGTCCTGTCCTCTCCCTCACACACACACACGTACAACTACATGTGTTACACTACTACACATGTCGTGAGACCAGTCGGGAGCTTAGAGCTTGTTACGGCTATGGCGGTGCCCCTTTGGAGGGAGAAATCTGGCTGGGAAACCCGCAGCTAGCGGACCTGCTGATCGGCGCCGGATCTCGTCATCCCGAGGGAAAGATCACCGCCACCTCTGGCGATAAAAACATGCACTACACTTACAGGACTAAAGGCCTTAGCAATTGCCCTTTCCAGTTGACGCGCTCAGAAACGATAATCTACCAATCAATCAAAATACGCGGACTGAGCTATGTGAAAATACGTCGATTGCTGTCGGGGCGGTCAGAAAAGAGAAAAGTGGGTAAAGCGTGAGTGAGTAGTGGCGAGACATTCACGAAATTTACTTTGAACCGCCTAAATATAATATTCCTAGAACAGAACGATGTCGTTGCGAGAACGAATGCGTGATACAAATGTAAGAGGATTTGAAGGCGAAGATGGGAATGAAGTGGAATAAGTAAAATGAAGTTACTTAGGGTGATGGTGGCCGTTGGAAAGTAATCACAGTAACCTTGCAGTTCACCTTCAGTCGACCTTGCAGTTCAATGTACGAAATATATGTACAAGATTTATCTACCTCTTTGTTATCAGGTCCCAGCACTAAGAATTTTTCTGTCGAAAATTAGCCACGATTTCAATACTTTCTCTTCTTACGAAGTTTGGGCACGAAAGTACCTCGAGAAAACAAAAGGAGATAAGCACACAGAATAGACAAAACGTGATATTCAGGAATGGCTTTGATCCGTTCACGATTCATGATATATGCGTATTCATATATATTATAATGTAACATATTATGGATAAAAGGTACTAAAATAAATAAATGAAATGCATCGATGTTCAATTTTCCCAACTTACAAAATTATGGATTATTTCACATTAATTTGAAATTATTTGACAAACACTCTTGTAAACGAACAATTGCATTTATCCTATTAAATAGTGTTCGTATATATTTTGTGAATACTATTTCAATATTTACTAAACCTTTTGGCAAAAAATAATGTGACTCTGATATAATGATTTCAATTGAATTGAAAAATATTATATGATAATAAATGACTAAATAATCAAAGTACATGGAGAAATTAAATCGGAAAGTATTGACAATTTACCTACTAAGTTGGTTTAAAATGTGAGTTTTATATCAATGCTCGTTTTGAAACACAAACTTATTTAAAATTGACAATTTCCATGTTATGAACTAACCTGCCATTATTCTCAATATTCGGAAAGAAATATAGGGATTGGGCATCAGCTTGTTCATTGTCCTTAGAGAGAAGTGGGAGAAAGGGCAGGAAATAACAGCGTACCGACCGAGGGTCTCTCTTTCAGATTCTTCTCCGGAATTCGCCGAAAATTGATTGCAGGAGTATTGGATTATTGGCCGACGAAACATAGATTGGATCCCAGACAGTAGATTTGAAGATAATGGCTAATCCACCCGAAGTTGCTGATATTGTGAATACAAATGTCGGTAAAGTCAACTCTTTTTATTCATACTGCTCCTACGAAACTACGACAAAAACGCACAGAACATCTGGCTTCTACAATTTTGATTCAAGCATCGTTCAGATCAGGTAATACATTAATTGGCCATACTAAATTCCTTAATAAAATTGGATTCTTCTAAGATTTGGTTTCTTTGTCATGCAAATACATTACAATTACACTACAATTAGTAACTACGTTAAAATTACAACATAATTACGCAACAATACAAGAACACTAGCGCATCTCGTGAGTTTGAATGACGACAACTGGCCGCTAGGTGCTGCTGAATCTTTTCCACGTGCCGCCTCTGGAAAGGTCGACTGACAGAGAATAGCCCCGCCTAGAATATCCCTAGGAGCGTTCGGCCCAGCGCAGATGAAGCGAGGCGGCGACGACGGGCGGCTATCAGACGCAACTTATTCCGTCAGAGCGTCACCCCTGCCTTTTCCAATCCAACCGTCCTCTCTCCCAGCGCAAGCGCGCCCACTCGGCTACCGCAAACGCCGCCTCCTCCTCCACAACGCCGCTACACACGTCATTGCCCCCCCCCCCCAACGGCTCTGCCGCCGCCACCCTCACCGCTTGCGACTCCATCCCCTCCGCCGCCGCCATTGCCACCACCACCGCCACTACCTGCGACTCCACTTCCTGCACCATACACACCATCGGCACCCCCCCCGCCGCCCCCGCCGTCGCCAACCTCATCACCTGAGGCTCCATCTCCTCCTCCGCTGCCATCATACCACCGCTACTGCCACCACCACCGCCACCGCCACTACCTGCCATCATATCACCGCTACTGCCACCACCACCGCCATCACCACCTCTGCCTCCGCTTGCGATTCCATCTCCTCTGCAACCCTTCACTACACGCGCCATCGGCAGTCCCGCCTCCGCCGCCTTCAATCCCACCGCCTGCGACTCCACCTCCTTCACCGCCGCCATCAACCGCCACCACAATTGCCGCAACATCACCACCTTGCGGCTCCATCTCCTCCTCTTCTCCAACCGTCAGCAACGTCGTCACCTCCTCCTTCTCTTCCACGGGCACTCCGCCCTTATCAGCGAGTCGCAGCGCAGCCGGCGGCGGCGGCGGCGGGCAGAGCGGGAGGCGGCGCGGAACAGATGGAGGGCGATTGAGCGGAGAGGAAAGGTCGCTGCGTCCGCATTTAACCTCGACCCGCGCAAGGCGCCCCGCTCCGCACCGGACGCGGCGCGTGGGCCGCCGCCGGCGAGAAGCGCCGCTTTCCACCTATGTGCACAAGGGGTCGATTCGGGGCCTCGCGCGCTCTCTCCGCGTCGGCAGTTCCGTCCAGTTGGGAGCGGGGGAGCTTTTTGAGCAGAGTATTTGTTTCTCCGCGGGACGAAATTCGTCGAGAAAGATAGCACATTTCGTTCGACTCGAGGTAATGGATGGGCTGCGATTGGCTGGATTCTCGAATCATCGTGTGTTTTCGATATTGTGACAAAAAATCCGATTGCATGTGGCAAAAATCGAAACCCCGAATGCCATGTGGCAAAAATTGGCCCTGCGATTGGAGATGCGCCGCTTTCCACCTATGTGCACAAGGGGTCGATTCGGGGCCTCGCGCGCTCTCCCCGCGCAGGCAGTTCCGTCCAGTTGGGAGCGGGGGAGCTTTTTGAGCAGAGTATTTGTTTCTCCGCGGGACGAAGTTCGTCGAGAAAGATAGCACATTTCGTTCGACTCGAGGTAATGGATGGCCTGCGTTTGGCTGGATTCTCGAATCATCGTGTGTTTTCGATATTGTGACAAAAAATCCGATTGCATGTGGCAAAAATCGAAACCCCGAATGCCATGTGGCAAAAAGTGGCCCCGGTGCCGCGAAAGGTTGATTTCAGCTGACTACTTCGTCCCCCCCATAACGCGGCAACTTTGTCTATTTACGTGTCATTAGCGGCGGCTGGAGAATTGATATCTTAGAGAGCTTACGTTTTGATACTTTCGCTAGGACCGAAGTGAGTGGAGCCTACGTGAGAGGTTTAAGTTGTCACGTTAAAAAAATATCGAAATTACCCTTGGTATCGAAATATTGTGTGGTATTTGAGACGTATGTTAGCTCCCAGATACTATTTTACATCAACCATATTATTTTCGCACCCGTAATATCATGTCATGGATGCGTTTTACTTTCCTCATACGTTCTAGTTCTTCTGGTTACCAGAGATTAGCTGGCTTCTCTGCGGGATGAATGATATCTAAGAGGGTAGCAGGTTTCGTTCTCCCCATTCTTACATTCTTAACAACCATGTCCTTCACGGGCATACGTGTTTTCATTACGTAAGTTTGGCTTTGGCTTTCCATACCTTCACGTATATTTGGGCTTCTTTTACCATCACGTATCTCTAACCCGTTTTACATGGACATTTTTTCATTATTTTGGTCGTAGAGAAAATTGACGCACCAGAATGGACGTAATTTGTTCGAAACAAATGACACATACTCAGTTTTTCTGTACAGATTTCAACCAGTTTGACTTTTTGGAACTTTCTATGGTTTGCTATCATGTGGTGCGCTTTGTTCCTTTTGCACAGCTTCGAGAGCGTTCTAATGTGTTGGATTGTAATGTGAAGTGATTATGAAGAAGGAAATAAGCAATATTCTGTGTTCTAATGCCTTGCTCTGTGCTCAGTCATAATATAACTCCAACTTAATTTGTTACCTTAGATGCTGTGTTCAACTGTTTGATCTTTCGTTCTTTTTGCCCAGAGGAAAATACTTCCATCACGATTGAGTGCAAAAATGACGCTCGATGTAAACACTCATTCTCGTTCATCAAGTTTAGATACCGAGACAGTAGAAATGAACGTCTCTTTTCCGTCCATTTTCTGTAAAGACAAATTGTGAAAAAATGACCCGCGCGAAAACGGACTTAGCAACATTCGTCCAGTGAAACGAATGTCACTATTGTGATCAACACCTCAGGAAAGAATAGAGGGCACATGATTTCTCGTATACTTTCCTTAATAAGTATGTAATTATTCATTACCATCATAAGTATGTAATTATAAAAAAAGTGATTAGTGATTACGAGCGCGACAACTGCTAAGGTCATTATTCCTGTAAATGTACATAGTGCATGATTGTTTTCCTCGGGAGGTAGCGGTAATCTTCCCCCACTGGATAGTGAAATTTCGACATCGGCCTGCCCATCGGCTAGCGGGGTTTTCGCCAACCAGGTACATCCCACCAGCGGGGCCACCGTCCCAGTCGAGACAAGCGCCCGACTGGTCTCCCGGCATGTACGGTAGTGCAGTGCATGTAAGTGTATGTAAGTAAGGGGGAGGATAAGGAAGAGAAAGGAAAGATTACGCGTGGTCCATGGCCCATTTGTTAGGGCACTGCTCCGACATTTCCCGGGTATTGATCGGAGGAACCACGTAAAACTACCCATCAGAAGAGACCGCTAGAATTCTCCTCACACAGCGAATGAGCTCGACACAGCTGTCTATTAGTGGCAAACAATCCTAGCCCCGTCATGATTCGAACATAGAACTTCCCGATCAGAGACACTGCAATGACATTAGTTGCCATGAGCCATCTCTCCCGATTTTTAGTGGAATTTTGAATCGATGGCTTCCTACAATTTCTTCTCTAGTAATCTAGCGAAATTCAGTGATGCTTCAGAGAGGGAGCCCATAAGACTACACAGTACTCGTCTGAGTCGCTTACCATTCACACCTGGGCCCTCGAAGATAATGCTATTCTGATTTCATGACGTTTGAAGTACCTCTCTTGATTGACAATCTTGCTAGAAAGGTACCTCCTTGTTCTTAAGAAGCGATAGATTCACAAAAATGTGTACATCTTTAAGATATGTTTTTTGATGCATGCACTCGTGATTAATTTGGGGAATTGTTATATTTAGAGCTTATTAAGCTCAGTTCTATAGACCAGATTTCAATTCAAAAGTAGAAAGAATCTTGTGACCAACTGAAATTTGGGTAAGATTTTAAGTCAAATGGGACTCTTCGATTGGGTACAAGTTCTGTGAGCACAGGCTGTCAGCATTTCAGGCGATTAAACTCTCTAATATTATTTTTTTCGAAGTCATTTAAGAATTATATTATGTGCAATTATGTGTCAATAAGAACCGTATACAGAGAAAGTACTTCAAAGAAAGTCTTGCATATCATTTATGTATTACATCAATGTCTTTCTGAAGCATTCTCACGGTGAAATAATAATTCAGGATGAATCATTTTGTGCAGAGAAGTAGCAATATTACAATTCACTGTTTTATGTGTTTTATTCATTCAGTTTTTATCTACAATAGCAGAATCAGATAAAACGAAAACAGACATTCTTACAAAGTTGGTAAATATGAAAAATGCCTCTTCTAAAATTGCGCGATGATAATGTAATACTCTTTGCATTCCCTTGAGTACTCCCACACCCAATATTTCAAGAACGTGAAAAAAAGTAACTCTTAATAAGGAATGACATTTTCTTTGCCTTCTAGCTTCTGCACGTGTATTGGCAGATGGCGCAGAAACGGTGCTAAAGAAAAGGGGGCGAAATCTCCTTTCCTTACGTTGAGCGGATGGCCTTCTTTTGAAGTCTCTGCTCTTCAATTAAGAGTGCAGCGCTCCTTCCTAGTCGCTCTCACACTGCTTCTCCGGCGACGAGCGCCCAGCCCGGGGCCGCCCCCGCTGTTTTCGCGTGGCGCTCCCGGCGGCGCCGCGGCGCACTGTGCCTCGCTCCGCCCCTTGCCCCTCGCCACCCCCGTCTAACAGTGGGCCGAATGATGTTTGCGGCTCTGATGGTGTAAAGCAGGCCTTTCCAGCGGGTCGGTATCGACCCGTTGGAGGCAATGAAATTTTGAAGGGGTCAATGGTGACCAAGGGGTCCATTGAGGGTCAATAGCCGAATATGAAATGGCGACTGATCAGTATAATCAAGATCCCATTGATTTAAAAAAAATATAATCAACTTGATAATTAATGTTTTTTGACTCAAAGCAACAAAACGTAATAATAATAAATTATAAATTCGTTCCTCTTCTCTTATATCCGGCATTCGTCCTTAAGAGTGGGGATGCTTAGAAAACTGAATAAACCATATGCATTTGGTTTGTAACGATACTCTAACATGCAAGAAAATACCCTCCACAATATGCAATGAAGAAATGTTATGGCCAATTCTGAAAAAATCACTTAGCGTTTTCTAAATACTGCATTACAGTAACGATTAGAAACTCGTGTTTTTAACTACTGAAAATCGAGGTATATAATAGAATATTGGGGAACAAAATTATTTGTATCTTCAAGACATTTACCTAAATGAAAATCTTTGTGATATTATTACGGATACTCTGTATTACAGAGGGAACGTAGGAGGGTCGATGAAGCGAGCAATTTTTAAAAAAATAAAACGTTTGGGAATATACACGGATATAAAAGTATGGAGCTGTTATACCAAAGTTTGCGGGTTCAAATCCTATCAAAGCCGTGGATTTTTAAGGGGGAACATTTTTTCTATGCGTTCCTTGTGGGAAGTAAAGCCGACTGTCACATGTTGTAGATTTACTGCAAGTAGAAGATACTCAAGCGTGTGAACTAAATTTAAATCACTTGTATCGTTATCCGAGTAATACCTCATTTCTTAGCGGTGGAAGGACATGGTGAAAGGACAATAGGAAAAATTTGGGTGGTCAGACGGAAGGGTAGGCCTGATTGCCTGAGGCTTACCTGTAAAATAAGGCACTATAGAATTTGAATTGATTTGAAATTCAATAAGGCAAAAAGAAAAAGAAATTGGTTATGTTTTTGACAATCATTTTGACAATATAAATTTCGTCTTAAAACCAGGGTTGAAATACATCAGTTTTTTCAAAATATAAACTATGCGCAAACATATATAAACAATTTGCTTTGTTTAAATGTGCTTCTAGTTTAAATGTTTTTGTTCAAATTAAGAGTAATCCTCATTTCAAAAAATATAATGTGGTTTAAACTAGACAACTATGCGGAGCTTAAAGTTGAAGCAGGTTGACCGTGGATTTTGAATAAAAAATTCTTTGTGACTGTTGCGGCGCTAAAGCTGTTCTCAGACGTACGTTTCAAAAAATAACACTTCTTAGGTATCAGGACCTCCAAAAAGTGTACACCTATCAAATTGTCGACTTAGATTACACTACAAATACGAGAAAGTAATACGCTATAGAAAAAAAAAAAGATTTGAGAAGATTCAAAATGGTGTGAGGCAAAATAGAAACAAAAGGAAAATAAAACATCAAAAAATTGAGATAGACATGTGTTTCTTTACCGGTCTTGACAAGAAGAATCTGTACAATGAACAAAAACTTGTAAATACATGAGATAATAAATGCCTCATGATTACATTATCTTCTTATGCCACGTAGTTTATTGCAAAATAAAACATGTAACTACAAACGTCTTGTTTTCGAAGTTACAATTATGCCTAATGTTTACGAATTCTGCTCTTGCTTCTTGTGTTTTGATTTCATTTTTTTATCAACTCCCTTCTCTTCTTCAAATTTGTCTTGGTTTTCGTCTGTTATTTTTATTCTTATTTTTCTAGTTGCTCATCTCGATGGAACGTTACTAAAAAAACAACACACTTTCCAATATCCAACGACAATTTCTCCATTACTTGGTTATGCACTTATACGTGTATTCATGATTTTCGAGGTAACACCTATGAAACAATGTCATAAGTTGGTGGTACACATAATTTGTCTTCGACGGAAAAAATTACAAATTTGGAACATCTATACCCTGCGGGTTATTTTAACTTAAAACCTTACGTTTCACGCAGGATAGTTCCCACCTCAGACGTCTACGAATTCACGATGGAATTGTTATTCATGTTATATAATGGCAAAAATAAATTTCAATCGTTTACAGTTCATCAAAGAACAATACATCAGAAAATTAGAACTTCACAAAACTACTATCGGTGGAGCACGCCAAGGGTAGGCAACATATTTTTTACTGTAATTAATTGTTGCTAATGAAAAAAATATGAAATTTGCAACATTGGAATAGCTCTCATCTTAAAAAATTAATGTTGAAAATATTTTGAAGGATGTTGAAGAAAATGTAACACAATAGGTTTATTTTATTTTTATACATTTAGATATGCACAGTGATGTCTACAATGTGTTAAATATTAGCAATCTGGAATAATACGTATTTACACGTAAAGTAGAATTAATTTGCTTAATATGAATTGAAATGTTAACGTTCGCCAGCAAGCCTTACCTTAAGATAAACCTTTAATGAATCCAAAAATGTGGCATTCCGCTTTCGAAAAGGGTTGGGCCCACTGTGCCCGTGCCACCACTCGGGCTACCTGTCCCCGCCTCCACCCTCCCACGGCCCCTCCCCCGCTCCTGCGGTTGTCTCCCAGCCCGTCGCTCGCGCTACGTGATAACTTGATTCCGGGCGGCGTAAATCCGAGTTTGATTAAAAAATTTCGCGTCCGCTCAACACAGAAGACGGTGTGAGTGTCCAAGAGCCTCTTACGGGATGCGGTTGCGAGTTTCGCATGCATAACCTGCTTCCCCCCTCCTTTCTCTGTCTTTCTCGAAGGCCAAAGAACTCGGGCAAGAGTCTTGAGGTTGAAAGTAATAAAAATACCTCTCGGCGTTCTGCATTATAAGGCAAGAAATTTAAATTGTATGTCAAAATGAAAGCACAAAGAAAGTTTCGGCGGAGCCTTTCAACTTACTGCATGCAGTGCTACAACCGAACTGAAGTTTGTCGCCTTATTTTCACCATTTGAATTCTAAATTGAATTTATGAGTGGTTTCGTAAGTTTCTCGTCCGCGTTGTGTTTGTTTCTCGAATTGTTTTGAATAAATAAAAGAGGTCGCAGTCATGTCTATGACTGTCGTAAAACTCGTGTGTTTAATTTGCTTGCGATCTTAAGAATATATAAATTAGTCAGATTGAAAGTCAGTATTGTTTGCGGAGAAATTCCGTTGGGAGCTCTACAATACGTTTACCTCTTGTACGTCTCATTAAGACGCGAAGGAAAAAGCTCACAAGGTGCCCTTGGTATTGTGAAAGAATAATTTAGTTTAATCCATAATAGTGCGGATAATCCAATTTATTGAGGGATTCTATTTGCTTTTTTTCCCAAAATCTATTTTGTTTTAGAATTTTTATGGCAAAATTAAAATGTCGATATGAACGCCATTGTCCGTCCGTGTCTTTTTGGACCCGAAAGCAATCTGATTTTGAATGCTGGGAGTACAACTTGCTTTTCGCATGAGAGGCGATTCTCCCAGAAGGCGGCGTGACGCCAGTTGCAAAGTGCCATTCTGTGCGGTTAGGACCGTAGTCATCTCGTAAAGGGATTATTGGAGAATAGATTCACATAACACAATATGGCAGCTCAACCTACTTTGTTTTAATTGTATGACTCGCACAACCTCTGCATTACAGCTACACGACATCCATTGCTCTGTCAACGACACACAATACAAGACATTATATTTAGCAAATTCCGTTGCACACGTAACATGTAATGTTGGATGTGGGGGATGTAGAATCCTACCTACGATAAGATAAAATGAATAGTAGGGAAATGAATTAAACATTAATTGTTGGCGAAGAGAAGTAATTCGAAAATAGATAAAACATGTAGTTTGAAAGTTGAAAAACGAGAAAAATTAAGGGATTAAGGGAACAATTAAACATATACAAATAAAATAAACGAAAAAAGATGAAACAGTCTAAAATAGACAAAGGGAGAACTTCGAGCATGAGTCAAGTATTTAACCTCAATGCTGGTGCACTTCATCCGTGAGGAAAGCCACGACATTACGGCCGAAACGACGGTAAAACTACTCATGACGCGGCGTCATCCGTTTTCAATTAATTGATAAGCGATTCCGTACGCGTCATCAGTCCCGTAAGCGTAGTTCATTCTTTTTTATCGCAGGAGTGGGTGGAGTGGCGGTGATCTTCCTCCATTGACCAGCGAGTGTCAGCCTCGATCTACGTCGGATCTGCAGGGATTTTTCCCCAAGCAGTATCTCCGGGCACTGCCCTAGTCGGCACATGCTCTAATCTACCGACTGCTCTCTCGACATGTGTGGTAGTGTAGTGCGTGTGAGTAAGTGTGAAAGCAAAGGGTGAGGAAAGAACAAGGAAGAGGAAGGAAAGTTCGCGCGCGGTCCGTTGCCCGTTCGTTAGGTGGTGTTGATCGGAGAAAGCACGTAAAACTACCGATCGGTGCAGCCGGATGCTAGAATTGTCCTGCAGAGAACTCGAACTAGCCATGCAGCTAGTGTCGAAAATCCAGCCACCGTCGGGACTCCCACCCTAGGACCTGCCGGTCAGAGGCACTGCAGCGGCATCAGTTGAACCACCTTTGCCGGTGCGTTATCCGGACAGCCAAGAACATTCGAATGAGCTGGCCGCGGAATCCTTCGTCTCCGAAGAGGGTGGGAGCGTTCGGCGCCCGGAAGCAGCTGGCTCCTCCCACGCGTAGGCGGCTGAGCGCCGGGCGAGGCGAGCGAGATAGCGGCGGCGGGGGCGGCCGGTGACAAATCGCTGGCGCCGTCGAACTTCGCGCGTCGCTGATGGACGGCCCGTCGCAACGCCCCTCGCCCACGCCTGTCGCCCCCCCTCCTCCCGCCTTTCCTCGCCCGCCCCCGCGCCGCGTGGTCAGGTGGCGCAAACACGAGGAAACAAACTGCTCGCCCGGTGCTCTGCAGGAGGTTCCGCCCCCTTAAGAGGCTTCCAATCTTGCTTCACTGCTCTCACTGCTTGAGGAAAATCATTAAGTGGCTTTACCTCATTATCTTCCTGCATTATAACACTTTGTGGGTTTGGGAAGGACGGCAGAGTAGAACTGCTGGAGTCTTATCTACGTCTTGGGAAAAGAGCCATTTGGGATAGGAGATTCGACCATAACTGAATATACGAAAAATCAATGTTTGTTTGTTTGTTCGTACTTTATGCTCTGCCGTACTGTTCGTCAAATTGTGATTAAACTGTGTCAACTCATTTTTTGGGCGAAGCTTCTAGGCATAGTATAATGAACATATGCGTATATATGTCGCACATAGAAGCAAAATGGGGTCGTTGATGATGATTAATGCCTTTATAACTCAAGGGCCCCTGAACAAAAGCTCTACGCAACCCACCGCACCCTTAAGTATTAAGAGCGTCTTCCCTGCATATTCTGCCCCTGCGATTGTAAAATATCGGCCTGAATTATTACTTGAACGTTATCTCCGAAAAGTACATCAAATTTCTCCAAGACGGTGTTATAGCCAATGCATGCCCCAACGTGAGGGAAATCGTTTTAATAATAGGATGCTTGACAACCATGTCCAAACCAGGACATAAAAAACCATACTTGCAAGAAAGTCTTCCATGTATTAAAATGTTTCCAGAGCATAGCGTAAAACGTGATTAAAATCATGTGACCAGTAGCGTGTGAAGTGTAATACATTGTAATAGCGAAACACTGCCTTGTCAATTATAAGAATATAGTCCGGTTATAAGAATGAGAACAAAATATCGCGCGCGGCCCTTGAACCGTTATCTAAGATACCGCTCCAGTATTAAAGTGATTTATTAAGAGAAACATACGTAAACCACTAGTTAGTACTACCGCTCTAGAGAATTGCCACCTGGGCGGTAGGATCTCCCGGGTTAACATGTTAACTACTCTTGAAAATCCTGACTCTCGAAACTCGTGCCTCCCGTCATTCGAAGCTTGACGCGGACTCTTGACTACATTAGCCACTTATTTCATGTTTGTAAACGACACTCCACGATGTTACTTTCTAAATATCCAAATCGTCTCATTTCACTGCCGTGTGCCTGCATTACATTCGCATCGTCATACTTTCTGGTAATGTTATATCACATTTAAACGTTTCTTTATATTTTGCGTCTAAAATGTCCAAAAAAGGTAAATATTGTACATTTTCTACGCTTTATTTTGTCCTAAAATATCAACGAACATGAACGTGTCGATTTGTCAACTACATGTGAGTTCTTGCGACAGGTTTGTCCGTGGTTGTCTACTTTTTGATCATCACTCAAGGGCCTGAATGCCCTTAGCTGAAAGATCTCTAAAACCCAATAAATATATAAATAATTACATGACTTATGCACTAGGACAGCTCATGAGTAACGAACTAGCTTTCCGTCGTGTGGTCCCTGGTTTGATTTTGGATTGCGGTAGAAATAGAGCTGTAGCTTTCATTTAAAATCGCCTCATTTTCTGTAGCTGTGTAACGAAAAAAGCTCAGGCAGGCGGAGTTTGCTAATTACGATAAATTTTCGCCGAATGTCTGTCTTATGTCATGTATGGGAATTAAACTAGGCCCAGGCTTGGAGGACACCGTTTGCTAGCTGACAAAGTAGGACAATCAACACAAAATGCCAAATCCAGAAAATTACAAGCCTTGAGTCAATTCATAAAGGTATAAATACTTGTCGGAACTCTATAGGTGTAAAATATTCCTCTTCTTTGTTCAGCGTTTCTGACCAAGTCGAATAAGAACAAAGCCATTTATCTTTCATGGATTCACTACTATCTTCATATCATCAATCCACATCGCAAATGTCTGGAGACATTAACAATAATTATCTTGCAATATTATCTTACATAAGCTACATCTTTTAATGCACCTGATTCTCAAAGCAAAGGCTATCGCGGAAAGAGGTTTTATCCAATTCTACTGCATGCGCCCTTTGGCCTATTTCGGGCCAGTGTGTACAGTGCACCGCCGCTGCTTGCAATATTCAGCCGCCTGCCGCCCCACATCGGGAACAGGCAGGCGGCCCTCGGGCGGAGGGGCGTGGGGCAGGATGGCTGTCAAGGAGTGGGAGGGCGGCTGAGGGAAGGCGACGGGGAGATGAGCAAGAAGGCGGGGATGTGGGATGGCGAGCGAAGGAGTCGGTATGGCAGCGGGTGGGGAGCAGGTGAGAGGGCTGTTGGAGGGGCCTGGAGAGGGTTGAGGAGGCGGTGGGCGTGCGTATGCGAGATAGGGTACGGAGGGGTGGGAAGAGGACGAATGAGCGAATGGATGGGCGAGAAATCGAGTGGATGGATGGGTGGGTGGGTGAGTGAACGAATGAAAGGGTGGGTCGGTGGGGTGGATTTTAGGAAAGGATGACTGGGCGGACGAGTGAGTGAGCGAGCGAGCGCGCGAGCGGGCAAGTGGGAGAATGGGGAGGGGTGAGAGGCGTGTGAGCTAGTGAGTGGACGAGTGAGAGAGTAGTGAGCGAGTGGGGAGATGGCGGGCATATAAGTTAATGGGCGGGCGGGTGGTCGTGTGGGCGATTGAGCGAGCGGATGAGTGAAAAGGAATGAGTGGAAAGGGAAGCATGGGAAGGGATGCGTGGAAAGGGGTGAGTGGATGAGGTGAGTGGAAAGGGTAGCGTGGAATGGCATGCGTAAAAAGGGATGCTTGGAAAGGTAATGTGTGGAAAGGGGTGTGTGGAAAGGGATGAGTGGAAAGGGATGAGTGGAAAGGGATGAGTGGAAAGGGATGAGTGGAGAGTGATGAGTGGAGAGTGATTAGTGGAGAGTGATTAGTGGAGAGTGATTAGTGGAGAGTGATTAGTGGAGAGTGATTAGCGGAGAGTGATTAGCGGAGAGTGATTAGCGGAGAGTGATTAGCGGAGAGTGATTAGCGGAGAGTGATTAGCGGAGAGTGATTAGCGGAGAGTGATTTGTGGAGAGTGATTAGTGGAGTGATTAGTGGAGTGATTAGTGGAAAGAGATTAGAGGAAAGGGATTAGTGGAAAGGGGTGAGTGGAAAGGCGAGTTAGCGAGTATGCGAGCGAGGAATGGGCGGCGGGCAGAAGGAGAGGTGAGCGGGTGGGTGGTTGAGAGGGCTGGCGAGTGCCCGAGCGAGAAGTGGGCGGGTGGAGAGGAGGGCGAGTGGGCGGGCGGACGGACGATCGAGCGGGCGATCGAGCAGGCGGGTGGATGAAAACGGGTGAGTGAGCTGGCGAGTGGGCGAGTGGGCGGGCGGCCGGGCGAATGGGTGGAAGCGCACGGGCGGCAGGCGCTCCGCGAGTGGCGTGATGGGGGCGATTGCATTATGCATCCCCTGTCCCGTGCTCTCGCGCCGACCCGGTCGCCCCAGCCGCTACCGAATTGCTGCGGTGATAACTGCTTCTCGCGTGTTGCGTTTGCCTTGTATGTTCGGAAATGCGACGAAACAAGATGAAGACGTGAGGTACTTATTTTCATCATGGGAACTCATATTTCTTCATGAATTGAGCGAAGAAATAGGGAAGATAAGAAAAATTTGCTTCGGGAATCTTAGAGTAGTGAGCTAAATCTCATTTATTCCGAATTCTTATAATCACATCACATTCCACATCCATACTTTGACAAAGGTCTTTGCGTAGTAAACTAATCTAATGAAATTATTTTACGAGAAATGAATTTTTAAATACGTCAGAATTGAAATATACATTTGAGCGACTTCTGTATTTTAAGTATCAACTATTTGCACATGGAGTTCACGAGACACATTCGTAGATTCATTGACTATTTTGTTGTGTTTCTTGGCGCGACATTTGCTATGGTCATTGGTCCCGTGCGTGTAGTGCATCTTTTCACGCGAGGTAGCGGTGGGATTCCTCAGCTAGATGATGAAATTCGGTACCGACTTAGACGTTGGGTTTCCCCAAACAGGTATTTTCCACCTGCGGGACACCTCCTCAGCCGCGAAAAGCTCTCAACTTTTCTCTGGATCTCCACATTTATGATGGAGTTTAACATGTAAATGTAAGTGTGTGTTAGTAAGGGGTGAGAATAGGATCATAATCGAATATCAGTCAATAAATCTAAAAAAATTAACCTGCACATTAGTCACTCCCAATAATAATTGTTGCCTATAAGGCAAAATCTGAATACGAAACATGGGGATGTAATGTCAGCGTCAGAAGCAGAAACCTTCCCTCCCTAATAAACCTAAGTCAATGAAATAGTAATTATTTTCAGTCAAGAAACGCAGACCTATCTTGGAAATTTGAAAGAGCGTCTTATTCCAGGAAGGGATCAGGATGAATGTTAAAATCATACAGAAAGACTTCTATTCCAGAGGGATCAGGATGAATGTAAAAATCATATAGAAAGATTTCTATTCCAGATGAAGTTAAAAATGAAAATTCCATCAAACATATATTACATATTCAGTATTTATTACAATGGGTAGAGATAATATTGAAGAAAGTCTCACATTATCTCACAATGATAACATTTTTTGATTAATGAAGGGTATTTTACTTTTAAATGTGAAGCAAACTATTTAAATGTCAATCCACGACCATCAACTTCACAAATTCGGTTTTTAATGCTTTTTATCTAACTGTAAATGTTTTCCCCGACTCACACACGTCACGCACATCATAAGAATCGTATTCCGATAGAGCAGATTTCCTCTTTCGGAGGCATTCCACCCCTCGGAAAATGAACCGGTCCGCCTGCGAATGTGACCGCCTCTCCCCTGGAGCGCTGCTTTCGCGCGTGGATGCGCGCGCCACCCCTCCCCCCCCCCGCCTCGCGTGGCCCTCGCCGCCTCAGCAGTGGCGGCTGCGGTTGAGCCGGAGGTGGAAGTTTGGATAGAGGGGACATCGATGGGGGAAACGGAGGATGAAGAAGAGGAGGAAATGGGACAGGAGGTGGAGGAGGGGATGGCGGAGGAAGAAGAAAAATAGGCTTAGAGGGAGCAAGTAGGATAGAAGGGGAAAGGAGAGGCGGAGGTAGTGTTGACGGCAGATGTGGAGACAGGAGGCGATGAAGAAAGCAGAGGAGACGGTCGAGGAAGTGAAGAAGGAAGTGGAGCAGGAACAAGAGGGAGTGGCGGAGGCAGAAGCAGAGACGTACGCGCAGAAGGATCAAGTAGGGCAGAAGATGGAAGGAGAGGACGAAGCAGAGCCAGAGGTGGAGCCAGCGAAGGAGACGGAGGATGAAGCAGAGGACACGGTCGAGGAAACAGAGGAGGAAGTGGAGTAGGGATGGCGGAGGAAGAAGAAAAGTAGGCGTAGGAGGAGCAGGTAGGATGTAAGAGGAAAGGAGAGGCGATGGTAGTGTTGACGGTGGAGACAGGAGGCGTTGGAGGAAGCAGAAGAGGAAGAGTATCAGACGGAGAAGGAAGCAGAGAAGTAGGTGTAAGAGGAGCAAGCGGAGCAGAAGAGGGAAGGGGAGGCGGAGGTAGTTCGGATGGCAGAGGTGGCGAGGCGGCGGTGAGGTGGTCTCTGCAATGGATGTAGCGGGGGTGCCGGACGTAGCGGAAGATGAGGTGGAGTGGCCGCGGCGGAGGGGGAGGGAGAAGACCGTTTGTGGAGATGGCAGCGGCGGAGACACAGGAAAAGGCGGCGGCGAGGGCGAGGTGGTCGCAGGCTTGTAAGAAGCAGCGCCTCACACGTACGTCGGCCCAGAAATGAAGCCTCCAACGACAGTCCATAAGCCGGCGGTAATGCCGCGCCGTAAAACTTTTATGGGGAACGCACGTTTCGAAGCGCTGCCTTCCCCCGCGTCACTTCCGGCGATGGCCCCCCCCCCCGCCCCCCCCTCCCGCCACCTCCCCCACCCCTTCCCAGCCTGCGGCGCCCCGAGACAATGGGCTTCGATCTCCATCCGCAGCGGCGGTGGCGCGCTCTCGCGGGCTGTGGAGTGGCGCCGCCCCGCCCCGCCTCGCCCCGCCCCCTCCGCGGCCCGGCAACTGGGGCGCCCGCCGCCCAAGGGCCTGCGGCCCAGAAGCCTCGCGGCAGTCGCCCTGCCCACGCCCCCAACCATTTGCGCGCGATATCTCTTCTTATTCCGGGCCCGATTGCGTAGCAGGAGTCGCGAGTCCGGAACCGATGCTTTGTCCTGGGTTCGAATCGATTCTTCGGGGTGTATTCACTATCAGACTAGTAGGGTCAGACTAGAGCTATAGTAGGGTCGAGCCTATTTTGGATGTCCCATATCTTACAAAGACTAGATAAAGGGAGATAACTAGATAAACTCTAGATAAAGGGAATTCACTTCGATAACCCACATATTGAGAATAACAATTAACAAAAGAAGTTACAGAACGAAAATGTGATTCTTCCAAAATGTGATTTGTTAGTTGATTTAATACGCATGTACTCAAAGTACGCGCACGTCCACAATTAAGTGATCATAACCTAGAACGATGCACTCCATGGGTCTGAAGAATATAGCCATCTGCATTATAATTCAGACTCAGAGGGCGCAGCGGCACCACTGAAAATCGGAACATTTGGCGTCCCGAAATTTATTCGCAGGAACATCAGGACGGAAGGAAGCAAACCTTTGAAACCGAAACATCGTTTTAGATGAGAATCTAAACACTGGCGGCTGTGATCAGTCATTTTCGTTATTTTCTCCGATTATGGTCACACAGACGCCAGAGAACGTTTAACGGGTAAATCAGATTGTATGTGTGTACAATTCTTATTTATTCATCCTACAGGTACTATAATCCTGAGTGTCACGGTTCCTCATACTTGTTTGGTCCACCCCGAGTGATCGAAAAAGTTTTGAAGCAAGTCTCGATGATGCGCCAATAACCATGAGATCTCCTCAAGAAGAAAAATAATATTTTTGCTTTCTCTTATTCTCCGCAGACATAAAGGTCTGTAATTCTGAAGAAGAAAATGCTCTACGTTTTGACAGACAAACACGTTTTATGGGTTCTGATACTGAAAAAATGGTTTATACTTTCTCGTGTGCTAAGAAAGTATAGACAAAGTTATGGAATACCGCGCATTAAAATGCTGATTTTCCGACAGAGAAACGCGATTTGTAGGCTCATAACATCAAAAAGTGCACTTCTGCCTGTGAACGGCTCTAGACCCGAAATCGTACTCAGATTTTTTGTAAAGTCGTATCTCAGCTATGACAAATTGTCGGTTGGTCAACTAGAATTATAGAATTACTAAACTTTAATAATACTGAAAGTATGTGCTGCTGCCTACAGCTAGTTTTATTTGGATTAGAAGATCATAATCATTGGGTATTTTACTCTTAATCAGCTTTCAACAACCCACTTTCTCTTTTGTCCTTTGCTGCCTTCTTAATCCGTTCTAATTCTCCTTGCTTAGACAGGTTAAAATATATTTCATCTCATCAAACGCGATACTCAGTTCCTGTTCCACTTTTGCAGATATTTGACGTGTTAGAAGAGCAGGGCGTAGATAATCATTTTTTTTAAAGTGGAAACATCAAAAATGTTGTTTCTTATGTCGATTATAGTATTCATCAGAGGAAGTGAACAAACGAGGGACGAATTATGAATTAAAGTGATTAAATATAAGTTTCGTTAAACGCGGAAATGTGATCTTAAATTGGACAATGATGACGACAATATTATTTACATATACAACAACAATGTGTAAAGTATTGATCTGCTTCTAATTGTTATGTTGTCTACTGAGAGCTATCTATCGGATTTCATTTCTTTCCATTATATTTCTGTCATCTAATTGTTTTATAAGAATTTTCAAAACGCCGCTCAACACTCGAGTAGCTTTTCCTACTATTGGTATCAGTATTATTATATTACGAAGAAAGTAAAGGACAAATACGAATGAAGGTTCCTAAACGCAGATCACCCAATGACCAGTCATAGTGCGAAATGTGGATAGGTTTTCCGCATCCAGCTCGAGCTTGGCCGCAGGTCTACGCCGGCGGCAGGGGCCGCGGGTGCGTGGCCGGGGATGTGGCGGGGGTGGGGGCGGGGCGGGGGCGGGGCGGGGCGGGGCGGGGCGGGGGCGGGGGCGGGGCGGGGGCGGGGCGGGGGCGGGGGCGGTGCGGGGGCGGTGCGGGGGCGAAGCGGGGCGGGGGCGGGGCGAGGGCGGGGTGAGGGCGGGGCGGGGCGAGCGTCGAGAGGCGGACGATCATTGCGCCCCGCGGGAGGCGGCTTAACCGAATTTTCCGGCTGTCGGCTGCCGCTTCCGCCGCGTTCGACGGCGCCCGGCCCCGGCCCCGCCCCCGCCCCCGCCCCGCCCCCGCCCGCGGTGCCTTTCCGCCGGGGCGCCGAACCGCGAGCCAGCGAAACCGGATGGGAACTCTTCACGCCGGAGGGCCAGTTACGCACTTGCGTTTCTCTTTCCGTGTAGGAGCTCTTTAAGGGACTCCGGATTGGCAAAAAATTATCAGATTTTTAGATTTCGTGTTTTGGTTGAACCCTTGAAATCTTCTCCTTAATTTGGTATATAATTTATCGACGATTGCAGCTTTTAAAGTATTCAAAATTACTTCTGAAATGAGGGGACGTGGCAATCTTTGCTGATCTCCGGCAATTGATAGCGATGACGTCTATATCAATGTACGATTTGCTTTACTTTGTTTTATGCTGTAGAATCTTTGACATTTACTTTGGTCACGAATAACAAAAATATATTTGTATTATTTATCCCTCATCTATTGTGGGTTTTATGTTTATGTTTTTAATGATAACCTAGTGAGATATCTCAGGCTAACAAATGTTGCGAGTGCAGCGTCTCTGTCTGGGGAGGTTCTAGGATTCGGATCCGTCGATGACGAATTTGCTAGAAAGCTGGATCGCATTCAGACATTGCCTAGAGGAGAGTTCTAGCGGTCAGCTACTCTGGTCGGTAGTTTTACATGGTTTCTCCGAACAATACCAGGCGATTGCTAGAGAGTACTGCCCTAAAAACGATCTTTGCTTCCATGTCCATTATCTATCCTCACCCGTTAATTACACACACTTTCACATACATGCACTGCGCTATCATACACAACGGGATATCACATGGGAGCATAGAGTTTGTCTCGGCTTGAATGGTGATTCACGGACGGAGATACCTGTAAAGGGAAAACTACACAAGGCGACGTTTAGGTTGGCGATTGGTGTCACGCCCTAGCGGGAAAGGAACAAACCCACCTTCCGATATGACATACTCAACTAATGGCCACACCAGTTTTCGCGCTCGGAAACACGATATAACATTTTTCGTCGACTTCGCAGGCTAACGGTCTCCTCCATGGTCGCACCTAGTTTAATTCCAACGGTTGAGGGTTGTGAGGGGCATGTGATGAACATTAAGTATTCCCTTCCGAAGCAGCTAATTCCGCCTACCCGAGCTTTTTTTCCTCACACAGCTACAGAAACTGAGAAAACGTTAAAGGAAAGCTACAACTGTGTTTGCCCTGACCGGGCCCGATCATTTACGTGCGTGGGGGGGGCGGGGGCATCATATATCTTTGTTTAATAATAACCATATTTATTATTACATTAATCATCTTATTTTCGTAGTACATACATGATATTACACAATATTTCTTTTTAAATTATTACATAATTCTAACATACATAAATATTTAAATCAATTTTTCTCACTGAAGTTATCAAACGAAAACTCTAAGGCCTTTTTTTGGGGTGGGACATGCCCTTCATGGCTTCCCCTGGATACGCCATTGTGGGATTGCAATATTTACTTTGCCTCTCATTTGCCTACCATTTGCTTCAGCGTGAATCGTCACCTCGTCGTAGGCCCTGGAATGCCGCCGCCGCCCCGGCTGCCGCCCCCGCCGCCGCCCCCGCCCCCGCCACCACCGCCGCCGCCGCCGAGTAAAGATCCTCCCCCACCGCGGCGCCTAACGAGGTCCTCGCGTGACTCCGGCGCCCGATCACAGAGCGCGCTGGCCCTCCGCGGCCCCTGCCTAATTCATCAATTGTTTTCAATGTAAGGAGCGGAGGGTCAAGGTTTCCCGAGACTTTTGTGCTGCAGGCGGCGGCAACTACTTTTGACAAAAAGCAATTCTAGCCGACAATTGGAGGTGTAACCTTGAGAATGGGTTGATGAGAAGGAAACGCGTTGTTATGATAAGATCAAATTTTTACCTACCCAGTGAAACAGAATTAGAAAAGTCGTCAGGTTCCGTTCTACCTCCATGAGTTGACTAGTGTCCTTATTTTTACCCTTATTAGTTTAAGGCTTATCCAAGCGACTTATTTCCAAGAATTTTTGAATTCATTCATAATAATATTTACAAGACGACATTCTGAGTTCGACTGTTCTAATAACATTTGTACAATAAATGAGTGTGGATGAAATGAATTAGTATGGATGAATATCTTCTCCAATTGCGGTTGTTCGGAAGACAGCGTCTTCACAGCTTCGTTTTCTCTAATTCTGAAATGTCATTCTGAATCAATGAATGAATATTGGCTTATTTGTCAGTGTCAGGAATTAAAATCAATAATAATTGTATTTATGCAATTCGTTTTTTGTTATATTTATGGAGAGGTCTTTTAGTGCATCGAGAGGTGTTTGCAGCTTCGTAACATTCAACTTGCCAAAGAATGATGCTCTGCCACCCGATATATAATCAGGAAGCCACGAAAATACGAGAGTTTGATTGCTAGTCCTGAAGAACAAACCGGAAATTATTTATGAGTCCAATGAAATAGTCATTGAAGTTAATGCCTTTCTGTAGACTACCTCATGGAGTGTACTCTGGCCGTCCAATTCCTCTTGAATTCTCTTTATTATCGGATTCTGCTTGAATTCCAGTTTTCTTCTAGAATAGGTTAAAGGATGAGTCGGGCAGTCTGCCAAGACATCTCTCCCACTTCTGCTGAGGGGCGAGGAGCTTTCACTAGTGAATCGCTTTATCCCGGGTAGGCAGTCCTTATGCTGCTCGTGCTTTTTCATATGCCGAGAATTCTCTTGGGTGTGTGAGGCGACTTGAAAATCATATCAATTTCCAAGCTGTAGCAAAAATCCTCTGCTCTCACTTTTCATTTTAAACAGTCTATTTCATGTCAACAAGCCACACACTTGTCCTTATGTGCCTGTCCGTTGAAAACGTAATATAAACATTTTTCGTATTAACATTTATGTTTTAAAGAATTAGTCCTCATTCATTTAACGGATAAGTAATTCAATTTCTCGATTCACTGAAACTATGCGTTGAATTTAAAAACAATATTGATTGTGTGAAATGAAAGATAATTGAATTCTTACTACGCGCGCGTGCTTGCTTGGGATGTATCAATAATAATACAAAGGTACGAATCATGAGGGATATAAAAAGCAGGCATTACACCGGTTAAATTTGAAGCAAATGGTTAAAAAACTTAAAGGATGTAAGTGAAAAAACATAACAAAACGAAATACCAATCACAAGGCACTGATCCAGATTTGGCAGAAGGCATTTGTGCTGTGTTGTAAGAAGAATATTTTTCCAGTATAGGTGCACGGCAAGGAAGAATTACTGAAACAGTCATACACATTGACATATAAAGCATAATTTTATCTTTTCGTGGCGTCGAACCAAAATTTCTATTGACCAACTTAACTAAACAAATTGTATGAAGATTGGTTTCAAGAGAAAAAAGGATTAGACAAAAGTATACTTTACACACACCAAAGCACAATTTCGATTATTTTAAAAAGGTAACGTCATTTTGTCATTAGAGGAATTGATTTTTATTCTTCTTACTGCTCCTAAGCTGCCACACTCTCGTCTTGTTAATGGTTTTTCGAAAAAAATTAGGTCTAAATAAATAAGTACGTGAAATGATGACAAGTTGACACTTTTATATTTATGTGACATACTCTCGCATAAATTCACTTACGATCCAAACTTTTTATGCATTTTGTACGACAATATATAACCACTCATTATTAATAAATATGTAAATTGTGAACTTGCTTAAATAAAAACACCATTTTGTTTGTTTTTCCTCTGCCAAGCGATTATTACATAGAGAATCCTCCAGCCTTAATCGAGTGTCGATCCCGAAGTCCTCCCCTTTCTGCAGAGGAAAAAAAAGGATAATCCACCCTTCCAACACATGGACGGCAAATAGCAGCGGCTGAGATCGCGCGCCTCGCGCCGAGGTATGGATCTTGCTCGAGACGAGGCTCCGTTTCCTTATGTATACGCTCTCTATCGACCTACGTGTTCCACATCCGCCAGCGGTCAACTCCCAGCCTATTAAATGGCGTGGTACGCCTTTCTTCGTCCCTTCCCGTTCGTTAACCCTCTGCTGCTACCTCAGGATATCTGCGGGATATCTTCCTCTCTATACAAACTGCTTTGCTTTGAAGATGTTTTATTATGACCGTTATGCATACGAGAGACTCATGCATATTACAATGTTATAAAACGATGTTGTGTTCATCAAACTTGATAAGAAACACACAAATATCTAATATCAAAAAGGAAACTTTATGAGAAAAATCGACATTTGTAAAGTGAAAATACTATGATTACCATGCGGAATGCATTATTAAAAATGTTTTCGTATGAATACTAAAAAGTAAATCACTACAATAACTAGTTTGTGACTTCGTATATAAACGCTGATACTACCATCTGCTTACTGCGTTTTCTCCAACCACGTATCTCTATCCAAAGGGGCACCACCCTTACCGAAACAAGCTGTAAGCAGCCAACCGCTCTCCTGGCATGCGTGGTAGTGAAGGGCATGTGTGTGTGTAAGATGAGGGAATAGGACAAGGAAGATGAAGGAAAGCCCGCGCGGTCCATGGCCTGTTTGGTAGAGTACTGCTCCGGCATTCGCCAGGTATTGATCGGAAAACCCCGCCCCCCCAAAAATATGATCAGAGCAGCCGGCCGTTGAATTCTCCTCCAAAAAGCGACTGAACTCGATATACATATCTAGCTAGTGTCGAAAATCCTTCTACCTTTGGGATTAGAACTCAGGACCTTCCGGTCAGAGGCACTACAGTGATAACAGTTGATGTTCTGAGACACCTTTGCAGGTCATTCCTTGCAGGGAATGTCAAATCCTGTTATTAAAGGAGAAAATTTCGTGGCCTCATATAGGCAGGCGACACACGAGCTACTCACACAGAACTTCGGCCTCAATTCTCTTCAAATCACGTGCTTTTAATGCACTCAATAGATTTTAAAAATTCTGATGTCGTCCGAAATCGCTAAACTGAACTTTCCAACTTTACATTTGTAGTTCACATTCATCTAGAAACCAAAATCTTCTGGTGCCTGCAATGTCTTTGGAAGTGTTTGGAAAAAGAACACTTCAACGTTTGGACATTTGATTGCTATGCACGAATTATTTACTACAATAAAGTTAGGAATGATGTAGAAATACAGTTGAATTTCTTAAAAATAAAAGGAAGATATTTGTGCGAAAATAGAAAGGATAGTTTTTTTAAAATATCAGTTTCGTCAAGAAACTGGGAAACAATTCAGAAAAGTTTAGACTTCTCGATGGCAACCACTGCTAATTTTATGATTTTGTTTTGTGAATATGAAACTTCATGTATGTGTCATAGCTCATAACAATTACAGAAAGGCAATTACGAAAGAAAATAAATTATCAATGTGCGATGAATCATAACACGTTTATTGATAAATATGTATATTATGAATATGTACGTATATTATGTTTGTTCTATGAAATTAATGATTATCATTTAATTACCGACATTGAAAAATCGACATTGAATAAAGAACTTAGAATACCAAAGGAAGAAGTAGAAGGTAACTGCAAGATTATAAAAGAAATATTAAAATTCAAGACTGGATAAAATAAGAAACGAAGTGGTGGGGAAAAGAGCTCGGGTTCAAACAACCATAACCAGAAAACTAGAAAATAAAGCTCTTTAATGGTATGGACATGTCCAGAGGATGCGAAATGAGAGATGGCCAAAACAAATTTTAAATTGGATACCTGAAAGAAGACGTAGAAGAGGTAGACCTGGTTTAACCTGGAAGACATATATACATGAAGTAATGGAGGAGAAAGGATTGAAAGAGGGTCAATGGGAGGACCGAGAATTATGGAAATCGAAAACGGCAAACTCTAAGGGGTAGAAACCGTCGAAGAAGAAGAAGAAGATATTATAATTTACAGTCATTGCTCTAGTTAATAAACATTACCGAGCAGCTCTTTTCTCAGGTTGTAAATGGCTGAATGTGTGAAAGAATTCTCAGTCGCGTTCATTAAAAGGGTGAAGGTTGCTCCATGGAGTGGGGAGTGGGAAGCGGGAACGGGACGTCGGTGGCGGTTGTGCGCCAAGTGAAGGGAACGGCAGCGAACACCCGCCGCGCCCGATCGCTCATCTCGCCCGACCGGTCGCAGAAACCGCTGCAGAAAGCGCTCGTACCTCCGCTTAACATCTGCGGCTAGCCGATCGGTCGCAGGCCATGTTTTTACCCCGGATTCAGGACTTTTGTCCTCACTTCTCCTGTGACAAACCACCTGAAGTGACAGCCGTCTCCTTACGGCGTTGACCAGACTTGTTTTAGATCAATCATCCTTCTACATCAACTCTCGCAACTAAGATTGCTCTTCACCGCGTTGGGCCCCACTGTGTCCGCGCCGCCCTCTACTCCCCGCCGCCGCGCTCATTCCACTCTACTTCTCTCCGCCTTGCCTCGCCCCGCCTCGCCCCGCCCTCCCGACCCGACCCGACCGCAGCGCAGAGGGCGCGGAGCGCGCGCCGCGCCACAGCCGCGCGCGTCGCCATGGCAACGCGTAAACAAAGTCCTCTCCGCTGTTTGCGTAAGCGAGACTGCGCGGCGGCGCGCGGCCGCAGGTCGCCCGCTGCCTGGTGGCGGTGTATCGATGCGACGAAATGGAATGGGAGCAGCAGGAGGCCGCGCCGCCCTCGAGAGCAGAGCGAGACCGCTTGGCGCCGGAGGACGGGGCCCCGCTGCAGAAACGGTGGGAGGTTCGGCACGGGCGGGAAGGAATGAAGGCATGACAGGAGCGTGACGGGAGTGTGACGGGGGCGTGACGGGAGTGTGATGGGAGTGTGACGGGAGTGTGACGGGAGCGTGACGGAAACGTGACGGGATCATGACGGGAGCGTGACGGGTGCGTGGCGGGAGCGTGACGGAAACGTGACGGGAATGTGACGGAAATGTGACGGAAGTGTGACGGGAGCGTGACGGGAGCGTGACGGGAGTGGGATGGAAGCGTGGCGGGAGCGGGACGGAGCAGGACGGGATGGGAAGCAAAAAGGGGCGTAATGAGGCTAGAAAACGGGATAGAAACGCGTCAGGAATTGCGCGTGGCGAGAATGGGAATTGGGCGGGGTCAGAGCAAACGTTAGTCAGGTTGGACGGGATACGTAGTCGCGTGAGGGTGCGGGCGTCGGTCAAGGGGAGAGCGTGGACGAAGGGGCAGAAGGCGAGGATGCGAATGTGTCGAGGACGAGGGAGGGAGGGTGGAAGTGGAGGATATTAGGCCGGGTACGCAGTATAAGCACAAAATGGATGGAGGACGGTTGTGTGATGTTGTGTGGTATGTTGTGGCAGAGACAAGTGTCTGAATGCACTGGAGAGTTAGAGTGCTGCAACGAAGTCCTGCAAGCAAAAGAGTGCTTATTCAGACCATGGGAATGGAGCAACAGCAATTATAGACCCAACAGAAATGTATTTGAGGTTGCAAATTACAGTTATGCTCACTCAGAGCTATTGGAATACGAGTTTTTTTCAAAGGGAGAATTTTAGGCAGACCAGATTTTAAAGTTGTTTTCCTCGGTTGCAATGATAAGTAAAACATAGAATATGAAGTAAGGCATGATTTTTTAGAGATAAAAATCATTTCAATATCTACCTTGTATCTGCAATGAGGCAGAGAAGGCGACATCGAACATGATAATAAAAGGAAGTTAAATGCATCCCTAAGAGCAGCAGGTCACACGACGTAGGGGCAGTAAGTGAGACGGCGCTGGGGCGCTGGGTTGGGGACCGGGATGATTCGCGAAGCGGCTTCGGGGTGCGGGAAGTGCTTCTGACAGCTTGTAATTTGCTTGGGATGTGTTACTCTCGGTATATTGCCTCGAGGCTGGCGTTATCTAGTGGGGCAAACGGCCACACTGACATGTAATATTCACAAGCTAGAAACCATTACCGCATGACGTTCTCGTCGAGTAATGAAATATATAATATGTTAATTTTGATTTCGATTTTTATATTTGTATTAAAAAGTGGGTAGCCGTATACTAGATTTCTTCATTTATAAGTTGAAAAGCCAAAACTTTTCATTTTTCCTCGTTTTCATTAATAATAAGTTGCAATGAGTCTAATTTATATTACCTCTCCTTAAAATGTTGCATAACTATTGAAGGAAATTTATATTATTTCTTATTTACCTTTTTATTATAATTTTTCACGAAAATGTAAGATAAAGTACACGACGTAATTTTACAGGATTAAATCTAAGTTTGAAAACAATTGAACACAAAATGAACACTTTTTCTTAGTTTCGAATGTATGAGAGAGAGAGAGAGAGAGAGAGAGAGAGAGAGGGAGAGAGGGAGAGAGAGGGAGAAAGAGAAAGAGAGAGGGAGAAAGAGAGAGGGAGAGAGAGAGACAGAGACAGAGATGCTAGCGACCGTATGCAAACTAGATAAGCCTCAGTATTGGAAACTTGAAATTTCAATTCACCCTGAAAAGTTTTTAGTTGCGGAAGTTAATATATTTCCTCTCTGCACTGAAGAACGTGCAATCTTTTCCTATCTATTTCGTACTTTCGTTTCCTTTTGACGTTCAGAATTGGCAGAGGAACCCTTTGAAGCAGTGTCCTCTCTGAGGCGGAGATAAAATGTAAAGGATCGGGCAGGGAATATAGCAGAGCTTAGGTCACAGGGCTCCCAAGAAATGCTGCATCTAAAGGTAAGCATGGAATTTCGAAGAGTGAATGTAAATGGTGAATATAATACTTTAACTGCGATAATGGTAAAACATGAAAGGAAATAATTAACGAGAAAATAATGGAAAAAGGATAACTAAAAATTAAAAGCTGGAAGAAAACACCGGAAATAATTTTCCAGTTCGTCTTTATTAGTACTGAAAATATTTGTAATGAAATTACGGAACGAGAATTTTGCTTGGTCTTTTTTCAGATAATTTTAGGAATTAAAAAAAGTTAAACGAAAGAAAATTCCAAAATTGCTGGATTCATGAGAAATGTTCTTTATTCCCTACAGTGTGTAAACAAATGAACATATGTTTCTTTAAAAGAATCTTTAAAAATGAAAAAGAATTCATTAAAAAATCTTTCTCATATCGAGACCGCCAAGAAGATTCAAATTACTGGGTTGTTTTAAGTATAAAATTTGATTTAATTTCTTCGATAATTTTGCGTTCCAATATTGTTTATTACTTTGATAATTTTTAATTGATGGAATCCCCAAGAAATTAAAACTACGCGAGGAATTCATTGAAAATACAAAAATATGATTCGTAGTATTGTCCCTGGAATTAAAAATACTTTTAACTTTCAGTTCATAGTTCTGTAAGTGGATGTAGGTCTTACATTTATGGCAGTAAATAAGACCATTTACATACAAAGACTAGAGTTTCGGGGAAGTGTTTGTTTGTAGCCAATATAAAATAGTTATAAATATTAATTAATTACAGTGCGCTCACGAGATGCCAAATGTGTGAATGACACTAGAATGGATGAAGAATAATGTGTTGTTCAATGGCATTAGCTCTTTATGACAATTTACGTGTTTAATTGTTTTTAAAGAATAGTGCGTTCAAAAATCTTTTACAGTTTTACCATTACATTTTACACATCTTTCGAATCAACATTCAAAACTTTATATGTTCACGACATGATGCTTAAGCCGTGCCACAGACCACAGCGAACGCTGGAAAGCGCACAAAGCGAAGTGACCAAATGGGATTGATGGGGTGCACTTCAGCGCAAAAAGGAACATGGAGCAGGCGTGAGCGCATCCAACCAATTTGCGGGGCACCCAAAAGACGTCCGGGGCTCGCGTTTGGGAGGGTCACTTTATGGGACGCCGCAGAAGGGTGATGGCAGAAAGGGTAGTGCAGAGGTGGGTCATGGAAAGTGAGGCGAGGGTGTGTCTGGGTGAGGCGAGGTTTAGCAAAAACTTTGTGTACATTGACGCTTCTTTTATCGATGTTTACTTGCATATACATAATATACAAATAAATCTCTTTATTGAAGATGGAGGTGATATGCAAAATGCACGTAATCATACATTTTGGATACGAAACATTTGTGATTACTAATATGTCGAGCAGTGATTGATTAGGATTAGTGCGTTCCGCAATCTTTTCTCATTCTCGCAACGTTCGCCACTTCGGAATGGACACTCGCGACTTCCATATGGTCCCAACAGGAAGACTGAACCCCGCCGCAGACCGCAGCGGTGGAAAGCGAATAAACCGAAGTGACCAAATGGGATTGATGGGCTGCGATTCAGCGCAAAGAGGGACATGCAACAGGCGTGAGCGCACCCAACTGATTGGTGGGGCACCCAAAGGACGTCCGGGGCGCTCGCCACGGAGAGACGCGACGCGTCGCGACGCGGAGTGGGACATCGCGAGGCGGGACAGGGCGGGGCGGGGTGGGGAGGGGCGGGACGGGGAGGGGCGGGGCCGGGCTTGGCGGGGCGGGGCGGGGCGGGGCGGGGCCGGTCGGAGCGGGGCGGGGCGGGGCGGGGAGGAGCAGGGGAGGGCACGCGCGCGTTGTGATTGTGTTGCCCGACGCTTCGATTATCGATATCGGTCGCGGGCGAGCGCGTCCCGGCGGTGGCGGCGGTGGCGGCGGAGAGGTGTGGCGTGGCGTGGCGTAGCGGGGCGTGGAGCGACGCACAATGGGTCGAAATGACATCAAAAGCGCACACGGGTGTGTTTTCTGGGGTCGTTTCAACCGGCGAAGTATTTCAAAAAATGTGGGACTCGTATAAACACAAACAAAGCGACATGGAATGAATATGTCCCGTTTTTCATTAACTTTTTCCCATGATTTATGTTTACTTTCCGGTTTTATTTTTGAGAGATGCCTCAGTGTAGCTTGAAGCGAAATTTCCCCTTTTACACGCAGAATGAAGTACATTACAAACGGTTTCATTTGGTTTTGCAGTTTCATCTTTTGTGTAGTTGTATTAGGAAATATGTTATCTGCTTTTGGTCATATCTTCATTTCATCATTTCATGAGACTCAAATTAGTTAGTTGAAGTCTCTTAAAGTAGTAGCTTTATCTAGACAAATGTTCATTATCTCATTTTCTTCGAAAAGTTGTGCATTAGCTTTCCCATGTATTTAATATTAGTTAAAAAACAGTTGACAAAATGTCTATGGTAACACTGCTACCACACTATTTGCTGCACTGCACCACAGAATTCATCAACATTTTTACTATAAATTTATTAGAAAAAAGTTTTATATCTTCTCCTATGTGATTATGGTGTGATTATTCTAGCCTTAGTCCGAACTACTGTATACATGTATTTCTACATATCTTCTACTTCTGGGATAATTTTTTAAGGCTAATTTGAATAAACGTGAGTCTTTATTTCTTTGACTTCAATGCAAAAAATTAGTATGGTTAGATAAGAACTCAATGAACATCGATTAAATTTCACAATAAGGGCACAATGAAACGGCTTTTTTTTTCACATAGATTAAACCACATTTATCTTTTGAATCTTATTGCATAATGCCTATTCATTTGCGTGCACTCCTAGCAATATAGCGCTCTCACATAGACAGATGTTTGCCACTGGACGAAACGATGTATGCCAAAAGGGTGAATACGTAAAAATACTGTTCAGACAACATCTCTGATATTTTGATGGTTGAACAATCTGATTTAGATTGACACCAGTGTTCACTTTAATGCTGATTTAATATTGGTGTTAATTTTAACATTTTATAAAATACATATTCTTTTATTGATGTCTTCCTGACTGCGTTTACTTTCAAAATATTGATTTTAAACTCAATTTTTACTAGAACGATTTTTTTCTTTGCAAAGTCTATGTCAATTGAGATGCCTGAACACCACAGTGTTCGTATCTACAAAATTTTCATTTTTCTGGTGTTTGTACTCTTATAAATATTCATGCCTTTTTGACACAACAAAAATGTTCAATCCACTTACATACAACTTACACGCAATCCGTGATTGCAGAGTAATATTTAGAGAGAGAATTTTTATGTAATTACTTATTTTTTGTCTTTCTACTTAGCGTTCTCAAAATTGTAATCTTGACGAATAGTCGCCATCCGAACACAATATCCAATTTTTTGTTACATACTTTTCATTATTTAATACTGTATTACATATTTTGCTATTTTCACAAATTTTTTATTAAAAAAATCTATAAATTTTCTTCGATTTTATTACATATTTTTAATGAAAATAAGTTTTTTCAAATAAATCAGAAATTGTTCCTTCATTATTACTGCGTGCAACTTCATTATTCCTCTCTACACAGTCCGGCGTGCTTTTCAGTTGTCTCGGTGGTGGCGGGAAGTGCGCGCCAGCGACTGAGATCATTTTCACTTTTAGGTGTGAAAAGTAACTTTGATGCCGAATTTCGTCAGCTTTAACCCTAATTTCCGAGAAACTTTGGCAATTGACGGAGTGTATCACTTAGTCACGTGTGAATGCAGCACGCCGCAGTGATCATTTGCTGGTCGTAGATAGCGCCAATTTGTAAGCTTCTATTCCGGTCTGGTCTCCCTGCTTAACTACAGTCCTAGTTAGCAATGGATAAAGATTTTACTACTGACGGGAAAGTTGTATGGTGCAAAATATGCATCAACTTCTGTTCTGCTTTGCAATAATATTTAAAACGATTGTATTATTTTTAAAATTTGTTAAGGATTAAAAATAATATAATTTCGAATTATGTAAATACGTTTTGTAATTAGTGTATTTTAATATTACTTATTATATCCGATTTTACGTATTTTACATATTCGTACTGTTTTCATTACAAATTTACCGGGAGAGTTGTCTCGGGGCAACAACTGATGTCACTGCGTCCCTCTAACCGAGAGGTCCTAGGTTCGAGACCGGACGGAGGTAGGATTTTCGACACTAGTTTGTCAGCTAGGTCGAATTCAGTCGCTGTCTGGATGAGAATTCTAGCTGCCGGCTGCTCTGATCACTAGTTGTCCGTGAATTCTTCGATTAACACCAGGCGAATGCCAGAGCAGTACACTAACAAACGGGCCACGGGCTGCGCGCGATCTCACCTTCCTCTTCCTTGTCGTATCCTCACCCCTTGCACACACACATATTTACACTACCACGAACTACACTACCACACATGCCGGAAGACCCGTCATGAGTTACAAGCTTGTCCCAGACGGTGCCCCATTGGTGGGAGATACCTGGTTGGGGAAATCCCCGCTAGCCAACGGAAGGTAGACGCCGGATCACGCCATACTGCAGGGGAGACATCACCGCCACCTCCCGAGCAAAAACATGCATTACACTTACGGGACTAATGAGCCTGGTAGTTGACGCGTTCTGAATCACTCAATCATTACAAATTGATGTACATATTTTGACTTTGGTGCTACATATTTTTCCATTTTCTAGAAGTGTTTACTCGACGGCGGCGTCCGTCGGGCCCACTGCCTTCCGCGGCGCGGCGCGGCGAGGAGCGGCGCTGTGCCGTAGGTCGTTGACCCCGCGGCTGCTGCCGGGGCCGAGGCCGCCGCGGGCGCCGGCGCCGGCGCCGGGGGTCGATCGGGCGCCCCAATGGCCCGCTTCCCTCCCTCGCCCCCTCCCCGCGCTAGCGATTACGGGATTACCGGGACCGCTCCTTCCCGGAACGAAAGGGGGGAGGCCGCGACCCGACCCGACCCGCTCCGCCCCTCGAGCGGAACGCAGCACGCCACACACGCCGCGTGCTGGACTGCGCGGCGGACGCAGTTTTCTCAGCTTATTGGAGGGCAGTGTGGGTGCCAACAGGGCCAGCTTGTTGATTGATTAGTGATTCTGGGCAACTGAACTGCGAAGGTCAGTAGTACCATAAGCGTAGTACATGTTTTATCGTGGTAGGTGGCGTTGTTTTTCCCCTGCTGGATGGCGCGATCCCGTGCAGACCTACGTCGGTTTCGGCGGTTGGGTTCCCACTTTTACCAAAGTATCTCCCATCAGCGTGGCACAGCCCCAGTCGTGGCAAGCACGAAGCTCCCGACTGGACTCCAGATAATTGTGGTAGTGTGGTGCTTATAAGTGTTTGCATGAACGAGGTGAGGATGGGGCAGAGAAGAGGAAGGAATGATCGCGCACGGTCCGTCGACAGTTTGTTACTTGTACTTCTCCGGCATTCGCCTGGTGTTGATAGTCTTTGTAAAAAAACTAGTCCCTTGAGATTTCACATTGGGCAGGTTTTACCGCATTATATTATTATATTTAATCTATAATTAATGTACACATAAATTTACGTAAGAAAATTAATAATTAAAATAATGTTAGTATTGCGCTTGTAAAATCAAGACGTGCGAAAAAACGGTTGTTGGTAAATTCTTGAAAATGGCCCAAAAGAAGGAGAGCTAATTGATTAGTGATTGCGGGCACGTCAACTACTAAGGTCATTAGTCCTGTAATCGTAGTGCATGTTTTTTTATCGCTGGAGGTGGCGGTGATCTTCCCTCGCTGGTTGGCGAGATTCGTCGCCGACCTATGTTGGCTGACGGGTATTTTCCCCCAACAAGGCGCCTCCCACCAGCGGGGCAAGCTCGAAGCCCCCAACAGGTGTGAAAGTGTACTGTATGTCAGTGTATGCTAGTATGTAGTAAGGTTAGAACAAGGAAAGGGAAGGAAAGATGGCGCGTGGTCTGTGGCCCGTTAGAAAAGGTACTGCCCCAAATATTGATCGCAGAAACCAAGGAAAACTACCGATGAAAGCAACCGGCCGCTAGAATTATCCTGCATACAGCGGCTATTTAGCTAGTGTCGAAAATCCTACAACCGGCTGGACTCGAACCCGAAACCTCCCGGTCAGAGGCACTGCAGTAACATCAGTTCATGCCCTGAGCCATCTTTGCCGGGAACAAGGAGAATTTAGGGAAGAGACTTAATGGGTAAGCTCCCGAGGAAGTTGGAATATATAATTTTTTTCTGAAGTGTTAAGAAAAAAATAGATTTTCCATTAGATCGTACATGAGAATTCGTCGCTTCTAAACGCAAGATCTGAAGATGCATTATGTATGTTGACATTCATGAAATACAGAAAAACCGGACTTGCATTGATGCGTCATTGGTTCTGCTTTGCATGCAATTATACCAGTAAGTCCGTCATTTCTAGCAAAATCAAAAGCCGGGGAAATGAGAGGGACCCTGAAAAACGTTATCTTGTAATAAAACACCCAATGTCCATTAGGAGGGGTTTGGAGCGAGAAGTCTTAAAGATAAGACTGCAACTCCTTGAGATTGTCTGCTTTTTTCTGTGTTCGCTACTGCACAATAAAATCGCATTGATCTGAAATACGTCATCCCGAGTATCTTTTGAAAGAAAATAAATTTTATAAGAGGAATAATAATCTTTTGTAAAGATTTGATGTATACTACTCGCATGGCGTCCGAAGACACAGAGCGAATATATTACTCGAATTTTGAGGAACAGAGATGAGGCAACTAACTAGAAAATCATGTTGATCACTCCTTGAATTACACGTACTGTTAATGCTATAACGGTACACATGATTAACAACACATATTAATACTTAATTAGGGAACGTAGTATTTTCATATTTCTTTCGAAAGAATTACACTTAAATAGAAATATCTATAATAAAATTTGACCAAATTATATTTATTATTATTGTTTTTGGTCACTAGTTTGATTCCTTACTGCAGTAAAATTCTATGAGTTAATAAAGTGGATAAATATATCGCACCTCCAATAGAAAAGTGACACAAGTGCGAATCGTCATTTTTCAGCTAAAAGCTGATAAGAGGTTACCAAGAGGTACTGCTACTATTCTGAAGTTGATTTTGAATTAGTTCAATTACTGTCCGCTAAAAGGTGAATATTTGGTACAATCTATAACGAGTATTACAGAACTACGAAACTTAAAATTGCAATGTCTGAGAAATCAGAAATTCGCACTTGTGTCACTTTTCTATTGGAGGTGCGATATGAAATACGTGGCGGTTTGCTATTTGCCTTTCGCGCTGCACTGACGAGTGTAAACATCAATGTCTTTTGCGGGATTCTATCTCATAGCCTTTCATGTCGAGCAGATCTGTTCACGTCGTAGGATCGTAGGTGTATGCGTAAGTTTTGGTGTAGGTGTAGGCATATGTGTAGGCGTATGCGTAGGCGTATGTGTAGGCGTATGTGTATGAATATGTGTAGGCGTAGGTGTAGGCGTAGGTGTAGGCATAGGTGCAGGCATAGGTGTAAGCGTAGGTGTAAGCGTAGGGGTAAGCGTAGGGGTAAGCGTAGGTGCAGGCATAGGTGCAGGCATAGGTGTAAGCGTAGGTGTAAGCGTAGGGGTAAGCGTACGTGTAGGCTTAGGTGTAGGCGTAGGTGTACGCGTACGTGTAAGCGTAGGCAGGGACGGCCCCCAAAATAAGAAAGGCGGGGGGCAGCAACGCCCACGAAAGTTGCGGCACGGGCAACCACAGCCTAAACGATTAACAGCCAATCCCTTGCCAATGGGCCTAAGGCCTCCTATTGGTTGGACGCGCGTGTCCGGGGTCAGAGCGCGCCTCCTGACAAACCCATTGTCCCCTGGCCGCCTGCGCTTCGATTACCAATACCACGGCTGACCTGGCCCGGTCGGGAGAGCGGGAATCACCGGCGCTAGGGTCGCTGAGCCTACGCCCACGGCCACTCCACTGGCCGTTAAGCCTTCGAAATTTCAGATTCTTTCGTACTAGCTCTCGGGCATTTACGCCAAATACGTTCGTCGCTTGTTGAATTGGTTATAATAAATTCAACAAGCGGTGAACGTATTTGGCATAAATGCTCGATATCATAATTATTAATGAGTAGAAGAAATGTGCTAACGCTCAAGTTGTAAAAATGTTTCTGTACAGATCGTTGAATACGTTATTGAAAAAAACATGATGGTTATGTACACGTATTGTACAAGAATGTAGGGCTAAGCGACGAAAAGACGTGATTCATAAGGCGATTGATGTACCATGGGAATTAAAAAATGAGTTTTCTGAAGAAACATGTAAAAACCGTCAGCAGTTTTTTGTGGGTTTTCACGTTTATACCCTGATTTCACAGATTTTCTTAGAAAAAAGTATCGTCAATTTTTGTTGCACTTCCAATTTCTACATATAATTTCATTAATATTACTATTTTAATTTATAAATCAAATTATTTCTATCGATTTTAAACACGGTGCAGTGAACAGGCCACTATAATATAATTTTGAAAATAATATTGCTTCATTATCAACGCACACATTTTTTGTTCAAGGAAGAGTACAAAAATTGTTACTTTATCCATGTTAAGGTCACCAACATGCTAAAATATATTGACTCCATTAAAGCTGTTAATAATCTAAGAAGTACAATCTACCAAAATAATCCATAATCTCTTTTACACTTAGCATTGTTTCGAAGAATAACTCATTCGAGTGAATGATTTCAATATTAACATAAGAATGCATGTATCTTTTGTGGGACGGAATGAAATTATTTTTAGATATTTGGGAATTGTTGTTAAATAAAATATGAGTATAACAATTCAACTGTTGAATAAAAAAATATTGAAACCTTTCAAACATCTTGATTCATGTTTTTTTAAATGATTCAATTAATTCTAATTAATAATTTTACCAAAAAAATAATAGTGTAACAAAAAAGAAATAACAATAGAATACTTTCTCTTAGAAATAAATTTAGGACTGGGCATAAATATTGAACTTTGGTGGAAAAGTTATAATACAGAACATATTTGTGCTATTCAGAACTGTATATAAAAAATAATTTAGATCAATACGCACAAAGAAAAGGATTCAATAAACAGGGAAAAATAAAAAAATTAAAATGAAAGGCATGTAAAATTGATGAACCCTGAAGGAATGCGTTTTTGCGAAATATATTGGCTTTAGTGGAGCTTGTTACCTGCCGAACGTTTTGCAAATCGAACTTCTCAATGAGAAGGTTGTAATGGCCTTGACCTTCATCCCGCGTCCTTCCGGGTGGGTTGCCATGTCAGCTGGCCCGTGCACAATCACATTCGCTCGGCCATCGTTTTTGCGCCGTCCCGAATCGCAGCCCACTCCGCTGTCGCTCACTAGCCCCAGCAGGAGGCGCAGCTGGAGTTCTGGAGCAGCGGACGGCACAGGGCGACGGAGGCGGCGGTGGAGGCGGAGGAGGCGTACCCCAGGGCACAGATGCGGGCGGTAAGGTTCTCTGCAGTGCTCACTGCCCTGTCGATTGTCTCTTGGAGTGCTCACAACGAGTCGTAGTCGTGTATGTCTCCCGTGTTAGTCTATTGAAGTGATGGAACCGGGGTAGGATGGCCTAACCTTTTGATCTTGGCAAATGGTAGATGACAACATTTGGGCCGCGTGCAAACATATCGTTCATTTTAGCTGAGAAGTTCAAGATGTTAGATCGAAAGAAAGAAATAACATTTGTTCAGGGCTTGACTGTAGGGTTCGTCTTAGCCTGGTAGTTTGTTCCAGACATGAAAATGTCAACCGACGATGATACGTTCTCTTCAGTGTCCGGTACAGCTCGACACATCTGCTGGAGTTCAAAGATACAACAGCAGCATATATTTATTTTGTCATTATTTCATTACTACTTCGATAAAACTATTGAAAGATTTACGGTTATTAGGTTTTTAGGGAATTGAATTGTTTCAGGTACGTGCTTTTCGTTTTGTTGTTCGGTCACAGACTTACTTCGAGTGTGTTCGCTTTTAAATAGTTCACGAGTAATATATTACTCACTTGTCATTAAAGTATTCTATTTTGTTACGCAAATGTGAATCGTAACTGACAAGACTCCAGAACAGGAAGATGGTGTAGTAAAATGAGGTGTAGAAATTGTAGTGTGCAATTGTTGTAACGATCGGTACTCTTCATACGTGTAGTCCAGCAAATCGAGGTTAATGCTCGGTGAAATGACTCAACATAATGACTCATTCTTGTGAGAATGACAACGTTAAACGTGCTAAGAATAAGAGTCCTGATTTTCACTTTTCGGAATTAAATATTCATAATTCCAGATGATGCAAATTTCATAAACGATTTCCATCCAATAGACCTTAACTTATTTTCACTAGTAGCATTCTTCCCGTACTCCTAAAGAGTAAGAACTACTTTATCTCGGAAAGTTACAGTTAATTTTTGTTGAAGATAATTAATTGCTTTTAAATTGTAGTAAACGGAATAATGATGAACACAATGCAAATAAATTAGCAATACAGTCGTGATAAATGAAGTTACTCTCTTAAGCTCGTTTGTTTAACATACCAATCGTGCGATTAATGATTTGCTCACTGATTGCGTTCGTAACAGTTGAAAAATAAGAACTAACGGAAACAAAGTTTTATAAATGAAAAATGGATAATATAACTAATGTTTTCGATTTACTCACTTTTTTAATATTCCGTTATGCGGACCATTATACTACGTTTTACGACTATGAACTTCAAATAACATAATACCATAATTATTGCAACAACGGGTAATGCAGGCCGTGCAATTGTCTATGATGCATGACGATGTCTTGCACGATTAGTAATGGCGTGCAATTGAAATAGTTATGAAGTTGCAGGCTTTAATGGCCGGGGAGCAAATTGTATTTTCCAGTCACGAAGAGATTGCGTCTTTAGCCGTTTCGTTCTTCATTCTCGAAGACTTCTTCAGGGACGCTAAGGATGTAATACGAACGTCTTAACGAAAATGCTTCTAATAACATCATTTTCGTAGGTTAGTGTTGAGGGAGGTAATTTTTCTCTGCACTGTTCAGATGACGGTCGGGTGTGTCGTCCGGATGGCCGAGATCGTTAAGACAGTAGTGCGTAACGATGTCGGACTGAAGGATCGCGGGTACGAGTCCGGCCTCGGGCATGGTTGTGTTTGTGTTCGTCCTTCCACCTCCTATCATGCCATCTACATAGTTGTCATAACTTTTATTCCAATAGTGGTCGCTAATGGCCTAAATGTAAATGCGGCCTTAAATAACAACAAAAAAACCGGGAGGGTGATCTTGAAGACCTGAAATTTCTAAGTAGTAGCTTGAGAACACATCATGGCAAAATGATTCGTTTCCCGCGACACTCAAAACCGTAGGTAGGTGACTCCGCATACCTGGGCGATGCTCCTCCGCCAATGAAACGGACGACTTTACTCGGTACACCCCAAAGACTCAGATGTAGGAAATCACTGCCAATACATACAAAAGACTGCGTTTCACGTGTGGGATAATCCATTAACAACTTAAGCATGAGCCCGCTGAAGATAAACCGCGAAGCATTTCTCAGAACACGTTTATTTTACGTAGCATTTATAAATATGTAAAAAGTGTTATATTGAATTTTTTAACTGCAAATGTTTTCTTTTGATATTTATGTTAACTGCACTTTTTTTATTATTCAATATTAAACCAGGATTATTAACTTGATCACGATTGCTTATTAACGTCAGCGGCCCTTAGTTATTAACGCCATTAGTCTGATAACGAACAAATAACTAGAGTGGTTGAAGTTTGTAAACCAAGGCGACAGCCGAGGTCCGTTATTTATGATATCGGCCGTGTGTAGTTCAATTCTTTTCGTAAGCGCACCTTCTTAGAAGAAAAAAATGTAAGAAAGGCATTTTCTTGGAATACGATTGTTCATACACTATGTTTAGCCCCAACTCATCTGTTACGACTCTGATCGGTATTTTTCCGTGGTTTCTCGGATAAACACCAGGCGAATGTCGGAGCAGTATCTTAACAAAGGAGCCACGGACCGCGCGCGATCTTTCCTTCGTCTTCATGTCCTATCCTCACCCCTTACGTACACCCACTTACACTTACATGCATTACATGTCGAGAAACCTGTCTGGAGGTTAGTACCACGCATGTCGGGAAACCTGTCTGGGGCGATAGGAGATACCTGGTTGGGAAAAACCACAAGCCCACGTGTAGGCGGGCACCGGATTTCGCCATCAATCGGGAGATCACAGCTATGTTCTGGGATAAAACACTTACTACTCTTTCGAGACTACTGTCCTTTACTGTTGACACGCTTGGAAACACTAGCTAATCTGTCAATCCCTTGAGACTCAATCAATCAATCCCTTGAGACTCAATCAATCAATCAATCCCTTGAGACTCAATCAATCAACCAATCTATCCCTTGAGACTCAATCAATCAATCCCTTGAGACTCAATGAGTCGCCCAAGAGCCGTGCTGGCCGCGTGCGCAGATGGCGTGGCGGCGGCGGCGCGGCGCGTGGGGCGCGCGCGTGGTGGCGTGGGCGGCGGTGGTGGCGGCGGCGGCGCTGGCGGCGCTGGCGGCTCCGCGCGGCGCCGACAAGGACAAGAGGGGGCGCGGCAGCGCGTGGCAGTCCGCGTGCGGCTTCGCCGGCGCGCCGCCCTGCCCGTTCCGGTCGCGCGTCCGCGGCGCCTTCGCCGACGCCCTCGACCAACTCAGCGCCGAGCCCGGCGACCTCGACATCTTCGTGCCCATCATCGCGCCCATCGCGTTGCAGGTGCGCGAACGCGCGCCCGCGCCAGTCCAACCCCCTATCAACCCATTTAAAGATTAGTTAAAATCGGTTCACGGGATGGGTCGATGTGGTTAGAGAAACAATTCGTTACGTCAACGTTTCGAAATAGTTAATTTCTTCAGGGCTAAAGTATAACCGATGAACAGTGCATGAGGGCAACGTACATTAGAATACATTCCTCATGCACTGTTCATTGTGTATACTTTAGCCCTGATGAAGAAATTAAATATTTCGAAACAATGAACAGTGCATGAGGACAATGTGCATTACAATAAATTCCTCATGCACTGTTCATTGTTTATACTTTGGCCGTGATGAATAAATGAAGTATTTCGAAACGTTGGCCAAACTAATTGTTTCTCTAACGACATTGACCAATCCCGTGAACAAATTTTAATTCTTTATTCATCAATGGTCGTGATTATACAATGGAAAACTCATTTAGTGAGAGCGTAGGCGTCAGTAACTACTTGGGTGTCCATGGGAAGCTGCTTCTGCGGCCGTCATTCTGCGACCTTCCTGCAGACATTTTGCCCCGAGGAAGGTGGCAGAATGGCGGCTGAAACGTTGCCACCTGTAGACACATGTGCCTAGTACGCGGCATCTTCCGGGCGGGCAAATAGCTACTAAACCATTTAGTGTTTTTTAGTGTACTCGATAATGTACAGTGAAGCCTGATTCAACGGCCATCTCAAAAACCTCGACCACCTTCATCAGTGGCCTTTTTCGTGGAACCGCTTTTTTTTCGATAAGACACATGCCTCTTCTCAGTGGCCTCACCTCAGTGGCCAGTCTCATTTCGTAGACCCACTTTTATTAATTGGTCACCTCAAGCGAGATTGAACAGTATTCTAACGAGAAGCGGTAAAGTTAATCGTTGATGATTTGAGAAAATTATCGATGAGTAAATATCTTCCTACGACGGAACGTATTGTCAGATTACTTCGAATATAATATCTTCCAGATGCGCATGTCGTGTTGGGAATTACCTTCTGCTTCATCGACAGATCATTTTAATAAATATCTCTTAAACAATAACGCATTCGTTCCTTTCTTTTCAAAGAATTCTTATGGTATGCTAACCATAAGAATGTTTTCAGTCTACGGGATTCTGTTTAGTGCTCACTAACGCGGGGCACTCCGCGAACTCCGTAACATAAAGAGAAGAAAGTGACAAGACAAGACTGTTCTTTGGTGCTTGCCAACAGGAGACAAACGATCCTAAAGATCTTGTTTAAATTGCTTTTTTCATTTAAAGAAATTAAAAATGTTAAAGAAACTCACTTAATTTAATAGCAATTAACACAGATTTCATTTTTGGATCCAGTAACTTCCTTACCTTGATTATGCGACCATCATTAAATAAGCGGAAGGTGGCCGCTTTGGCAAGGTTTCACTGAAGGTATTATTTTAACTAATTTTATGGACGTATTAACGGGGTAAAATAATGCAGTTAGGAAGTTGTGCTATATGCAATAAAAACAATGGGTGCTTTTAGCATTTTTTGAAAAAAAAGAAAATAATCACTTCAATTGTACCAAATACATGATTTATGAATTAAACTATCAACATGAATTTGATTATTGAAATGAAGATTTTTGTGTGGTCATTTTTTTGTATGAAGTAACTTTATGGATTGGCGTGACAGAAAGAAATGTATAACTCAATGTGAAACATTTAAGGTGAAGAAAACACACACCAGCATGTTTCTCATAATATTATCAATAAATAATACATTTACCGTTTTGGTCTCAAAAGCGTACGCTACTGTAGAAAGAGTGTTGTGTAATTTGTCTGTTTCGACGCAGTCTCTGTGACACACACATTTTATGGGCATTTCTAAGCCTTAAATCGCAGTTGTGAACTCGTGAGCCAAAAGCATCATTTTGAACAACGAGTGCACTGTTATTCTGTCACCCACCTGGCAGACCTTCACACGGCCTGAAATTGGGTGCAACTGCAGAGCCGCGCGCGATTGAGAACTGTCGTATTTTGCGTCCCAATTTTGTAAAATTACACATTTTGTTTTTTTCCCGATTGTATCCGTAGAAATGCTGTGACAAAACTTACAACTATCGTCATATATTCCATTCACTAGCTTCTGGACGTCATAGAAGCAGAAAAGAAATAGTCAAAAAACCGTTGTGCAGAGACAAAGCGTTTCTCGGCAAAGTGTCATTATAATAGTATTTTATAGAATAAAATTATAATGTTAAGCTATATTGCATGAGTACTTGTTTTGCAAACGAGCGACGTTCGGAGCGAGTTTTCAACTTTGTATGAATGCTGCAAGGCAACATTATAAACGAGTTGCACACGCAGTTTTTTGTACAACAGCATTATAAATTTATAAGATAATCAAACTTAATTTTGCAAACCAAATTCCTTGTGAAGTCTCAGGTTTCTGACACCTATGCGAGAAAACAGTGGTCGGCTATTCTATTTGCCAATATTTACCACATCCTCCCCACGAATCTCTCGCTGCGATTGGCTGAATGTGTGATGACGCAATCATTCGTGCCGTAAATTGCTAATATGTCATCATTTGTGCCATAAAATACGCCTTTGTGAACGATTTCTTGCAACAGAAATGATCGTTCATAATGCTGGTATACAATGTTCGTAATTTTTTCCCCTGCAGTGAATCGTCCTGCATGTATGACATATAAATAATATAAGTTAACCAAGCGAAGTGGCTCAGTGCGTAGTGCGCTGGATTCGCAATCGGGAGGTCACGGTTCGATCCCCGGGAAGGTCATCCTGAGGGTCACTAGGATGGCTCGAAAATACCACGAACACCTCCAACCTCCCAGTACACCACCTATCACCTCCTACAATAATTCTTGTCCTTTTACCTCTCATCCTCACCCTATAATAAAAGTAATAATAATGATAATAATCCATTCCCTCCTTAATTGATATTCAAGGCTAATAACCTTGTCCTAACCAAGGGATGAAGCCGAAAGGCTGATCCCCATAATTCCACACTTTGTTCTCTCCAGGATACAATACAACTGGAGAAATGTGTTGCGTGGTCAGTAGTGGCTCATACGCAAATAATAATAGTTATTCATAAAAAGTAATATATAATATTAGTCCATTAAATACATCACTACATCCAATCGTCCTAGTCGTTTGCTGAGTGTTGCCCTCGTTTGCGTGGCAGGACCCGCAGGAACAGCCCCATCTGATCGTCCTGGCGCCACCGCCGCCGCCGCTCCTGTGGCTCGTGGAGGCGGACATGATGCCCGCGGAGAAACTGGGGAAGAAGGCCAAGGCCGAACACAACTTATCCATCAAAAGTCCAGCGCGTCGCCGCTTCTTCCGCAGATATTTCCGACGCTGGATGGACTGAGCCCCGAACTGGACTTCTTCCCCGATCACGCACTGTACGCCTGGATGCTCACTTGGCGCGCTCGCCAATAATTTGGGACTGCAAGAGTCCGTTAACTTAAAAATGTAGATAATGGAGTTTCTTCTTTCATCCTTGAGATACTCCACTGAATTGGTTTACGATGAACATATTTACAGCTTATGTATTTACAGATTTGTCATTTTTACGCTTTATTGATTTATTTTGAAAATAAAACGTGCATTCTCAATGGGGCAAATTATTATTTTCGATTACGGAAATCGCTGAAAGTACAGTTGATTAGACGATAAAAAGGGTTCGTAATGAGAATTGCAGCATTTAATAGAGAATATTGGCACATGAGCTGAAAAGAAAATGTTTATCCTAGGCACAATATCAGACTATTAGGCATCTATTGGTCCATTACAATAAAATGAGGTCTTCAGAATTGAAGGCATTACAGAAATTTCATGAAACACCAACTGAGAGAATACTTGACCGTTTGACTTTTGCCACTATTGCAAATGTAAATTTATTAATCATTTTAAAGTTAAAATTACCTTAGTTATTTTTGTGTCAACAACCTTTATTAATAAAACAATTTCATAGATATCTCCTCAATCATTTCGTAAGTCCTCTTACTGACTTACCTTGCTCAAGTGATGTCACTGATGTGTCTCTGATCAGGAGACATTAGGATTCAAGTACCAATGGTGGCTGGATTTTCGACACTGGCTACATAGCTAGTAATGGAGTGGTACGATATCTGATCGAGGACCCCCCCCCGCAGGCCGACGTGTAGGTCGGCGCTGGATCTCGCCAGCCGGCGGGGATGATCACCGCCACCTTCCGCGATGAAAACATGCACTATACTGTTTGTGAGCTTGTTTAAGGTAAGAAAGCAACTGCGATGAATACTCTCTTTGTTTGTACTTAAAAACGTAAAGGTATACTTCGACGTTTTTTTCGATGATTGCCGCAGCTATTGGATTTTTATTTACACTATTCCTATACAGTATTTGCGTAACTCCCGGGTGTGCGAATGTGCGGATGTGAGGATGTTCGAATGTTCGAATGTGCGGATGTGTGGTACCGTCACTCACCGCTAGACCACGTCCCGTGCACCAATCGAGACATATGAGGCGTCATTCGACGCGTCCCGGTGTTCTGATGGGGAACTGATAATTTGTTACGAATCTAGCCAGAAGATTCAAAGAAATTTCCAACCACATTTTTTTGCGTTGCCATCTTCGTGAGTCTGCCGGGAATTAATTCAACGCCACCCAAATAGAACTATGCCGGTGGCGTTGATTAAACTCCAGCATCCAAAGACATCTTTCGCTCAATATGCCATAATTTTCTTTCATGACGTTGGCAACACCTATGTTGACAACTTTAAGTAAACAGGTGAAGTTAATTTGAACAAGTGAATTGCGCAGAATATTTCATTTTAATTTTTATCAGGACTAATTCCATATTTAAAAAAATGAATTTGCAAAACTCTACAAACAGTATTGACTTGGAACTTATTAAATTTGAAGAAATTCAAGTGAATACGGAGAAAACAATCTGTGAGTAATATTGGAATATGAATGAACGTTTTTACGTTCGATTTCTCAATTTTACGTTCCTAGGCGTACAAATACCGATTTTCAAACTAATTCTTCTGAAACTTAACTAATACCTTATTCTCATAAACATATAAACAGTCGCCTTTTAATGTTTATATTGATTTGAATACAAAACAATTAAGAGCCACAGGTTAGATTGAGTTTGTGGATTTTAATCTCTTCAATAATTAGGGAAGAAAAATACTGAAGTGTTGAGCAAATTCGAGGAAGGATCAAATGTAGTTGGAGAAGATCTTGCCTCAGAATTTTCGGAACTAGTTGAGAATTATCTTATGTTAGAATTGGAAAATAACCCAGAATAACAGCTTACAGATGACATTTGTGATTATTGTGCGTAATAGCAAAAATCGTACAAAAATGTTGCTGTATTAAACTAACTTTTCCCATCATCAATACCTTCAAGTATTTTTTACGGTGATTATGATTTCGAAATTACAATATTACTAGTTCATATCTCGTATGAAGTTAGCATACAAAGCCATTAGATGTTGGGAATTTTGGAAGGGTATTACAACGTCAGCTACTACTATTCATTGGTAAGTCCAACGCCAGATACTTTAAGAACTTATTTGAACAAAGCAATGCATGAATTAAATGAAGCATTAAAGACCTTTCAAACACATGACAATATTTTTAAAAGAGATTACAGCGCCAGCGACGCCACATTCAATTAATTATTATTACAAGTTACAATATTTTAATAATATTGATATCCTCTTCCTTGTTGCGAACAAAATTGAAATAGAAGCGTTTCATCATAACTTAAGATATGAAACTTTTATTAAAACGTGTATAATGTATGAGATCAATTAGAATATGAACTTTTGGAATATTTTCAAGAATTTTGAAATAATAGCTGTTAGGATAATATATTTTGATGAAATATCTAACAATTACACTCGATAGAATATAGCAAAAAAACCTTTTTTATGACCTAGAAAAGTTCATAAGAATTTTTCAAATTAAGGACATTGCGGATCAACTGCAAAGCTTTTACTTTTATCTGAACTTTATAACGAGGAATGAACTTAAACTTATGCTTAAACACGCATTTCCAAAACTATCAATCAAGGCACTCGAGGTACCCGATCATTATTTCAAATGTGAATCTTCCATGAAAAGTTCAGTCGTACAGTAGGGGCAGCCAACATGGCGGACGTATGGTAAGGACTATCTGGAACGTGTTGCCGACAAAATCAATCGAGGCGTGGAAATCTCTTCGCTGCTCGGCTGCGAACGCCCACGCGGCGGCCACAGCTCTTCCTGTGTGAGTTGGCGGGCGGACCAGAGTGCGAGGGGCGGAGGCGGGGGCGGGGGCGGGAGGCGGCGGCGCGGGCGCGCGGCGCAAAGGTTAATGATAACGTAATTGGCGCGGATTCAGAGCGCATTAGGCGCGCGCGAACGCTTTCACGGCAGCCAGCCGCTCGCCCGCGGTCGCGCCCGCGCCGCCCCACTTGCGCCTCGGGACAGCGGAATCCGGGGCACGAGCAACGTCGCACGACGCGAATAGCGCCGGACCCTCGTCGAGTTCGTCTAACGCAGAATTTCGAACGCATTTTATGCCTCGTTTGCTGAAATCTTTTATCTTGTTATATCGATCTTTCGCTACGCGGGTCGATGTTGCGTGACGTGGCTCTATTACTATTGGTATTAAACATCCTTTTCTGTCTAGCGCATAATTTTCAATGCGTTTTATGCCGAAGTAATTATTTGCTAAAAAAATTAATTGGATTTTTTTGGCGTTTCGCAAGACGGGTCGAAGTTAGGTGAGGAAGTTTCGGCCTAGGTTCTACTGGATTAGCATAAAACGTCCTGTGTCTGTCTATTGCAAAATTTGCAATGTTCTTTATGCCAAAGTACTTTTTAGCCGAACACTGAACTTGACATTTTGACGCTTCGCTTTGCGTGTCGAAGATGGGTAACAAGGTTCCGGCCTTCGTAATGCGCGATTTGCGACACGCGACGGGGCTGGATTTCTTCTCTTACGTTCGTGGCTCCGCATTTGAGTGCCTCGAGACATAATCCGCCGCCCCCGCCTGTCTCGCTCCTCCCAGCCCCCGTTACAACGCCCTCAGTGCGTTCCGTTGACCCCTTGGTTCCTTGGACCCCTTTGTGGTGGAGTAGCTGCGCTATTGCTACCACCATCGTCAATCGCCGCTACCATTGGCTGCCACCGGTCGCATCGCTTCCTTCTGTCCGCCCCACAAACGACAGAACACCCCATTCCGCGCGTACCATCCTACGTCGTGCGAATCACTGTGACCACTTTACCCCGACCACAGCCCTTTGCTGGCCATTTAGTTTCACCCCGTCATAAAACTACTCGCAACACCACACCCTACCAGACCTCCCCCCCCCCACCCGCGCCGAACCATCCCAATCCCAAGGTGGTTCTCCCAAGCAGTCTGACCTCACATCTACACCGAATCTTGCGTCTACTGTTTGTCACCTCCTGGCTGTTACTTTGGCAGTGTCTCTCTTCTTTCCCTTACTCTCTTCTACCGGTGTGTCTGACCACTCAGCCGTCCCGCTTACCAGACCCACCATCTGCCTTATTACTGCCTTCCTCATGTCTCCTCATCCCTTTGCAACCGCTATTCGCGTCCATTAGTCGCGAGCTACTCCCAATTTCAGGTGTCATTTGGTAACCATCGGTACCACGTGAATCTCATCCGTACAGCCGGTAGCCGGTTACCCTTTAACGTTCCGATGGGACACATATTCGACCTTACACGACACCAACATACTTGCGAGGTCCCCTGATTTGGGGTCAGCAGAACGCGAGGCCCTTCACGACAACATACATGAGAAAGGGACAAGGGCAAACAACCATGCTAAAGGGAACGCTGAGTCGGTACACGCTCTTAGTGGCTTTGGTAAACCAGATCGGCTTCAAAAGGATTCTCAAACTAAATAATCTTACTTATCTTCATCACTTTTGTATTTTCCCTCAGCACCAGATCCATCCAGATATTCTTTTTCGCCTCATTTTCATCACTTCTCTTGCTATTTGCACCTCCCCTCTGTCCTCCCGCTCCTCGCGCTCCTCCCCACTCATCCCACTCCATCTGTGACGCCTCTCCGACGGAGGAGGCCCAGCGCCTTCCTTCTCGACCCCTCGCTATCCGCCCTCGCCACTTCCGCTTCGGCCTCAAAGCCTCACCCGCCGCCCGGGCAAATTGTGGATTTTCGGGTAGTGATTGCTGCAGCACCTCTCCCATTGGGGAGTGTGCTCTACATAGAGTTCTGTGTAATACTAAAGTGGTTAGCGTGACTGGGTTACATTTCAAAGATCGTGTCTCTCGTTCGGGCTCTAATCCCATTTGATTGGCTGACATTTTCCTTCTCCATTTTGTGGGAGTGATATGTTACCAGGAAAGCGACCGTGTCGGCAAACATAAGAACTTTAGAACACGATTTCTATCGTGAGGATTTCCTCGTAGAATAATGAGGTGGGAAAACAGCCATCTTACAGAGCTCTAATAAACCCCATAATCCTAAATGTTAAAAAGTGCTAGAGGAGCAAAAGTCACGAGAAATCTTTTTCAGGATAAAGCGGAGCAGGCAAGGAATTTTAATATTCCAATTATAAGGTAAAATTTTATGTAAACTTTTAGTGTAAGAATTGTGAGCAACTTTGGTATTTGTACTAGGGTAGAAAAAGTCAATATAAAAATACGAAAGTTTGAATCTTGATAGCAAAATGTCGGTAAAACGTGTGCCATCGAAGCGAATCAAGTTCTTTTATTTTGTAATATAAGGCATTGGAAATTTTGTATTGTTCAGAAACCATAATGTTTTACATTATATTGACCTCGAACGTAGGCCGCTCAGGGTAACATGACACTGCAATGCTTCTGACCGGGAGATCCTAGGGTTTGAGTCCCATACGGTGGCCAGATATTCGACACTAGCTACAAAGCTAGGGCGAATTCAGCCTGTGTAGGGAGAACTCTAGCGGCCGGCTGCTTTGCTCGCTAGTTTCCCGTGGTTTCTCCGATCAACACCAGCCGAATGCCAGAGCAGTACCTAACAAACTGGCTACAGGCCGCGTACGATCTTTCCTTCTTCCTCCTTGTCCTGCACTCTCCCCTTATTTACACAAACTTACACTCACCAGCACTACACTATCGTTCATATTGGGAGATCTTTCGGGAGGTTATAGTTATATTCTTGTCTGAAGCGACGCCCATGGTGGGAGATACCTAGTTGGAAAAACACTGCATGCCGACGTGTTGGTCGACGCCGGATCACGCCACTAGTACACTACACTTACAGGACTAATAAAATTAGCAGTTGACACGCCCGGAATCACTAATCAATCAATCGGAGGTGAAAGGCCAGTTACCTGCCGTTCACTTGGAAACACGCTAACGAAGCGAGTAAAATATACAGAATGAAATTGGCATTATTTTTACAAATAAACATCTAACTCTACACAAGTATTTTAACACGTACAATTTTTTACATCATCGCCACCTACAATGCACACTTTAGCTGTAGGTCAAAAACTTACGTGCCCGCCCCATTCCTAAATCTGCCCTTTGCATCTCCGTCATTCACGTGGAAAATCAAGGGTCGGCGTTCCTTCAAATATGAAGGGGTCAGGGATCAGATTGAGCATATAGACTGAGAGCGCCGAGCCTGAACGCCCCCTAGCGGAGGGCTGTGTACTTCCGACTCAGGAAGCCCCTTCCGGGGCAAATGGAGTGGATAAATTCCTCGAGCAAGTAGGAAGGGCGCTAGCACCATTGTTTCTTCACCAAGCGCTTAATCCTACGATGGGAAACGTGCTGGAAAAGTTCATAAATGGGAACATGTGGAAGGGAGGCCGTCCTCTTTTGCGAACCAATTCTAAGAGATTTTTTATTAAAAAATGTGCGCCCAAATATTACCCACAAACAGATCTCCTGGAGAATATTTCTAAAAATGTAGTTCGGTTCGCTCAACGCTTTTACGTTTCACAATGCAAAATTGAAAATGCCTCTTAATGTTAATAAAAAATAAAAAGAGCTATTTATCTTACAAGTGGCTAAAAGATACCGTGTGTGCACATACATTGATTAAACACGATCGCTTATCACAACTATATAATTACTAACGAGATTTAACAGACTTCTAATTACGTGTAATATAAATTTTGTCTTTTGATTTTCTAACTTTATGAATATACGGTTATTGGTATTATATTAACTTCAGCAGTACCCTTTATTACACCAGAAGTAATAATGCAATTTAATCTACCCCGAACAGTATGCGAACAGCATATGAAGATTACTGGATAGAATATGACACCTTTCGTTGTAGGTAAAGAAACATGTTAATTGTTTCCAAATTATGGTGTAACCTAATGTACGTGTATTTTGACCTAAGATTCACATGCTCAATCTTATTACCAAATAATTGATAGTTCTAACACTGTTTTTTCTCTTCTTCTATAGATATTTATTCGTATTTTGTTGCATTCTTCAGCGTATTGAGTTTATAACTTTCGGATTGAGACTAGGTTTATTCATTTGAGAGAGATTGGAAAACCCGGATAATGTACAATAATTTATTACAGATACGTTCCAAGAAACATTAATACTAATGCTAATTCATGAGACCACATGGGTAAGCATTAGAATACCCAATTTGAAATTTTACACTTTCCCATTACAAATTAAAAATATTAATAGAATAATAGCAATAATAATTTCTGGACTAATTTTTTAATCAACGTATATTACTCATATTTGTAATCAATTCTGAATCTTATTCGCTAATCGGACACAAATTGGTGCTTGACATGCGTAAATATCTTTCAAATGATTTACGGAAAAAATATGTACACATAAGCAGCAGGACTCCTTTTCCCCACAGTAATTATTAAGATAACATGGATGTATAAAAAGATAAATATACTATCGTATTAATAAAAAAATTGTATCATTAATATTTTTTGGAAGTTTCATATTTATTCATTTTTAAAATTAAAAAGAAAAATGCGTTTGCGTAGTGGATACATAATGTTACTCAAACGTCACCAATGTTTCTCTTAAAGTTTAGTAAAGAAGACTGACAGAATTTCATAAACTTTTGCTAGCCTCTCTTCAATTGTAGACGCCAAATGTATTGAATTAAATGACAGCACTATACGAATATTAGTTTAAAAGACACAGAACAAGACCAAACATAATTTCGTCCCACCCAAAATAGTAAATTGATTCGCAATTCACAAGAAATTAAATCAAGCATAAATTTTCAAACCAGTGTTTACTCTCACGTCACCGGTCTGCGTTGGTCCCTCTTATCTCTTCCCATTTCACTTTGCCTCCTCTCTGCCTACCCCAGCCCTCTCTGAGAAGAGGCTCAGCAAACTCGCGCAAATGAACGTGTTAGAGGGCGTCCGTGCCATTTCCGACTTGTTCACGTCGCTCCCATTGTTCAGGTTCGCGTGGTAATTACAGGAGACCGACGCCAGCCCGCTGAAGGAGCTCACCCCCCCCCCCGCCCCGCCCCCGGCCCGGCCAGCGCCGACCCGTCCAAACCCCGCCAGCTCCGCAGCGTCGCTCCCGTCCCCGCCCCCGCCCCCGCCCTGACCTGCTCGGCCCGCAGCGCTCAAGGACTTCTCCTCCTCTCACCAGCGTTGCATTCCGCTCTCTGCCTGTCTTCCTGTCCGCAACTCGCGCTGCAGCCGGGAGCCAGTAGCAGGGAGCCAGTAGCCGGGAGCCAGTAGCCGGGAGCCAGTAGCCGGGAGCCAGTAGCCGGGAGCCAGGAGCCGGGAGCCAGGAGCCGGGAGCCAGGAGCTGGGAGCCAGAAGCCGGGAGCCAGGAGCCGGGAGCCAGAAGATCGGCTCCCAACCCACGGCTCTCCGCTTCCCGCACCCCGCCACCATGTTCCCGCTCCCGGCTCCTAGCATTTAGCTCTGGTATTGTCGCTCCCGGCTCCCTACTCCCGGTTCCCCGTTCCGAACATCCCCTCCCGGCTCCCGGTTCCTGGCTCCTGGCACCCGGATCCCTACTTACGGCTTTCTGCACCGACTCCCAGCACTTGGCTCCCGGTTCCCGCGTGACTCCACCTCTAGTACCCGACTCCAACCTCTCGGTTCCCTCTTCCCATCACCTCCATCCCGTCCCCAGCCGCGACTGTGTCAACCTTCCAACCTTTACCAGATGGATGTGTTCTGCCCACGGATGTTCTCCCATGGATGTGCGTCCCCCTCCCGTGGATATTCAGCTCCTTTCACCGTACATTTTCCTAGTCCTGGTCCACCCAACTTCACGGCTCCGACGTCAGACCTTCGTTTCTCTCCTTCGCTCTCGCCGTAATGTCCGACAACCTCACGTTCGTTCAGGGCGTCTTCGTCCCCCTCCTCGTTCACTGCTCTTTAGCCGCTCTTCTAACCGTCTCTCATCCGCTGCTCTTGCTTGGCGCGTGCCTCTCCACCTGAACATACAAAGTTGTAATTGATTCCAGGAGCGACGTCTAAGGTAGTCCCGGGAGTTAAGTACATGTTATATCGCGGGCGGTGTTCTTCCCGCACTGGAACATGAAGTCCGACGCGAACCTACACTCGATTTGCGGTGTTTTCTCGTCAGATATTTCCCTCCAGTGTGGTACCGTCCCAGCCGGAACAAACTATACGCTCCCGACTGGTCTCCTGATATGTATGGTAATGTAGTGCATACAAGTGTAAATGCATGTATGAAGGGGAAAATATGTGAGGGAGGATGAGGAAGGGAAGATCTCGCTCGGCAAGTACAACATTAGTATTCACCTGGTATTGATAAATAAGGAAATAGACAAAAAATAAAAGATAGGAAACATTAGAAATTACGAATGAGAGCACCAGTTGCTAGAATTCTCCACCAGAGTGTATCGACCAATCTACCTAGCTAGTGTCGAAAATCCACCACCGTCGAGATTCAAACTTCAGCACTCCCAATTAACAAAGCATGTTTGTTTCTGTTGAGCTATTGCAGCTGGCCTCTTCACTTCGGTTTATATGCATTCCCTTCTGAGATCCCGTCGTCGTATGTGCTACGCACATCAATTCTTCTTTCTTCGTCCACATTGCGGTTTTGAATTTTTTCACCGTCCCTCTCGACCCAGGCACATTTTGTACCTCTAGGCTGTGTCAGACCGAATTTACATTCAATCGTTTTCCTAGTTCCTACAGCCGTTTACTCCGTCCCTCACACAATCACCGCCTACACCTCCTCCACCATCATTACCAGCCCCGCCACCGCCTCTTTCGAGAACGCACCCATGGGAGAATCTCTGCTCTCGAGACCGCAGCGCTCTTCAACGGCAGGTCGGCGAACCCCGCCCGACGCCGCCTCTCCTCCCCCCTCCCCCCCACTCCCAGGCCCCTTGTCACCGTCAGAACGCGCTGCGCCCCAAACAACTGACAGCGCCGACGGAGCCTTAATCAAACGATTCCGAGACACTGGACAAACTCATTATGAAAGTTGCCGCGCGATGCGGCGCCGCGCTGCATGGCCCAGCCAGGCCAAGCCAGGCCAGGCCCGGCGCGTTGCGCGGGTTTTCGGCGCAATGGCGAACCGCATCCGATAGACGGGAGGTACAGTCCAGGGCCTATCCATTCACTATTGGAACTGTGGGCAGAACTACACGGGGCACGGATAGGGCGCTACCGTCGCCCACTGCGGTTTTGAAATATATTTCATAACTTTATGCATATTTCATAACTTAACGCAACATTTGGCGCATTTGCAGAAAACATGAAATATATGTGAAACAATAATAATAATAATAATAATAATAATAATAATAATAATAATAATAATAATAATAATAATATGTACATTAAAAATGGTGTTTATATAAAGCGTGAACACCAGGGCTGTGTTTTTTCCCATCAGCCCATAACCGGGAATCGCGCCTGCTCCACAACGTTTGCAGCAGTATTTAGTACCTGTGAGAAGATTCAACGGTAGACAGCGTGGCGATAAAGTGGTGCTGCTAGCTTAGTTCAAGGGTTAAGGGATCTGCGTGCACTCATTACGTGGTAACGGGACTGGATGAGTACTGACTCACATACAAAATATACAGATGAAGAAAGAAAATATCTGATAATTTTGTATTACAATAACATTTAATGACGGTGATTTACATTTTACTTATTTATTCCAAATGAATGTGTAAAGGTGGATGGTGCGCGTTTACTACAACTGCTAATCAAAGTGCATTAAAAACTGTTTCTCGTGTGAAAGAGTGTTGGAGCCCAAATACAGCGGGAAACGCAAGTTTCAAGATCATTGTGAAGTCAGTGGTGCAGTGGACGCGAGCAAGGTGAGTCAGCTAAAAGTAGTAATCCAAAAGCAGAACTTGCAACCAAAGTAGGGTGTTTGTTTACTCTAGCGTTTTATATCCGACTTCCAAGTCAGACAAATTTTAATTTCGAATGTTAATTTCAATTTCGTTAAAATTATTGACCATATGCATTTTACCATTTTAAACTTACGTCTTTTATTCCTTATCGTTTCACACTTGAAGCAATCAGCTAACGTTCTAGATAACATGGTGAACCTTCGAACAGAGTGGTTGCTTACTGGATTTGATCTCATTACTTACATATCTATATATTTTCATCTGCTTCTGCATTGCTTGAAGCATATCAAAATAAATATTTGGGTAGCTAGAGAATAAAATTTGTGTTCCTACTCCCCAACGATGTGCATTTAACGATCAATCAATTAATGTAATCAGAAAGAGAATTAAATTACAATTCACTTGGACCTACACGATTATATTAATATGTAAATTTGGTATTTGATTAATTAATTTATTACTTTGCCACATTCTGATTGTTGGATTTTTTGTTTTTGGCGGAAAGTGTATTGTCTGCGTACACAGATTTAATCTTTCTACCTTTCCGTGTGCGACCTCGCTAGTCCGTGTTAGGTGTTCACGGCTAAGCATGTATTAAGCGATTCCGAGTTGGAAACTACCGAGATCATGCAAGTGACGATAATATTAACAACCTACAATTACTTTAATATGTAATAGATTTTTGTGCATTTTGATACGGAGTAGAAAATCGCTTTTTTCTTACTTTATTGAGCTACTAGATCATTTTCTTCTTTTCCTGGCGTGCCGCATTTTAAATAGACACATTAAAAACTTCGAAGTTTCAATTTAAGTTATTTTTTGTATCGCTATCTTGCATTAATTTTCTACTTACGAGTTCATTTGTTTCTGCATTTGCTTGTAGCAAAGCAAACTAATTCTTCGTGAAGCGAGATTAGTTTTCTTAAAACGCGCGCGTAAAAATTTTGTTCTTATTGTACAAGGGAATGTGTATATTAATTAATCATTTACGGTAATAAGAAAACAATTACACTTTACTTGGAGTCATTGGTATGTACTACAAAGTCATGTCCTTTGATTAATTAAATTATTATATACATCAATATTAGTTTCACTGTTTTCATTGTTAGAGTTTTTAGTGTTTGGTGGAAAGTGAGTTTATCTGCGCCTACAGGTTTTACCTTTCAACCTCTCCGTAAGCGACCTCGCCATCGAGTGTCAACAGTAACAGTGCACTCGGCTGAGCGGAGATTAACTGATACTAGGGTGGAGCCTGCTGACGTCATGCTAGTGACAGTAATGATAACACTTATTTAAAAAGCTAAAATTTAATTTGTTAAACATGTATCTTAGTAATTTGCAGATTTTGGTCGGGAACAGCTAGGGTACAATACCTCCCGTTTCTACCTTTAATGACATTGAAACTGGATATGTCTAGATGTGCAGTGATTTCAATAGAAAATTGATGATGAAGTATCAGAGGAAACTAAGAACGCGACCAGGTAATAATTGATCTAAAATAGTAAGTTACTTAATGAGTTCGCGAATAAGTTCTCCGACGTGTTTGTACTATTTTTTAACATGCCATGTTTGATACATGATTTGCAAAACATGTGTGAGAGTGTATCACGTTTGCCCGAGTCAATAGGTTTCAGTGAAAGATCTTCACAATTACTGCGAAAGCACTTGGAAAACATTTACTTTTAAACATAATGTATTTGAATTCGGAATGTGAATTTGTCAAAAAATTGTTACGGAAAAATTATGTATCTAATAATTACGAGGCTTGATAATGTTAAAAATTAAATTGTGCAACAGATTTTTCATTGCATAGTAGGAATATATAAATAAGTAGTAAAAATTTTAAAAAAATAGTTTGGATCCGAATAGTTGTCCAAAACTTTCACATTATTTAATTCTTTTACCACCTTAACCTACATCCTTATTGTAAGATCAATATTGTTTGAATAACTCGCGAGATATGTTTAATGTAGGTTCAAATGCAAACTGATATAAAATATTGATGTCTCTTAATACCAACCTGTTTGCTGGCCCCACTTCGCAGTTTTCTCGTTAAATTGCTGACATCTACAATCTTTCTCTAGGGCCTACAATCCTTCCCTAGAGCCTACAATCCTTCTCTAGGGCCTACAATCCTTCTCACCGGCCATTTCTGATCACGCCCATCATGCCGTGTGAAGCAGACTTATATGCTGTTATGCAGTGTATGTACGTAATGTAAGGGGTAGCGAGGGGTATCGACGAGGATGAGAAACAGATCGAACTCGGTCAGTGGCCCGTTTGTTACTATTCTGCTCCGGCAATACCCAGGTATTGATCGTGGAAACCCTGGTAAACTACCGATCAATCAACCAATCAAACCGGGAATTCTGAAATGCTCCCCTAGACTGCGGACGAATTCATAGCTTTCTACTTCAAGTCGAAAAATCCGTCACAGTTTCCCTAGAACCTCCCGGCCAGTCGTTGCAGTGGCAGAAGTTGCTGCCCTGAGCTAAATCGGTTGGAAACTGGCTTCGGGTAACTGCCTCAAGAGGGAGGCCAGTTAGAAAGCAACTACCCGGAGAGATCCTGCTGCGCGCAATTTTTGCAATATTAGCCCTTGGCAGGCAGGCAGGCAGGCAGGCTCCTTCCCGTCGGTCGTCGCGTGAACGCCGTGCATCGCGCCGCGCCTCCTGCCTTGTCCTGCGGCTCCGCAGCCTTCGATATCTGCCAGTATCGCTCTTGAAAGCTCTGCCAGTCTTCATTATTCTTTCATTGCGCAGGAAGAAACGTCCGCTGCAATGGCACGAGAGCCTGCGGAGCGGGAAGGGTCGGGGAAGGCGGACGAAGGGCAGGGAGGGTTGGCGAAGGCAGGGCGCGGCAGCTTGGGCTATTTCGGTCGCCTTCGGGAGCTTTACCGGCTTTGACGCGTCCTCCAAGTCTCCGGCGACTGCTGCTGCCAGCCTCGAGCCGGGGAGGGGTGGGGAGGGGAGGGGGTGCTGGTTGCCACGCCCTAGGGGTCCACGCCCTACCTCGCTCCAAACGGCCTGTGAGAATTTAAGGAAATGAGAGTTTTTGAAAACGATTACAATACACCGTATTTTCGCGAATCTAGTGGGTCATCGAATTTAACGCCAACGAATTCAATATGTGAAACTTACAATTATGGAAAAATAGTTTGTATTGTATGTAATGCGCATCAATAACAGAATAATAGGTATGGTATTTTATTTAAATTTATCTAATACAACCGTGGATAAAAAGACGATATTATTTGTTTGCTCTCCTTATCCTAACTAATTTCCTCAATAACATGCCAATGATAAATGAAACAAATTGAATTTTTAATCTCTAGCAATCAATTGTGTCGTAATAAACGAAAAAATGAAGTTGCTGGGGTTCTACGGAACGGATTTGTACTCGAATATAATGCGCAATTGAATTGATTGCGAATAACGTTTTTTAGTGCTACAGTTGCTAAAAAAGGTGCGTTTTAGATCCGCAAAATACGGTATATAATTAAAAGTTTTAATAATAACTCAATTTTCTTGAAGGCAATTTTTGTTCGAAAAACTGGATATGCCATTCTTTGTGAAAGTCGAAAGAATCTAGGCTATTGTTTTTGTAACGGGAACTTCTGGACACCTCTTTTTATAGCAACTTCTTAATTTCCATCTAAAGCAGTAATGGTGTCTATATAAAAGCCATAAAGGAGATAACGATACATAAAAATTGATCATTAATTTGATAATTGTAGAATTTACTAGTGGCCTCTTGAAGCAAAAATACTGCCAAACAAACCACATAGAATGGTTGTTCGAAACAACATGTACATTGCTCAAGGACAACAAATAAAATATTATCAGACAACAGAGCAATAAATTAAATATTTTTTCAAAAACTCCTCACAAATAGTGCAATAACGTAGTGTAGTATAAATGCAGTACATCGATCTTTTTATACCAGGAATATCACATAGAAATATAGAAAACATAGAGCGCAATGTGTGTAATGTTTAATATTTATAATATTCATAATATTTAATGGCGAGTGACCTCTTCCTTGCAGTCTTGCTGTCGCATGACGGTCAATTGTGTCGTAAGCAGTGATGCCCCAAGTGGGATAATCCAGTTGGTTCGCGCAGTAGAATGAGAATTGGCAGAATAGCACAATCAAATATTTCCATTTTCAGTCAAAATGTAAACACTCATTTTTAAATTTTTTTATGAGTTCCTGAGTATCTAGCGAAACCATCTTACATGCCGGAAGCTGTATAGTTTTATTTCAATTTCTGGGCACATTGGATATTAGTTATGTAGATACAAGTCCGTTTATAACCATCTTCTCTGTTTTACGGGATATGTATGACATTTGGTCGGGGTCATAATTGAACGGAGAGTGGATGAAAAGAATTGAATAGCAAAAGGAAACAAAGAATATTCACAGCATATATTATGAAAATGAACAATGATGAATGATGAAGGATGACGTTCATTCTAAAAAATTAAGAGAACATTGAATGCAAACAATGAACCAATCTACTGCCTAAGTACCTGAAGAAGAAGAATAAGTAATCGTGTTTACTGTAGACACAATTTACAATATATTTAAATATTCAACTTGATTCTTACGAAAATGTAACAATATAAGTTTATAAAAAAATATTCCAAAGAAACCATAAAAATATTTTAATATATTTATTGGGTATTGAAACTTTAGTCTAGTTTTTTTCATGAAAAAATATTATAAAAGCTTTAGCTATTTGATAAAAAATGTTTTGACACAAATGATGTAATCAATTAAAGAATGATCGGGTAAATTACTTTTTGTTTAGATGGTTATTTGAAAGCTAATTTATTATTTTTCGAACATTTGTTGCGAAAATATTCTGGTGGTAAAAGAAATAATAATTGTATATACTTATTCTCCCGAAATGTTTTTACACATTTACAACGCATTTAAAAAACCTTTTATGACAAATTATATATTGCTTGTACAGAACCATAGAAGATGCACTGCAATGAAACTCAGATCTGTCACTCTTTTAGAACCGAGTTTCAAAGTAGGAGACACTGTCATACTACAAATACGTTATCAAGCACTCGTGAATTTCAATTGAGTAATATTATACAGTATTATAGTTCAGTGTAAACGTGATTTTGATTCTTATCCACAGCAATACATTTATGGTTTAACAGACGACATATTTATTTTGGCTCTCGTAGGGTTTTCAGTGTACCTTCCAGGAAGACGTAATCTGCTTTCCCCGAACTTTCCCGTTTCCTGACCGCATGCATTTTGTTCAGTGTATTTTTGGTGACAGAATGTTGCACAAAACTGTCAAACTTACTCCCGAAGTAATTTAGTGCTACCATGACATTTTTCATACGTGGCCACCTAAAATATTTTATTTGCATGAATATAGTAAAGGGAACTTCGTGGAATAGGTAGTCATAAATATGCCATCATTCACAAAACCCTTCAAACAGCTCGACTGGTTTAGTGTGTTTGCGCGTTTAAAGAATACTAGAACATTTTGGAAAAGAAAGGAAATTTTTCAATTTGTTTGATTTTAAATTGATTTATCCGATGTGACCAAACAATGTGGAAGCTCTCAAATAATAAACAAAAACGTCACGTTTAGTAAAATTTGTAAAGGTTCTCTCTCGTTTAGTTTGATCACAGGATGTGTTAACATGACAAGTAAATATACCCAATATTGAAAGTGGCACGTGGAGATGATTTTCAATGTTATATCGTAATTATTTTTGTTATGATTGCAAGTTCACCACAGGTTTAGATCTCTGTTCTCTAATACAATACAGAAACTGTCCGCACTAGGTCATAGATTAGAAAGAAGATTCAAGAGCATTTGGCATGTGCTATTTTATGCGCAGAATCGTATGCAGTGTAGGAGATCTGAAACGAACTTAATTACGAGCATTATTCGTAGCATTTTCAATTTCATAGGTATCCTTTGTCTCTTATTTCAACTAATGAGTTATTTCTAAATAATCTATTTTGTTATATTTTAAAGTGATTTAATAAAACATTTTGGGAATGAATCGAGGTTTAAACAGTGTTTCCGATCGTCCAAGGGAGATTGTGTCGCTTTAAGTTTTTAGTTTTTAAGGAAATAATTATGTCTATAAAGAGAAGGCTTCTTGATAACATAAATAGTGTGTCTCGATAAAACAAATGTTGCAAACATACAGGGCACTAGGGGGGAGGAGGGGTCGAAGATTAATAAACATATGATGGAAAATTTCAATAAGTCGAGTAGTAAACACAGTAAACTGTGACATAGACACTGGTTGATAGGCAAGTAATTCTCATAACTGTGTGGCAGGTAGGAAACCTTTACGGGACGACAATAACAGGAATCTGACAATGAAAATATAATATTTTTAACTTTATTGCTAAGATTGTTCGGTAAAATTGCTTAAAGTGGGGGCCATGAGCTTCAACTAGCGTTGTGAGCCACCCTGCCCGACTGTGCCTGGTGCCAAGGCTACGACCGAAATTCTGGCCAATTCTGGCCCCGACGACACTGACCTTTCAAATTCAGCGATTTCATCTGATCGCAAATAAAAAATACAAGCGGGGGGGGGATCTAGCAAACTCCGAGTAGAGACTCAACACTGAAACAAAACATAGCTGTTTGGAAATACCGATGTCCAAATTTTTAAGAAAAAAGTTCAAAATACATCGATCTAAAACCATTGGTTTGTATAACTACTCTATTAACATCAATGTTAATATGTGTGAGGTGGAGTTTTTCATGTCACTGCGGTACTGTTTTCATTTATAAACGCGATATGGCTCAAAAAACAAAGTTAAAAAATTTCAGAACAATTAACGAAACGCGTATCATCTAATTGGATCATGCAAAAATGATACATTACATTATCAACATAAATTCAACTTACTTATTTTTCACACTTGATCTTTCATTTCCAGTATGTTCAAATTATGAATATATAAAAATTATTATATTTTTATTATTATTATTTTTTCCATTGAAATATAGAAGACCACCAATATAAAAACACAGAGCTGAACCCATCAATTAAAAAAATCAGCATCAATAAATATGTTAAATTCGTGTATGTTTGCATAAAAATATCGATGTTTTGAAAACATCGGCATGTTTTGAAAACCGCATCTAAAAGCTAGCCCCACAAGGTTGGCGGTCCCTGATCTCGGTCACAGTCGGGAGCGGGTGTATCGGAAGAGGTGACATGTGAGTGGTATCAAGGGGCAAAGATGAGTTCACACTCAGCTTCACTGTAGCTTGGGTTGCTAATACACCAGGGACTCTTTTAGAATTTACGACGGTGCATCTGCGTTAAATGACATTTGCCACTCTATGTGCATTGGCAGAAAATGACCTTGACCCCCCTCTACATGCCTTACTTGTTTGTAACATTTATTTCGAATTCTACAATAAGGTATAAAGATTTCAATTGGATCGACGAAGGCATAAAATTACATAGGTTCATATTATATGGCTAAGATGTAGTTTCAACGTTTTCATCTTAGTGTATTAAAATAGATTACAGGAAAAAATCATTTATTTGTATTCTTGAAAATACTGATTGGTATCATAACAATACACTATGAGAAAGAGAAAATCAATTGAATAGGAAAGAGAAGAAAGAGACAGAAATAAGAAAACAGATAAAAAGCTCATTAGATGAGCAAATGTCTACGTCATTAGAGAGAAGATCTCTAATAATTTTTCTATCGGAGATGGTCATGAAGTCCTTAAGAAATAAAAATAGTGATCCGGAACTATCTCAATATCACTTCACACGACGGACGATGGGAAGTTTTGTCAACGTGCTTGTTACAAATGGAAATGTTGCACTCGAAGTTCCATTACTGTGCTCGCACTTCTTCACTTTTAGTAGTATGGTTCGGATTGCGGGACCCCACTCACATTCAGACGCAGCCAGAAGCAGAGTTGTGAAGATGACCGGTGAATCGGATACGCTGAGTAAAGCGAACTAAGACGGGGTATTTGCTGAGATGAAAATATGTGGGAACTTGAAATTAAAAAGTAATTGGTCAAAATCTACTTTTGACATTCATAATTTCTTTTTCCGGAATTTGTAACCCACTAGTTCAAACTAGTTCCCACCAGTGCAAAACTAGGTTGCTATGAGTCATTAACGTGTCCCATTAAACTATGCCACTATGTACTTCTCTAGCTTCTACAGGGGAGAGGAGAGCCCTTCTGTAAATGAAGGAGTAAATCAGATGTCTATTATGTCTTGAAATGGTGCCTTGAGGAAAGAACTCGAACCCAATCGTTTTTCGATGGTTCAAGTGATAATATCATGAGGTCATATGGATCGCAAAAATGGCCTTTACGGCAGTAAGTTTTCGAGTTGAGCACAATGCTCATGTGCCTCGATGACATTCAGCCTGACCTCCGCTCATTCGCAGGTCTACCGTGGTCAGGTGGAAATGGAGATCATGGTGCTTCTTTAAGATATAATTATATATATTCTGGTATAATGCTAGGAAATGAAGGGTCGCGCACGGTTCATGATACATATAAGGTACTGCTCCAGCATCTGCTTGCAATCGACTAGAGTAAACGACTAATGACCAGAGCAACTCCAAGACTTAAAACCTGCAACACGCTGCCTCTGTCCCCGCCCCTCAACTTCCCTTCATTTCTGCTGACCCCTTAAACTACTCAGAGCAGATTGTACTCCCAACTTCCCAGAGATCATCCTGTCCGCCGATCTCCTTCGCCCCCTCCCCGCCGTCCCTTTGACCCCTCTCCATCTGCGAACCTCAAAGGCGGCGCGTGGCAGCGGGGGTGGCGGTCGCAGCCGCGTATTTCGCGGGTGGTCGCGCACGCGGGTTGTAATGATCGTGTTATCTTACGGGCGACCCGCATTCATTAGGCCCAACACTAATCCGATGACCAGCGCGGGGCCATGGGGTGCCGCTGCTACCGCCTCTGTTGGCCCCGCCTTCGGCGCATCCCCCGCCGCCCCCGCCGCCCCGCCGCCCCGCCGCCCCGCCGCCCCGCCGCCCCGCCGCCCCCGCCGTCCCCCGCCGTCCCCGCCGTGCCCGCCGTCCCTGTCCCCACCCCGCCAACGCCCCCCTCGCCCCCCCGACCACCGCCGGCGCCCCCCGCCGCCCCCCATCGCCGCTGCCCCCGTCACCCCCGCCGCCCCCCGCCGCTTCCCGCCGCCCCCGCCGCCGCAGCACCGCCTGGAGCCGGGCGCCGCACTGATTTACTCGGACAAAGCAGCCGCTCCTGCTGCTGGCGCGCCACTCCGCCTAACGAGTGGGGAAGCCCTTGAGTGCCTGCGGCGCAGCGGCAGTGGGCCAACGCTCAAGGGTGATACTAACACGAATGTATTCATTACGACTGGAGACGTATTGAATTCAATAGAAACCATTTAAAAAGACAATACTAGGTTTCACAACTTGGAAATCAAAACAAAATTATGTATTTAACAAGAAAAAATGGTTTTAAAACTATCTCAAATAGCGTACAAAATTATCACAACAGAACACTTTTCCTTCCATAGGTATTGGGCTCCTCTTCAGGTAACATACGCGTACGTATACATTAGACAGTACATTAATATATTCATGCAATGAATTAATTACCCGTGTTGTATGAGCTATGATTGGAGATAACATACTTAATGAAATGTTGTTCTTCCGTTTATATTCATATAAACCATCATTCCCGAGAAACCATCATTAAATTTAGAAACTTGTTCAATTTTACACAGCAGAAAAAAGTTAATTTTGCAGGTATGTGTCTTGGGTTATTTTCATACTCATTTTCAATATTCCTGTTGAATATTTCAATATTATTAGGCGGCTTCATAATTAAGCTTTGTGAAGATCCTTTAAGATAATCTGACCCTGGAGATGAGGAATGCCAAGACTTTGGCTGCGAACATCTACAACTTCCGTCTTGTGCGGCGCTGCATAAGAGCTGGAAAGCAACACATGTGCGAAGAGGATACATTACAGCCCAGATAGCTTGAGACATGACCATTGAAAAGCAAAATGCAATTGTTGGAGATTGGGGAACCAATATCTCATCGAACTCCTCCTACCCATCCCTATACACTTCATTTTAAAGGACCTCTCTTATTATATTATCACCGCATCACCGTATCACGCACCTACGATGACATAGAACTTCGATACTTCCAAACCCACACTCCTGTGTTTCTAATTCTTTACAGAGTAAGTCTTGCTCTTCTGTGTGTACACGATAATATATTTCTTATACTTATCCCATCAGAATTTTTAAATGGTAGATCCATCTTCGGTAGTACATCTAGTTTCAAACGCGTGACACACAAGTAAACATATCAAATCATCGCTCTGATACAGAGACATATGTCTGAGCCCCTTTTCTATATCTCACATTTCTTAAATGTTCCTGCGAGAAAATATTTGCACCTTTAGAGGTTTTCTCCATTTTGATACCTCGTTATCTTTTAGAAGAAGATACGATATTTATGACTGTGCAATTGCTTATGGTGCCGACGATCACGAAAACAGGGTAGTTAAAATATTGAAGATTGTTATTAAGATTATGGTGATAATAATAATTAAGATGTTAATAATTAAGGTGATGAAGATATACTATGCTCACATTAATAAAAAACCTGCAGAAAGTGTGTAGATTCTGATGTGGTATTGTTGACGTAATTACATGAAATAAAAGACGTAATCTCCGTGAACTTCAGTTGATGGAGATGATGTCCTTTATTTCTTCAAAACCCGCAGGGCAGATTTCAACATGACAATTCTGTCCTTGAAAGTGGCGCAGGCGTTACCCGATTGGCCGTTGTATATTTTGTCTGCTCTTTATTTTTTCCAGCTATTTCCCAGCACTTATGTCCGTGAGTTAGGATGGGTCATTCCACGCTCATCTTTCTCATTTTTCCTCCCGCCCCATCCTACTTTGCGTCACGCTTCTTCCTTGTGTTCTGGCATGCATCCGCCTACGGCGCGCTCTGCCTCCCTGTTCCCTCCCAGTCACTTTGCGAAGTGAAACGCGGGTAGGAGGGTGGGTGGGTGGAATATTTGCATGCAAATGCGGGATTTTTGCTGCGCCGTCGCCCGTAACGCCGCCTCGCGGTCAGCCTCTGAAATTCGTATCGCTCGTAAACGCGGAAAGAGCGAAGGTTAGTGCTGCCGTTCACCGGTTGGCATCCATTGCCTTTCCGTCTCTTCTATTCAAGGGGCTTTCATTCTTGCATATAAAAGGCCAGAGATGACATGTCGATTGATTCATTGGTGATTTCGGGTGCGTCAACGCCTAAGATAATTAGTCCCGTAAATGTAGTGCATGTTTTATTGCGGGAGATGGCTGTTATCTTCCTCGCTGGATGGGAAGATGCCGACCTACCCGTCTTCTTGCGGGGTTTCGCCCATCAGGTATCTCCCACCTGCGGGGCACCGCCCCAGTCGCTGCAAGCTCTAAGCTGTCGACTGGAAAGAAACTGATGAGGATAGGACAAGGAATAGGAAAGAAAGATCGCGCGTGCGGTTTGTGACCCGTTTTTAGGGTACTGCTCCGGCATTCGCTTGGTATTGATTGGAGAAACGACAGTAAACTAACTATGATACCAGCCAGCCTTTAGAATTCCACTCCAGGCAATAATTTTCCCCAGCAGCCTCTCTATAACAAGTTACTGTCTTTCAAGAGAGACAGTTACTTTCTCTAACACGTTGAAAAGTCAGAATTTTCGTTTTGTGGTCCTTTATACTGAAAAATCGATTCACGGCCGAAGTCTGTCTGTATGTGCACAATACGAATGCATATCCGTTCGATTTTCTCCATAACTAATATTCCGCGTTCGAGGCCCTGTGAAGTTGAAATGCATATTTTGATTTTTGAAGGCGTGTACGGAGTCTTAACAACATTTTCAAAACTTTTTCAAAAATGTATCCACATTTTTATTGAAGTTTTATTCCGATGAGGTAAAGGGCGCTTCAAGATGTCACTGGTCGCATTTTTTGTTGAAATATCTCAGCTTTCGAAAATTGGAAATGTTCGGCGTTTGCTTACAACTAAAATATTAAGGATGGAGATTTTTCCCTCAAGAAATTAGTTTGTCAAATACAGATCTTTAAAATGCGTCAGGTAGAATGTTTTGAAAATATTAGTAGTTTTCGCGTCATTTTGCACGAAATATAAGCAATTTTTAATCACATATTTCCTTCGGATATCCAAAATCAAATCAATCGACAAAAATATCGAACACATTTTTTTCCTTGGATGTAGCAATAAACAGTATGGAAAGTAGTCCTGGTCCCATTTTGAGCGAAGTCTCTGTATTTTCGATAATCGCGAAACGTTAAGTGCCAAAGCAAAATTATTTTTTTTCTTAAATGGAATTCGTTAAAAAATAGATCTTTAAATAGGCCGTGCACAATAAAAACGAGTAATTTTCATACAATACTTACTTAAGATTAATGCAAGATGTAAAAAAATTCTAAAATCCGCTCCACATTTTTTCTTTAAATGTTTTAGTCGGATTAATAAAATTAAGCTAAATTAAAAAAAATAAAATGGCACTGATTCTACTTTTGTCGAACACACTATATTTTCGAAAATTGTTAACTAAACATCAACTGAAACATGAAAAAGAGTAGAGTAGCAGGGGGCAAAAGACCCCATTGAGTAAGAGTCCGATTAGTGAAATTACTGTTTTCGTGCAGTTGACCATTCTGCAAATATAAATTGTAAAGTGTCATAGCTAATTTTCTACGGAGAGAGGTTCGTAGTTTCCGTGTAAATACTTCTGCGACAATCGGGTGAGATATAATTTGAACATATTTGATGTAAATTTGCCATATATTGGAAAGATGTTAACGTTGTTCTGTCCTTGGCACAGTAATTGATATCTACAACTGTGTATGAAAGGTGACCTAGACAATGCACTTGTAAATACTTTTGTAGATGACCGACAAAAGTCAGCACAAATTAAAAGACATTATTTTGGCGGTTGGGGCAACGGCCCGCATTCGTGTCGGGGCAAGAGTCCTGGTGCGGACTTCGTCCCTTTGTAGAGAACTGTAGCGCGTGATGAAATTTATCAAGGAACGCTCATCACCCAATTCCAGGTAGCGGAACTGTAAGGTAAATAGTACATGAATTGTAGGACGGAGAAGGCTCTGAAAGCTTTGGAGGTCTCTTTTATTGCAACCGCTGACAAATTCAAATTTGGGGAGGAAGAATTATTTCCTTCGCAGATCACAGGCCCATTTCTCGTGCTACACTTTCAGATGAGTTGGCATTAAACGGAGAAGATTCTGAAGTGCACCAGTCATGACATCAAACCATAAATCACTCATCGGAGCTATCGTCATCTGTGCTGAGCAACGTCACAACATCCCCCAAGGAACGCGATTCTCCAAATTATGATACATCAAAGAATCTCGGGAAACAATAGTCTAGTTTCCATCGAATATTATGCCAAACCCACTGACAGGATTGGTTAGAAAACGAACGCGGCGAGGAAAGATGTCCACCTTACTGACATCGTCACCTCACAAGATTGCACTTGAAATGGAGAAATAGCAGCCAAGAAATGACAATAAGACATCACTTTGCAAATCCACAAATAAGTGAGGAAAGGGAACAAACAATAAACGAGTGGCTACTGAAAATACTTCGATAGGGCTATGCCCTTCTTGCGAAATGGAATTCAAATACCGTCCAGCTGAAGACTGGATCCAAAATGATTCCTGTAAAGAGTGATGGCATGAAAATGAACTTATGAGGAAAAAACATTTATGTGTGATTTGTGTGAGAATTAATACATGCAGTATCTGCTTTGAATTTATTACGAGATTTATTTTTTATCCGAGTATAATTTGCAATTGCAGACTTTAATAAGACCTTTCAGAATCTAAGAATGACGTTTAATCATTTACCAATAAAATTGATGTTACATTAATTGAATGCGTATAAGCCTTGTAAACATTAATTTATTTCTAAGGAAATTTAGATGTTTTGTATATTCAGACTTTTATATATTTTTATATTCGGACGTTTTGTGTATTGCCCCTTTTGTTTCGGACATTTACCCTGCACCTGGGGCAAAAGTACGAACATTGCACTCAAATTTAATCAACTCAAATTTAAAGATACGACATTATTGTTTGGATAGTTTACTCTTACACATTAAGCATAGGTCTGTGTAAAAACCGAGTCAATATAGCAATTACACGAGTGGAAATTTACTTTTTTTTATAAAAAATATTGGCACGTGTCCCTCCTTTCCTTAATGCAAAAAAATTGTAGCCATTTGTGAGAATATTTTAAATGTCGTGGAGACAGCATTTAAAGTTAACTCTCAAAATAAAACATAGGTTTAAAATATTCAGGGCTTCGGGTTCCGTCTGATCGATCGAGGAATGACAAGTTTGGAGACAATTGTTTTAAGGCGGACGGATGGGCGGACGGATGGGCGGACGGATGGGCGGACGGATGGGCGGACGGATGGGCGGACGGATGGGCGGACGGATGGGCGGACGGATGGGCGGACGGATGGGCGGACGGATGGGCGGACGGATGGGCGGACGGATGGGCGGACGGATGGGCGGACGGATGGGCGGACGGATGGGCGGACGGATGGGCGGACGGATGGGCGGACGGATGGGCGGACGGATGGGCGGACGGATGGGCGGACGGATGGGCGGACGGATAGGTAGACAGACTTTTGCAGTAAAAGTATTTTTTGGTACCAAAAATCTATAAAACGTGGATTCTGATTACCCAACATATTAGAAAAACTAATTCCCTACATTCAGCAGCAAAAATTGCCCAGCTTTTCGTATCAGGGATCTGCAGTAAGCTTTCCTGCTGCACCATTGGGAGAAAATGAAATGAAACTGATTTAAAAGATGTGTACATTGTTCATTTTTGGATCAACTTACTAACGCTTTTCTCCTCTGTCAGTACTAATCTTGTGGCTGCATAATCAGAATGAAAAAAATCGCAGCTTAATGTTTTATTATTGTAAAAATCTGTTGGACAAGTACTTTCTTTATGAGCAGGAGACTCAATGTCTATTGATAACCAGTCTGCTTTCTGGAGATAGTTAAAAACTGCAATTTCGTATTCGCTTTTCAGATTACATAATAACATGGAGATCATTGAAACGATACTAAGATGAAAATGATTACATCTCTGAATGACTTTTGAGATTCTGTATCGAATGTCGGCGCCACAGTCACTTCCTAATGCAGCAGGATTATATGACGCCTCTGCATTAATATCGCCCTCTAAAATGAGCACGTTTTGTGCAGCAGGCGGCGTCTAGCAGGGCTTTTAGCGTAATGAGATGGTCCTTGCGCTCTGATATTCATTCGCCGTTCAATATGACGCGATGTCAGGTCTTTTTTATTTAAAGCTTTACCTGAAAAGCCTTTCGAAAAATTGCGCAATTTAAACAAAATACTTTTTTCACATTTTGGTTATCCAAAACATATCAAGTTACTGTTCTTAACTCTCAGCAAAATAAAAAAAAGGTAAATGTATTATTTCCTCAAAACTTAGAGCGGGAAGATGGCTTAGGGCATCAACTGATTTCACTGCAGTGCCTCTGACCGGAAGGTCCTAGGTTCACGCCCAGACGGTGGAAGGGTTTTCGACACTAGAGAGAAAGATACGTCGATTTCAGCCTCTGCCTGGAGGAGAATTCTAGCGGCAGGCTGCTCTGATTGGTAGTTTTGCGTGGTTTCACCGATCCTCCGATCAAGGACCACGGACCGCGCCCGATCTTTTCTTTCTCTTCCTTGTCCTATCGTCACCCCTACACACATTTACTCAAACATGTACTTCACTAGCACACATGCCGCAAGTCCGATCGGGAGATTAGAGCTCGCCCCTGGGCCTGTGCCTCGCTGGTGGGAGGTACCTGATTAGGGATAACCCCGCTAGCCGACAGTAGCTCGGCGCCGGATCTCGCCATACAGCCATCTTCCGAGCAAAAACATGCAGTACACGTACGGTACTAATGGCCATAATAGTTGACGCACCCGAATCAATAACAAACAATCAATCAATCATCTCTAAACTTAGAAAATTACAACATCAGACATATCGAAATTAATATAAAATAAATGAAATATGAAGCTAATTTATAAACCCCTAAATATACCTTTCCGACATTTTTTGATTGTGCTGGTCAGGTAGGATAATAAGTTTGTCCAAGATGGAAAGTATCGCAGCAGAGAGTGAAGTGAAGTATGTTTTAAAAATGAAAACACATTTTTGAACTATAAACTGAAACATATTCTACATTCAGTTAACAATCTATTTGCTTGTTTGAAATATGCGACGCCTGCATTTGCAGCTGAGAGATTTGAAGGATAGCCTTGTACAGTGCACTCTGCAAACATTCATAGAGGTAGCGAGAGTTCATCGGTACAATTTCTTTACGACTGATCTCCCGGAATATATGAGAGTGTAATCCATGTAAGCGTAAGTGGTGAAGGAAAAAGGAAGAGAAAGGAAAGATCGCGCGTGGTCCATGGTCCGCTAGTTCGGATAGTGCCCCAGCATTCGCCTGTTGTATTCGGAGGAATCACGGAAAACTACCGATCAGATCAGCCGGCCGCTATAATTCTTCTCGAGACTGCGGCTGAACTCCGCCTAGCTATCTAGCCAGTGTCGAAAATCTGGCACCGTCGAGACTCGAACCCTAGGACCTCCCGGCCCGAGGCACTGCAGTGACATCAATTGACGCTCTGAGCAGACTATGCCGACAACAGACTCATTCACTGATTTATTCTCTTGGATTACTGTCATACACCCAGCACAACAGCCAAACCAGAAAAGCACTGCCACCGACCGGGCGGCCTGCCGGTCGATGTTCCCGACACCGAAACCAGACCCGCCGCCGCCATCGCTCACGGCCGCGCCGTGCACACGCGGAGGTGCACCGCGCTCACAATATTTCATTCTCCATCAGCCCCCAGCGAATGCCTCCGCCTTCGAGCCCGTGAAATATTAAGCAAATTTATCCGCGTCCCGCGCTAACCATTACAGAAAGGAAGCTATCACTTTTGCTGATCAATTTCCAGATAATATTCTATTAATGTGTGGCTATCGGATAGGTCGCGTCCAGGCTGAATAATGCAGCAGGAACGCGGCGCTCCATCGCCGTCAGCGCTGCGGCGGCTGCGCGGCGAGCGCCGAGGCCCCGGCCCGAGCCCCGGCCGCACAGTGCGGGGCGCGCCACACGCAGGCGCGCAAAACGGGGCGAAAGAGGTCGCGTGAGAGGATTTTTTTAGATTTATTAATAATTCTGCAATTAAGTGTGAGAACTTGGTGGCAGCATACACTAACTTAACATTACAGCACTTAACAACTATACAAACTCTACAAACTTAACAAAATCACATGAACATTTCACCGTGGAATCTTTCATAGAACTCCACTTCACCAAACTTCACTTCCCTGCGATAAATAAGCGACTACAATTGCATTTGACGGTATGGCAATTATGAAAATGACATGACATTATGATGATACAAGGTGAAAGGACGGACGCAAATACAACCATGCCCGAGGTGGGACTCGAACCTGCGATTGTACGGTCCGAGACGGCACTACTGCCTTAACGATCTCGGCCATCTGGACCGGTCATTTGGGCCCCGGGCCATGGTTTTATACGAACAGTTTTGTGTGAGAATTTTTTTTAACTTCTGTAATTTCCAGTCCCTTCCCCTCTACCATTTATGTTCAAACTCTATTTGTAGACAAATGGTTCCAACCTATTTGTCAATTCTTAGAATTTTTAATGTTGTGTGTGGGAGTGGGGTCTGAAAGATCGTACCCGACTTAAGTTATTTATGCAATGAGATCCCGCCGTCACATTGCCACGGAGCCCTTGCGATGACCGGCATTTTCGATGACACAAACCCACAATCTCATGATAACCTTACAGAGAGAAAAAAGAACAACAACTGAACCATGTGCAAATGAAGAACTTCAGATGACATTCCTCATTCGTTGCATCACAACTTTTTCGCAAGAATTAATACAAAAAATTACTCACTTCCTTTTTGGTTGTCATTCTCACTATTTACAAATAGAAGAACATAAAATACAAACTGATATAAAAGACAGAAAATAAACAATGTATGAAATCAACCCCGGAAATTAGACAACACAACATCTCGGAAATATTAAATGAGCATGAAAATCGAATGTAAATAATATTTATTGCTTTTTGTAGAGATTTGTACTAATACATTAAAAAAGAAAATCACAAAAATTGATATTAAAGATATACAATTTATTTTATATTCCAAAATATATGATTTCATGACGTTACAACACATTCGTTCATCAAAACTTTCATTGGGGTTCATTTAGTTCAGAATGACCTATTTACGTTCGTAAGGAAGACTCCATCTTTCCTGGTTTGTTTTGCCCAGTAAGTGTAGTATATTTTATATTCCCCGAAATGGAGGGGTTCCTCCCTCGCCGCAACTTGCGATCCGGCTCCAACCAAGGAATGAACTTGGCCGTTTTCTTCCTCGAAGTATCTCCTTCCAACGAGGCATTGCTCCTGGCGGGCCAAGCTCTAACCTCCTGACTAGCATCCAGGCAGACGTGGCAGTGTAGATTATGCGACTCTGCTGTGTAGCAAGTGGCGAAAAACCGCCACCGACGGGTCTCTAATCCTAAATCTTCCCACACAGCGATGCTGCAGAAGCAACGGCGAGTCCACAGAGCATATCGTAAGAAGCGTGCAAGATTGAAAAGGTCACCTCATGAGATCACGTAGTAGTTAACATACGAGTACGAGGTATATAACGCATTCTGGTGTAAATAATATTATCCGAAAAATTGGACGAAATCGAGATTATTGGCCTTGATGGACAGGGAGTAGATTTTGTATATATTTCAAGATATTTAAAGAGTGGGAATTAAATTCGCTCGTATGTTGAGACTTATACCACTCGTTTCATGAAAGATCACTTCACACTTTTCTAGAAAATGCGGTGTCAGTTACCATTCTTTGCACCCGAACGCCTTAATGAAACAAACAGGCGGGTTTTATCCAGATAAAAGTCGTTTTTTTTTATTCACAAAAATCATTAGTATGCCTTCGTCGTGAAGGATAGGAAAATTGTGGCTCCGTGTAAATATGCGGTTCTATGCAAACTCGCTCTCACTAGTCTGCCCAAAGTGCGTAAGAAACTTTCTGTGGCTGTGGAGATTGGGAGATTTCAGTTCAAGGCTTGCTTATGGGATAAAGTTCCTGAGAAGAATTCTGAAACAATATTTAAAATCTCTTTTGGATGGTTTTTTTATTTCTGTGTTGTCTATGTTAGATCTAGACGGGTCGAATTCAATATATAATCTTTATCAACTGCGATTCGTCTTTTTGGGTGTCGATTTTAGAAGAGTTACGAGGAAAATATTTTTCCCATCACACTATACACCATGTATTCAATGCAGTTTTCGTACCTTTCGCATCTTTCACTCATTTATGCTAAGATTAATTTTTCTATAATGTGTTGAGGTTATTATCATTACTCCTCATTTCTATCTACCTATTATTCGCTTCTTTCCATAACTCTGAAAGTTCAACCACATTTGCACTTCTTTCAAAGAAGAAAGAATAACCGCTACAGTGTGGAACACATTTACTACCAAACTAGTCTAAGCAATGTGGTATCTTGTAATTACAGAAAATCTGATGAGTAAAATTCTGAGATGATGCTTCTATTTTACAAAACAAATCTGTTAATGTGTGGAATGTTAATGATGATAAATTCTGCTGAAATTCGTCTTAAATAGATAAAATAAACTTGACTATCCCAAAGCATATTCGAACATAACAGATGTTACAAATCGTACTTACGAGAGTATTCATTGTATTTATCACATGCCGTGTACTTATCGTGGTTGAGGAGGAGAGCATCTCAAACTCGAATGCCTAAATAACAATTGAATACGCTTAGCGGATCCAAAGCACAGGACATAATTACAGAATAAAGATAATGAACTTCAAAAATGAAGCAGCATTGAGATAATAAAGAGAGGGTAATGTCATTTAAAATGCCGCTTCAAGAATTCACCAATCGACGGAAGTATTTAATGATTTTATTGATTTGATCACTACCTCCTTGAATAAGAGGTTACAAGTGTCTACCAGATGTGAGCACAAAATAATACAACTTTTCTGCTAAACATACAAATTTCTCACGCAAGATGTTAATATATTGCTATTGAATGATTTACATTATAATTATGATCCATTATCCATTTTGAATGGAAGTGTAATCATGTGCAAGATTACACGAACTGCGCGCGCGATCTCAGTTTCCTCTTCCTTGCCCTACCCTCACACCTTACACACACGCACTTACACTATCATGCACTGCACTACCACACATGCCGGGAGACCTGTTAAGAGCTAAGAGTTTGTCCCGACTGGGGCGGTGCCCCGGTGGTGGGAGACACCTGGTTGGGGAAAACACCGCTACCCGACGGTAGGTCGGCGCTGGATCTCACCATACAGCGAGGGAAAGATCACCGTCACCTCTCTAACAAAAATGTGCATTGCACTTACGGGTCTAATGACCTGGTAGTTGACGTGACGGGAACAGAGCGAAGTCGCTTGTTTCCACCAAGGAGGTTCGGGTTCGATTCCCAGAGAATCGCATGTGAAATTTGTTTCAACAAAACGAGATTTCCCGCTTTCCATGCACTAGTCCTACCCCAATCATAATTCCTTCCCAATTCTGACCGGCGCCTAACGCGCTAATGCGCTAACCAGTAGTTACGCATGAGGGTGTCTGAAAGGTGCGTACGCGCGGATGCTACCTGGCATACTTCGTTGCAACTGAAACGACTTACATAAAGTAACCAAAAAATAACCCAATTAAAGGAGAATTACTCCAGAAACGCGTTCTACACCATAAGTTCTTGCCACAAAAACGACCGTTGTCGCAGTGAGTGACAGAATGTTAAAAAAAATAGAATGAAGAGGTTTGAATTCTTTCTGGAAGCTTGTAAAACAATTTTGCACACGACACCGGCATGAGCGTGGGCAGGATGGGACGTCCGAGCGACGCGCTGCCTACGCGCCACGTCCGTTGCTAGGGCGCCCGCGTGGGCGGCGCGATGAACAGCGCAAGAGGTCAACCTGTGACCTGTCACCCAGCGTTTGCGTTCGAGAGGCAGAGAAATTGCCCTTCCAGGCTTCAGGCAATGGCCAATGGCTTAGAAATAAAAAAAGGACATGCAAAGTATGAAATTTGCGCTAATGCGTCCTCGTAGGAAATACAAATACACACACACATATACATATGTATATATGTATATACGTATATGTATATATGTATATATATACACACATACATGCATACATTTACTATTTAAACTATAACATGTAGATCTTTCATACTGCCTGGGATTGACAATTATGATTATTAAACCTAAAATTCAGGCTTTAAAAATATGACTTCAAATTTTTCATTTATCGTGTTAGTGGGTTTCTAATTTCTTCCAGATTTCTTGCAGACTTGGTATTTGGAGTACGAGACCATTGATTTGATAACGACTATTCCAAAAGAAATGAGATTGAATGACTTAAGAAATTTATTTTCCATAGTTTTAAAACTATGAAAATACTCAGTAAAATATACTCAAACTATGGAAATACTAACAAAATAACTCTGTAAAATAAAATACTCAAGACAAGCATATTATATCACCAGTGAACATCCAGTGAGTGTAAAAATTATTTTTATTGGACGCGTTGGGATAGCTAAAATGACTTTTCTCAGACTATATAGACTTAGAATTTCAACGAATATGATATCTATGCTATTTTAGGCGTCCTTTGCAGTACCTGAGAGGGGGAAATAGAAACAATTCGGAGCCATGTTTGAGAAAGGGTTGTTTATGCTTCATGGAAAGTACCACCTACAATAAAAATAAAAAAATAAATAAAAAAACATTTCAAACTCATAGATAAGTTTGGGAAAGATCGATCGGGGAATATTAATTTTGGAGGAAAACGTCTGAGCAATTTGAGCGTTAGCGCTGACCACGGACAGACAATCCTTTTTGTCGAAAATCAATTGTTCAGTATCAAGGACTCACAAAGTGTGGATTCTGACTACACAACATGTGGGAGGATGTAATGTGCTTAATATAGCAACAAGACTTATCCAACTTTGAATATCACGGTCCTTCAAGACGAATTGTTGTGACGAAAAGATGCCACTTTCCAAAGCACCATTAGCGTACTTTCTCTTTGCTGGAGATGTACGTAATATGCAATGGCAGAAAATAGAGGCTGATGAAATCTGCTGAAGAGCGATAATTCAAAGCTGCTCTACTCCCGTGGTCCAGCCCGAGCAACGCAAGAGTGGCGCGCGGCCGCGCAGATCTGCGCGCTGCGCACTGCGCGGCGGGGCGCGCCTCGCGGCGGCGATGACAAATACCGCCCGCCCGAGAAGAGTTCCGCGAGATATCGCTAATGAGTTTGCTAATTTGGAAGCGAGCGGGCGCGCGGGCGGGCTGTCCCGAGCGGCGGTCCCCCCCGCCCTCCCGCCGCTGTCTGTCCTTCACGTTATCATCGCGGACTCCCGACGCGGCGCTGCGCGGAGCGGTGGCACTGGTGCAGGCAGCGGCGGTAATGGCGACGGGCACGGCAGCCAAGGGTGAGGAGGAGATGGTGGTGACGGATGACTGTACGGAGGCGGAGGATGGGTGTGGTGCTTGAGGAGAACGTGGAGGTGACTGGAGGAGAGAGAAGAGATGATGTGATGCGGGAGGCGATGGCGGGAGGCGATGGCGGGAGGCGATGGCGGGAGGCGATGGCGGGAGGCGATGGCGGGAGGCGATGGCGGGAGGCGATGGCGGGAGGCGATGGCGGGAGGCGATGGCGGGAGGCGATGGCGGGAGGCGATGGCGGGGGGCGATGGCGGGGGGCGATGGCGGGGGGCGATGGCGGGGGGCGATGGCGGGGGACGATGGCGGGGGACGATGGCGGGGGACGATGGCGGGGGACGATGGCGGGGGACGATGGCGGGGGACGATGGCGGGGGACGATGGCGGGGGACGATGGCGGGGGACGATGGCGGGGGACGATGGCGGGGGACGATGGCGGGGGACGATGGCGGGGGACGATGGCGGGGGACGATGGCAGCTTCGACGTTTGCGACGGTAGCGGTCCCAGTTCGCGATGCTCGGCAGTGTGAAGAAAATATTTTCCGCGACCGGAGATGTAATTTAGTTGGGAACTTGCGTGTTTGACGAGACTTCCGAACTTCTAGCACAATGTCCTGAAGGGATGCGGCGTTGATAAGTCGTAAAGTTGTACTCGACCATGGTCCGGATATTGAGGCGACCCATCAGAACAAAATTGTTGTGGGATTGGGACAGAATAGATGAAAATAATTAAAGGAAGCAATTAATATTGATAGTAAGATTTTTTTTGTTTTTCCGTAACTTAGTTGAAGATAGATAAAATATTATGTATTACATTATTTTGTCTACGAAGGTAATAAAATGCTGTAAGTATATGAGTTTGTCAGATCTGTTAAAATAGATTAAGGGAACTTTGAAGTGAGGATTTTAATAAAAATAAATTAACTGGGATGATGTTTAAAAATGTTGTAACTGAGGTGATGTTCAATAATTTGCTTACAATAATTATTGTATAATAAATTAGTAATTAACTCGTCAAATTAAAAATTAATATTTAAAAACATGTTAATTGTTTCGTTTTAGACATTCACTTGCAACAAACTCTGGTCTCCTAGTCACATTTCCGTTAATTTAAAACAATAGAAACCCACGTCTTCTAGTATTACTCTATCCTCGTATTAGGTATTCTAATATTACAACATAGCAGAAGCATCAGCGACTCAAGACAAGTCATTTATAAAGCCACTCATTATTTTCAAAGCTTAAACTTATTGTTACCTTAATTGTTATACTTAACTATATATTTTCAATTAATGCAAGAATATATATTTGAAATAAAGGATTCATTCTCTGCTGAAATACACCAATTTTCATATTTTTTAAACCTATCCTACAATAATGGAAATGGAATCTTCATAGTGTTTCCATTTGCCACGCCTCGTATGCAGGCAATGCAGCTATCGTAGTCTGTTAGACCGATAGTGCGTCCAAATGCAAAAGGTTGCGTATTCCAAAGTGCCATTCCAAAGAATGGCACGGATTGAGGGTGCATTTTAGAGACGCTGCTGAGGTTTAAAATGTTTCGAGAACGAAAGTTGTAAATATTGAAATGGATGAACGTGGTACAATAATTAAGGAAATTTAAAATCGTGTGATGAATACGTGTCTTACAAGAAAAGTGATAAAATAAATGTGACAGTTGTGCGACACAAATGTTTTAGTAATTTACGTTTATTATCAAACAGTTAACAAACTACTAATATACTACAAGGTGAGATGCATTTTCATTTTTGCCAGCAGTTTGAATTACTGCGCTAAGCTTGTAATGCTGGAGTCCACGTATTTCTGACAGACCACCTATGTCGGCGGAAACAAACATTTTTTTGGGGTGCAGGTGTGTAGGGAATTAGACTTACAGTTCAACACATGCTACGGCTAAATTCCAAAATATTGCTAATTCTCAAACTGGCCGTTTAATTCGCACATTAACCGAACGGCTTGGGAAAAGATGTATGAATGATTCTGAACGGATAATTTCGAATATTACCCCGATCAAATAAGCGAATGATAAATGCATGCCAGTCAGAAGGCGCTGGTGATCGTTCGAGCATGAGGCATTCTTGTGTTTTTGCGAGAAGTATTTTGGTAGAAAATGGGTAGAACATCATTCTTGAGAAATACTTAAGGTTGTTTTAGTATGAGAGATCTGAGGTACCTGAGGTTACGATGGGTGGCATCGTTCCCTAAGTGACGACTGACATAGGGAAATTTCAAACTACCATTTTATTTCTCATTAACTTCGCTATAGGATCTGATTCCTGTTTATCACACAATATCTCATTTTCACAGTCTTCGTAAAATAATTTATCTACCCTACCAAACTCGTGTTGCCTAATGTGCGCATCATCTGGCTTAAGACCAAAGTATTCTTCAAAGCTGTTTCTACTTCGGAAATTATCCAGATTCGGTCATTAGCCGTTACGGTACTCCACTTTTGTACTTTATTCATTATTTACTTATCGTGTGGTTTATTTTGATGAGAAACAGCAATTGGTCATGTATTCGACCAAGGATTCCTTTGAAGAATGGGCAAGTTGTACTTCTCCATACCTTACCTACAGTTTTACAAAATTAATCGAATCAAACCAAACCAAGCCTACCCCCGTGCGTGTATAGGGACACGTTCTCGAGTTGGTGCACTTCCTTGGCGTCCTCTTTAACGCGTGGGTGTGATTCACACTTTATCCGCTAGATCGGATTCGGTTAACTATATCCGAACTATCTGGTTGGGAGTACGTGAGTTCTCCTTAAGGCTGGGAAGGGCCAAAGGGATTTAATTTTGTAGGGTACTTCCACTTGTTAGAAGTATGACATGTCCTCTGTGGGATTTTTCGCCCTTTGGTCATCCACGTGTTTCATTTGGAATCGAACCCACGGCTCAAGAGGGCACTAAGATAAATACTCGCTTATCTAGGCGTGCCGTTTAGTATATTAATGTAATCAACAGAATTGTCGAATCCGTTCAATGCTTCGCTGCGTTTACCTATGTTGATCAGTAGAGATCGTTGAACTCATTGCCCTGCCTTGGGGCGAGTTTCAGTGAACAAATGGTTAACAATATAAAACTACCCTATTAATGAACTGTCGATATAAGTTATGTATATGTTAATGATTTATTGTAATTCCTGAAGGTTTGATAACTATCAAAACATTATAAAGAAGTTAAAAGCAGTAAAACAAAATATGACCGTATTCATTATCAAAAACATTTTCAAATTACCCTTCTCTAAAATTAGGTAAAAACGACGTTGTGCCCTCCGAAGTTTAGATAATGCTCTACGGTACACGTAATTTGTTTTACGCAAATTATGCTATTAGCATTGCCTGAAAAGAAGGGTTTCGAGCAAACAAATTTATAATACACTCATAATGGTTTAGGATAAATTATTCAGTTTTCCTCCAAATCCTGAAAGAGAGAAGATTGTTACATTAGATGAAGTTTTAGAAAATGCGGATTTGTTCGATTAACAATGGTGAAACAAGCAAACAAATCAGAAAGGGTACGAAGGAAACGCATTGCTATAATTTCGATTTCTCCGGGCTACTTTGGGATTAGAAGTTTTGTCTTCTCATCGAACGAACTGTCGCGTTCAATCAGAATACACCTCGTCTAGCTGTCTTTTTATTTCACAGAAGAATATGAAGAAATATTAGATGAATACTACTTTTGAAGCGTCGAAGTGAAAAATTCTGATATTTGAAATATCTTTCGTTGTAATCACGCAACTCGGTGATTGGTATTAAAATTCATGACCACTGCTGCAAACGATGCAAATATTTATGGAGATTGTTTCCTGAATTGTGTGCTAATGGCGAAAATTAGTCCGCCGGTCGTTCGTTCAGGCAGTCGTTCCCTCTCCGTGAATTCTGCGTCGGAGTTCTCTAAAGGTAAGGAGAATGCCATCAAACCCCTCCATTGTGTTTCAGAATTTCCACGGAACTCAATTACAAGAAATCAATAGATGCCAATTCAGCAGATCCTCTGACTTGGGAATTTAATTTGATGCCTTTCTCAGACGCCAATTGAAAGCGGGCTCCCTGATGACAGGCGAAATTCCTCCCAATTGTTTTCGTTTTGTCTTCGTCGCGAGAAACTGTGTAGCACAACGTGCGCGCTCTCTCGGCCGCTTCGCTTCTGTTCTCGCGGGGACGCGCTCCCCGTTTGCGTCGGGAGGTAAATGTACCGAAACAAAGAGCCTTAAAAAGATGTTATTAGGACCATCTTTATGAGGGATTTAATTAATCTCTCCGGTGCTAGTTTCCAATAATCTTGTGTGGATGATAAAACTTATTCAAGGGGTGAGTAAAGACGATTTGGGATGTTTAAATTCAATGCCTTCTTGATGGGAGTTTGAAAATGAGGTTCTGGATTTGAGTGCTGCGCAAAATGGAGAAAGATGTCGAGTGAGATGGCATGCATCGTTAGCAAACAAGGATATTTTACCACTCTCTTCATGTTTTGGTAGTTAACGGTAAGAATTCATTTCAGAAATTCCTTATGTTGAGAATATTTTATAATGAAATTGACGTGATGTTTTGTGATTTCTCATGAATATTACTGATATAGTGCGGAATTTAAAGTTAACATTTACAGAAAATAAAATATTAATTTACATAATTCGATATATTCACGTTACTTTCCATACTCACTTTATCTTCTAATGGACATCTGGGACAGCCGAGAGCATTCGAATTAACAAACTATGTTCAATAACTCAAATCTCAGTAAAGGGCTGTAGGCGTTGCCACACAAATAGTGAGTTTTGCATGATACACCACCTTCATAGTGTAGCGGTACAGAATTCTTAAGACAAATTAAGTTAAGTAAACCAGACCTAAGGAATTTTTACTGAGAGAAAAAACATACGGCGTCACGCGCGCAGCCCCTCTTCTAATAACAGCCAAGATCCCCCGGCCCATTTCGGATTTTTATGAGGGCAAAGGGCTAATTGAAAACCGTCCAGACGCAGCCACATCTGGAAAATCTTTGGAACGCCTGTCGTCGTGAACGGGGAAACCCAAAACGATAATTCTGTAGCCAGGGGGCCCCTTCACAGACATGGCCTATTTTCGAGACGGAACAATGGGACACTGTATTCCGACAGAAACACAGAGAGTGGAAAATTCGTTTGCTCCCCCCGTCGCTATTGGCCGAATATAGTGTACAACGCCATCACCTTTAGCCAATAGCGACGCGATCATTGTAGGGAGCAGGAGCATATGAGGAAAAAGGGTGGGGGTAAAAGTTAACCTCATGCGTTTTTGACTTACAAAATTACAGTTCGAGAGAGACTTCTCTAGGGGTGGGAGCCAGTCGCGGGGAGAGGCGAGTGCGCCTCTGAAGGCACTTGTAAAATTGCAGTGGGCTGAGAACAGTTCGAGAGAGACTTCTCTAGGGGTGGGAGCCAGTCGCGGGGAGAGGCGAGTGCGCCTCTGAAGGATTTCGCAACTTTCTGAATTTGTACCTGAGAACATTCTCATGAGAATCGGAGGAACACATTGTTGTGTGCTCCGCACCTGCGATCGTGAGCGATATCCCCGGCTACCTACGAGCTCTGCCGAAGACGCCGCCAGACGCTGCCAGACAGCCGCCCCCTGCTGACGTCACCAGACGCCGCCAGGTTCTGCCGCAGACGCCGCGAGCCGCTGCGAGCCGACCAGCTGTTGAGGGCGGGTCCGAGAGGGTGCAGGCCCCGGCCATCCCGCATTCCAGCGAAGGCCGCTCCAGCCCCCCACAAGCTTCGCCGCGCCCGTGTCCTGGCACATTGAACTTTTGACACTGGAGCTCTCAGGCAATGTAACTGGGGGCTATTCACCTCTGTAGAATTTTGTCAACGCGGTGCTGCGCCAAGGCACATCGAATGGTCATTTTTTATTATTGTAATTTTAGTTATAATAATTTTGTACTCTTCTATAGTTGTAAGCTTTCCTGTTAATTTTAATCTTTATTTTTTTCTTTCATTCAATCTCTTCTTTCTTTTATTTTATAAATGTAACTTCCCTGGTACAACTTTGTCCAGGAATAAAAGTGGTTTTTTCACCAGTAACCAAAGTGTTTATGTCGAATGTCCATTGAATCTAATTAACAATTCCTTCCATCACCGAGTGAGCTACAACCGGGCCGCTAACCGCGCATTGTCTAGATGCGCGGAGGTGTTACAATAGGTATCCCTCTTGCTTCCGGCATACTTTTTATAAAAAAATATTTATCAAATAAAAATATCACATATTGTTTAAAAGGGCCCTTTTATTGTAAAAACAAATTAAGATTTCTTGCATACAAAAATACATAAAGTACTATAAAAAAAGCTTAAAGTGCTGAATGACACTGCTTATTGTTTAATCGCTCTAAACATTGTACTTCCTCATTCTTTTTTTTTAAATTTGAGAGAGAAGATCGAATAAATTACGACAAATACCGACTACCTTAATATATAATTTAAATAACATTGTTATACATATTACCAGTTTTCGTAATCCTGTCGAGTCGAGAGTCTGCAGGTGTGCAGAGTAATAGAGACACAGACACCGAGGCGGGGCGAGGCGGGGCGAGGCGGGGCGAGGCGGGGCGAGGCGGGGCGAGGCGGGGCGAGGCGGGGCGAGGCGGGGCGAGGCGGGGCGAGGCGGGGCGAGGCGGGGCGAGGCGGGGCGAGGCGGGGCGAGGCGGGGCGAGGCGGGGCGAGGCGGGGCGAGGCGGGGCGAGGCGGGGCGAGGCGGGGCGAGGCGGGGCGAGGCGGGGCGAGGCGGGGCGAGGCGGGGCGAGGCGGGGCGAGGCGGGGCGAGGCGGGGCGAGGCGGGGCGAGGCGGGGCGAGGCGGGGCGAGGCGGGGCGAGGCGGGGCGAGGCGGGGCGAGGCGGGGCGAGGCGGGGCGAGGCGGGGCGAGGCGGGGCGAGGCGGGGCGAGGCGGGGCGAGGCGGGGCGAGGCGGGGCGAGGCGGGGCGAGGCGGGGCGAGGCGGGGCGAGGCGGGGCGAGGCGGGGCGAGGCGGGGCGAGGCGGGGCGAGGCGGGGCGAGGCGGGGCGAGGCGGGGCGAGGCGGGGCGAGGCGGGGCGAGGCGGGGCGAGGCGGGGCGAGGCGGGGCGAGGCGGGGCGAGGCGGGGCGAGGCGGGGCGAGGCGGGGCGAGGCGGGGCGAGGCGGGGCGAGGCGGGGCGAGGCGGGGCGAGGCGGGGCGAGGCGGGGCGAGGCGGGGCGAGGCGGGGCGAGGCGGGGCGAGGCGGGGCGAGGCGGGGCGAGGCGGCACTGTGCTGGTGGGACTGGCGGGCCGGCTAAACAGCCAGTGGCCTAGGTTGTAGCACCCTGTTTGCGTTGGCGCTGCTGCGCGCAGACAATGCATAAAGTAAACGCCGGGGGCGTTGTTGACGCCGTTAATGAACGCCCATGCGGCTTCAATTGTATTTGCGCATGCGCGCTCACCTCATTTTTGCGTTGTTCTAATACCGGACGAGTCATTCATGAAAAGAGGTGTAGCATTATTTCGACACATAAGCCAAGGAAATCCTTATTATAGTTAGAAGCGAAAATTGCAAAATACTTTTTTGTTTAAGCTTTTCGTTTTTATATTTCACGCTTAATGGATCTAACTATATGTTTTGTATTGAAGTGTTAAAAAATGTAACTATTGTATATGAATCATGTTGTTTTATATTGTCTTTATGCTTTTCGCGAGCTTAACCAAATATTAAATCTTAATAAATTTTCACAATTACTTCAAGAGATAATCGCATAGATAATCGCAAGAGATAATTCTTGCAAACAATTATTGACTTTTGTGAAAATAAGTATGTTTGTTATAAACAGGCTTTCAAGAAAACATCCCTTACAATGTTCATTTACATGATTACGTATCGTACAATAAATCGTATTTTTACACTTAATATAATGATGAAATTTTGTAGTTTTGTTATGATTCTCAAAAAAGGGAATGAACTTCGAATTTTCTTTTGTCACTGGAAAAGGATAGATACTTTTGTCACTGGTAAAGGATAGACAATAGAAGATTGATAAGTGAAGAATAGAAATATGACTCTGTATTCAATTGTTTCTAAGTAATTTGCTGTCAGTATAAAATGAACAAATCATATCCTTGGTGTCGCTTGCAGATGGTGTTCACTCATTATCCATTTCCCTTGTTTTTTTGTAAATGATAATAGCATTAATATATTAATGCGTATCTCGAAATCGTATCGTTCACCAATCTTTCCTCAGCAGTTTTGTATCAACTCAAAATCTATCATTTGTTCGAAACATTGCGTTAAACAACATTGTTCCCTACCCCAAGCTTCTCACTAGAATCCTTCCTTACGATCCTCAACGTCTCCCTCGGCACTTCTGTTTGCCCTTACGATCGTGTTGAAACAACCGATTCTCTCGGAGCGGTGTGCGGGTTGTCGGATGATTTACAGCGGACGGTTTCCGCTGGAAGCGCACAATTTGTGTCGCCGCCACTTGGAGGCGCTGAGCACGCGCGCCACCACTTCCCCTGCGCGGCGGCAAAGTGAGGGTGGGGATGGCACTGGTGACAGCGATGGCGACGGTGATGGCGATGGTGATGGCGACGGTGATGGCGACGGTGATGGCGACGGTGATGGCGACGGTGATGGCGACGGTGATGGCGACGGTGATGGCGACGGTGATGGCGACGGTGATGGCGACGGTGATGGCGACGGTGATGGCGACGGTGATGGCGACGGTGATGGCGACGGTGATGGTGACGGTGATGGTGACGGTGATGGCAGCTCGGAGGAGGCGCAGGCATTGGCGGTGTCTGTGGCAGAAGGGGACGGGTTCGCGAGATCGGGAGGGGGGAGGCGATGGCAGTGGAAGAAGAGATGATGAGGGAGCAGGCAGGGGGAGATGCGAGGGTAAGGGGCAGGCGTGGGTGCGGAGGAGGAGCTCGAGGGTGGGGCGATGGCTGTGCCGGAATGGGAGGCCGCGTTGTCGTTGGGGAGAGCCGCGACTGAGTCGATCCCGCGGGACGTCAGGGCCCGCCGCCGCTGGTGTTTCCCCATCATCCCTCGAGGCAGGGGCGAGTAGCTGACCTCTTCTCTAACGATCTAGTGTTCAACGCGCAAAGCGCAAGCCTCCGTTTCCGCAGACTTCGCTATCGAGGCAATTGACCACTCCACGACACGAGACGTTTTATCCATTTGGGTCATACGGCTTCTGAAACTTTTGAACTGTCTTTCACTCAACACTTCCACCACACAAGGCTATGAGGAAGCTGAGTAACGGCAGCTGTGTTGGCGGGTTGTGGTTTCTCGCGTGATTATTACAGTCTTTGCGTTCATTTTTCTTCTCTTTTTATTTGTTTTCGTCTCCTTGCCGCTATAGTTTTCTCCTCGGCTGCGTCAACTTCATTGTCACGAACCCGTTTCGTCTCTATCACCCATGTTTTGTCTCCCCCACCGACAAGGTAATTCGTATCTTTCCTCAGATAAGTTTTTACTTCATTGTCCGTACGTCACTTCCATGGCATTTAATTGGCGCCTTAAATTACTTCTTTGTTACTGTAGCTGTAGCTTCCTTTCCCTTTCACTTTCTTTCCGCTTCCGTAGTATCTGTCTGTTGCTGTCCTAATTCGCAAAGAAGTCCCGTCTCCCAATTCCTGTTTCTTCAACGCATGTAACTTTCTCCACTGTCCTCGTCACCCATTTCACTGAGAAGATCCTCGCAGCAGCTGCTGCGCCACCCTCATACTCACTGTCAGCCCATATCGCTCCTGTCAAGCTCTCGAGCCAACTGAGGGCTCCGCGATATGGTCCGCCGTGGCTAGTGACTCGACCCCTCCCACCTCATCCCTGTAGTCGCTCTCCCCGCTACCCAGCCCATCCACTCTCCTGCTCTGACGTGTCTCACCCCGCCCCGCGCCGCCACGCCCCACCCCGCACCTTTCCGCCTCACCCCGCGCCGCCCCGCCCCACCCCACCCCACCCTACCCTCCGCCATTACCTCATCCCTGTTGTCGCCCTCTCCCCGCCACCCAGCCCGTTCCCACTCCGGCCTCGCTCGCACCCCAGCCGGCCCTTCCCTTCCCCGCCCGCCCCGCGGCCGACCACCGCCGGGCGACAGCGACGCCTTACGACCGAGTGTCTCACTGTTGACTCGTTTTATGGCCCATTCGTCGCGCTGCCACGTAGTTGGTACGGAAATGACCTCATATACGCGTGTCGTTTTAGCCGCCCGCCGCCGCGGCCTAGTCCATTCATCCTCGCTCCCTCCCCGCTCCCCGCCCGCCACGCCCCCCGCCGCGCTCCCTGCCCCCCTGCGCGAGCCCGTTCGCCTTCGGTTCGCTCGCAACTCGCAGGAAAGTGGGTTACAGTACTATGAATTCACAAAGGTCTTCGGAGGAAATACGACACACGCGTTCGGCCGTCCCATCCTGCCCCGCGCCGCGCCGCCCCGCTCCGCTCCGCCCCGCTCCGCCCCGCTCCGTCGCGCCCGGCCCCGGCCTGCAACGCCGCCTCGGGCGATATTTCTGGCGCTGTGTCTACAGACGGGTCGCAATCGAAAGAGAGGTTTCTGATTCCCATCGCTTGTGACGGAAAGAACCGTTCCAGCGGAGCTCTTTCGCGCTCTTTCATGTTTTTACAATGCCATTCGCCGAACGAAGACGATGTATGATCGAGATACTTTCCTATCATTGTGGCGTCCATCAAAGCTTTTCTTCCTTCGTCCAAATGTATAGGAACATTGATTTGCATCCGACTGTGAAGAACTTCGTTATGGAGAATAAAGAAACTTTTGCAAACTCGCGAAATTACCATTGGAATGTTCTGCTGTGTTTGTAATATTTTGAAACGAAGCACGGCAGAGTCAGAACGAAGCGCATATATGATAGGCTCTGCATATCATATATGATAATCTAGCTTCATTTACAATTATAGTATTATTCCTTCAAAATGCTTCTAGTATCGTCAAAATGACATAGTATTGTGATACGCATCTTAACACTTTGTGGAATAAAATCCAATGCCTTTCATGATTTCGTAGTAACAATTTAAAATAAGGGGGCGAATGGGGGGAAAAAGGTCTTTAACTCTGTATAACCGTTGACCGTTGAAATTTAAAACGCCTATTTTACAAGTGAGAAAACAATACTTTCATAACACAGAGGAAACTCGCTGGACGTTTTCTACACGTTAGAGCAAGAATATTTACAACCTGAGTTCTTTCACCACGTAATAAAAATGTTCTTCTTTATCAGGTTTCCAGTGTTCTGAACACAGGTTGCACAACGTCAGTAATGGACATATACAGTAAACACACTGTTTCTTCATCGAATCTCAATACTTCTTTATCTTTGAGAAACTTCCTTCTCCTGTTTCTGACTGAAGCGTAGCTTCATTTCTTTTTACTCCTTTGCGTTGGAAAGAAGAATCAAGTGTTTCGGTTAAAAACAACTTGTTACGGCATGAAGTTGTGCGTCGAAGTTAAGAAACCTCTTCCAACTTAGCGCTCGAAGAGACACTTTGTAAAGAGTGCAGCGCAAGACTTGCGGCCACTAGGAAGAGGGCGGGAGTGAGAATGAAGACGAGAGTGAAGCCAAGCAGTCAGGCGGGGGCGGTGACCTCGTAGTCTTCCTCAAGAACCAGAGATGCGTCGGTGGCGGAATGCGTCTGCCGAAGCGAATCGCCAAGTTCTACCAGAGTACATTTATTTCAAATTTAAGTCACCGCCTGAGAAGGTTCAGGGCAACAACCGCTATCACTGCAGTGTGTGATCGGAGATTCCAGGGATCGAGCCTCGACGATGTCAGATTTTCCATACTAGCTAGAGAGCTTTAAGAAATTCAGCCGGTATTGAGACGAATTGTCGAGGACGGCCGCTCTGATCGCCTAATATTGATGGGAGAAACCGAGGAAAACTAACAATTGGAGGAGGCGACCGCTAGATGTCTTCTGCAGATAGTAATTAAATTCGACCCAGACGTGTAGCTAATGTCGCAAATTCGCCACCGTAGGGATTCCGCCATCCTAGAATCAACAATCCGCCACCCTCGCATTCCTAGCAACGACGAGCTCTTGCATCATGTTTGGCATTCGTTGCGAAAGAAATGCAAGTTCTGATTCCACTTAAGCATGTTTGTTTTCTTCTTGAAATTATGGCGTGGATGGTAATCCACGCAAAGTGGCTCACCATGACATCCGCAACATCTTTAAGATAATTACAGTATTTTATTTTGTTCATTATATTCTTATCATAATTGTTTTCTTACGTAAAGCTTCAAATCACCCAAAATACTTCAAATTGAAAGAAGATTTTACATTCAGAATAGACAAAAATTGGCAAAATGAATGGTATACATGCAATAGAGTTAGGAAGCCAACAAAAACAATAGCAACGGAATGTCATCTCACGAACATGTAACCTTCGTCGTCCCACAAACAATGAACCTTCTCAAAATCCCAGAAAATACTTCGTCAAGTCATTACACTGAAACAGAAAAGTCAATTTCCGCAAATATTACCGCGAGCATCTGTGCCTTGTTCTAGCCAACTCCAACACATTTGTTCATTTTATCATGAGCCTCGCGATCGCGCGCCCCGTCATCCTCGTTTTTGCTTCCGGGCACAATAAAACATCGCACCCCTACATCCACTTATACACACTCTTCGTAGCGTGGGGAATTTACTTCTGTACTTCTCTGCACACAGCGCTCCCACAGACCACGTACCACGACCTCTAGCCCGGGGGCTCCGAACAGTGTAAATAAAAGAGCCCCTTTGTCCGGTCGTATCTCTTACCTCAGCAGGGGCACGCCCCCTAGCGGGGCGGACTCGCGCTTACTTCGGGAGAAGGTAATGCATTATTCAGCATCCGTTCGGTGTGATAACATCTTCGTTAAAGGAATTCCCATTACAACTCCTGCTGTATTTGCGCGAATGTTTTGTTAAGTTTGAGAAGAAGTCATTCTTTCTCCCTTTGCTCCCCAAGGTTCGTGAAAAATGGAGGGGAAGTGGGGGGGGGATGTTTTCGAAATTCGCTTTCGTGGACGCCGAGCTATGGCTCCGAGTCGTAGTGAGGCTTCCGTAATAAGGCCTGGTTATACGGAATACCTCGCGCGTTTACGACGTCTGGCAGTCGTGAATCACTGTGTAATGACGATGGAGAGCTAATCGCGTGCAGCAACACTAGGGCGAAGCAACAGTTTCCGGCGGATAACAAGGAACCGGCAAATAAAGTAGCATCTACTACTTGCATCTTTTCAGAATATAAATTGTCCCTTTTCAAATTTGCTTCTTTTAATTGCTTTCGCTTTTTAAATTGAGGAATGCTGGGTTATACGATTTTAGAAGCATGTAAATTCACACTTTGAAGTTATAAACACATTCCTTAAATTCAGTTCTTTGTGTAATAGTTATTCAAAATCATACTCATCCGGAACTAGTGCTTGGTGGTTGAATCTAGGTTGAGTCTGCTGTAGTTAAAGTAGCTTTTTACTGGAAATGGTGTAAAGTGTTATTAAATAGTGAGTTTTGTAAACTAAGAATTTCCTTGTCGTGCTGTTATGAAATATATTATTATAAAAGTGTCATTTATGAAACACTTGTTCAATGACGCGTAAAAAACAATGATAAAATTCTCATGGACAAATAACGCTCACACAGATATAGTACATAATTTTCAAGACTCGTCGATTCAAATTAAACCAGAATATTTTGTGGACATTCGGTTTCGTATCTATTTGGGCGTGGAATATCTCAAAGGGACAGCCTACGCCTCCTATGGCTTTTGAATAGCTCTCACCCTTTTTAACAGAATGCTCAGACAATCAGGATATGGACTCTTAGTGAAGAAAAACCCTGATGTTTGAATTTCGCACCAAATATTCATGGATGATCTCAAAACTATATGCCTATAACAGAAATCATTTACAAAATGAGTTCGAACTGGTCAAGGGTTTCAGCGATGCAGTTTGTATGGAATTTGCGATAGGCAAATGCGTTACTCTTCTCGTTGTCCGCGGGCAAGAGCAAAACGGAGAACAAAATATACAAATATATGATGACACGAGTATTAAAAATCTCGTCATTGAGGACTTCAACAAATATCTAGGAATGCTACAGTTGTTGGGCTTTTTCTATTCAGATACTAGGAACAATACAAAACATGGTATAGAGAGTAATAAAAGTTTGCAAAACATGCATAAATTGAAGAACCAGAATATCTTCTCTTATTACTATATGAGCTAATACTGTAGAAACTTATACTTTTGGCGTAAAAAATGGACAGATATATACTTTCAGACTTTTGACAGGAAATAAGAACTTACATTTACAAGGCATTGACTTCATCTACAGAGTTCAGTGCACAGGCTGTACTTACTTCGAGGTATTGCACGAAGGGGTCTCCTTAACTCGGAGGCACTATGCTGACAGAAAGAAGAAAAGGTACGTCGTTATTTTCTGTCCATTAACACGTCAGTTCACAAAGATAACTGTGATGAGAATAAAAAGATGACCCCATTATGTATGGCGCAACGAAACAAATATTTTGATTATCTGAAGCATCAAGACCGCGTGAATTCCAGAATAGAAAATGACTTCATGACGGGTTTTTTTGCAACCTAAACTTCGGATAACATTGATAAGAAAAGCATAGTGAAGAGGCTTCGAAATGGGAGTCTCTTCGGTGAGACTGAAGCATGCCTTTTCTCCATTCATGTCCAAATTGTTAAAACCAGAGCATATAGAATGCAATATGGGTCAGCAAATTGGTACGCTATGTCACCTATATAAATCTACCAGCGAGTTAATACAGCAGTTTTGCTGTGTATACCCTGCTTTGGCTCAAAAAGAATATATTAAAGGGACACAACTGCGTCGCCAAAGTAATTTATCAGGCCTTTTCCATGATATACAACCTCGTAGAGAGTGAGCACCCTTATAACTGTGCAAACCACAGCAAGTTATCAACGGTGATTAAGCTCGAATTCTATGGGTTAGTGTAATCATCACTGATGGAAGCAAATAGATCAGATATTGTTTAATGAAATATCTAAAGCAAATATAATTGATGCTGCGCTCCGTACAGATGACAGGAACAACTGCTTCCGGGAAGAAAAGGGAATACCAACCACTGACTGATGAATGTATGGATTAGGTGCAGTAGAAATGCTTTCAGTATTGATGTCAGCAAATGGATTGCTTACCAAATAATGACCAGAGTTCGCAAAGAAATTAAAACTGAGAAGCATTTACAGAACAGTAAGAAATCTGCATTATTGGGAACAGCGAATATAGCCCGCAAATATTCAGCGTGAACTGACGAATAGAAAAAACACCATGTTTTATTCCACTTTACGTGCAACCCATTGAACAAACTCTTGGGTGATTTTGCGAACCCCTGCATCAGTGTGGAAGCAGAGAAAAATGAGGAAAAATCATAATAAAGTGCATTGGTTACTAACTTATTAAGTAAATCAAAAAATAAGTAGCATTAACTATATTAACTCAATTTTAGTTTTCTGTTATTGAGTTTAAGAAGATGGGTGATGCAATGGTCATCAGTGGCAAATTTTGAAATTAAATGTCCCCATAGTTCTTATATAAGACAAAATTTTATTTATAGAAACTTGGAAAATCAAGATGGGGCAACTTCTCTCTTCGGGGCCTTGTTGAATTACAGCATCAGGCCATAACACTAAGTGTCTACGAACCGGCAGGTAGTGAAGCCGTCGCAACGCAGCCACGGGGTTTGGAGGTGTATATAGTAACCCGAGAGAAGCATCACAGCAGCCAATTACTGCGTTTGCAGTTTGACGTAATCGATTCTGAGAAATTTCACTGCTACACCCGTCAGGTAATATTATCTCTCAAGATTAGGATATTGTCGATGGAAAAGCCTGCTCAAAGTGATTTGAGGTAGCCCCGCCCCCCTCGTGCTTGCTCTCTCGCTCTCTCCCAACGCTGCGAACGGGGCCCATTAAACATTAAGGGCGTCTTAATTGGCCCCTCGGGCTGTGTGCCGAAGGGCGAAGGGCGTTCGGAACAGGAGGTGATTTATTCTCTGCGAGAGGCGCGAGGTTCACCTACACGGGCTCTACTGCGGCCGCTGCGAAACACGGCTCCACGCACGGTTCCTACATTGGGAGAGGTTCCGACAACATTCTTTCTGTGCATTGCAATTGTATGTGCCCATGCGCTTCACTTTCTCGCATATTACCTACGTAGTACAGAGGAAGATGCGTTATGGTACAGAAAAAAATCGGCGATTTTTCCACAGAAAAATACGTATTATGGGAAAGCCTTCCTATGGGCCCTATTATGGAAAAGGTTGATAAATATTATTCCTTTATATAGTAAACTACAGCGACATGATCCACGTTTCGTAGGTCTTTGATACCGAAAATGTTTCTATAAAACTCCGAATTGTATCGTCTAAATGGTAGATTTTATAAAATTTACGTTTTATGAAATGTTTTATGCAATAATTTTACAGAAAATATGACCATGTACAACAGACACCTTCTGTTTTGAGCTCCTATATCTAAAGCTTTGTAGACCGGGACCGCCCTGCTACGAGCTTTGAAAGTCGGGGACCTTCAAAACCAGTAGTTAAATCGGATTGCGCACCTTCCTGTATATTCTCATCGGTCATTTCTCTGGTTCTGCCGATCAATTCAGAGGGATGCCAGAGCAGTACGTTCAACAACAGGCCACCTTCCGCACTCTTATCAATCATCATACTGTCCTTAGGACTAAACAAAGAACAAATCCGATATCCCTATTGTGTCACATCCTATGAACTCTACCAGTATCTGCGTTTGCGATTGCGAGAGTCATAAACGCTTGAATAGCCAGAGAAAGAACAAATTTAAAAGAAACGACCAATTTTACATTTATGATACGTTCTGATGGGCCAGGATTGAGAAATATTGAAAAGAAAGAAATAAAAAGTCCCATTCTTTTCGTGGTCCCAGTCGGAAGGGGGCTGAATTTTGGATGACCCGGCTCCGGCTCGTGCGAGGTCAACGACCCTCGCTCGTGTTTACAGCCCGCGCCTTCCGCGGGAACTGGGCCAGCTCATCCTATTGTTAACCTAATCTCGGGCCAGGAAAAGAAAGGTCGTTATCGAAATCCCATTCTGTCGGCCGCAACGGCGACGCGGTCACGCTGCACGCGACCCATCGCGACCCGACGCGACCCGACGCGACCCGACGCGACCCAACCTGTCAGCTTCCGTCGTTCTATCAGAGGCATTCTTTTCGACTGATGCCGTTTGTCTCTGTAGGGGAACGTTGAGTATCGGGGTTGCAGTTCGGGGTTCAAATGTGAAAACGTGCTGCTAATTGTGAGATTGTACGACATAAATGTATCGAAACGAGATTTGATATTTTCTTTCTTTTGTGCAAAGATAAAATGGATTGACGAAATCATTGCAAAGTCATAAACATTTATGGAGTTCATCGTGGCGGGTAAAATAATTACACAGACATATATATATATATATATATATATATATATATATATATATATATATATATATAGTGTGTAAAATGTGAATTAAGAAATAAACTTTAAATATTTTCAACTTTCGGTAATACCTTTTACATCTTCAGTGGCTGAATAACATGGAAGAGAAACTACAATAAAATAAAGTAGGAAAGAACAGAGAACTATAAGAAAAATATACGATGAAAATGACTCAATAAAAATTAGTTACTACTCAAACAACGTGACTTGTATTTGAACACAACAACTACTTTCATCTCATCTCCTGGCTGTTGTGTTTCACTGTGATTCATGTTGCTGGGCATTCAATTTGTTTAAATGTCATCGAAGGCTTCAATTCTGCATTTACACTCAAAATGTAATTTTGTCAGGTCAACTTCAAAGCTCTTAAGCTTGTCTTTATGTACTGACGATATTAAATTTAATCTTATGAAATGAGACAAGCAGGTTTTTACTAGTTGCCAGGAAATAAATCAGGTTTTAGATTCAAACCTTTCAGGAAGACCAGACTGAGACCTCGATATATCGTGTCATCAGCATCATCGCAAAGTATTTACCCAAATTTGACCTAAATCGTCTGAGCCGTTTTTAAGAACCATTTATTACCAATGATTTAAATTTTTCTGCGACCGTACAACAATGTAGATTTCTACGTCCTGTTACGCGTGGGCAAATTAGTCTTTTCTTGAAACATCTTAAAAACATGCTACCGTGCGTAAACACTTTTTTGTGGTGACGTCACAGTGTGAAAGAGATTTTTACCCACGGTAGGTAGCTTACAAGAGAAGTTAGAAAATAAGCACACGTTAATGATAAAACAACTTTAGTTAACTGTTAACTTATAATTAGCTATTAACACATAATTAGTACGTAACTCGTATCATATATTATGAAACTCGTACCAACTCTTTTTTTATGTACACCAATTTTTCAACTGATGGCAAGCTGTTACGTAAAAGCCTTAGAAATTTTGGATAATAAATCCAATTCTGTGGCGTTCGCAGATTCAAACAACTCTTGTGGAATTTAGGATTGCATTAAGCCATTTTCAATTAAGTAATTATAACCAAGATGTAATAGTTATACAAATGAAACAACAATCCATTACTACCTTGTGTCGCGAAACCAGGGCATCTCGGTATACGAACGTTAAAGAAGGTGAGGGGTTTCTTTCGAATAACTCATGAAGGATAGAGAGAAAATAAACCATGATTCGACCTATCGATCTCGGCAAAAAATCCTCAATTTGTATCGTGCAAAACTCGATAACCACGCACTAACTATAAAAATAACGATTTTGAAATTGTGGCGTGCCAGATAAACCTTCAAGCGGGCCGGAGCTGGCTTGCGGGCTGCAGTTTGCCCTAGCATCCCTACTCCAGGTTCAGGGCCGGATTAACAAGGGGCTCTGGGGTAGCAAAATGTGGGGCCCTGTAGGTAGTAAAAAAATGTATACATGTTGGTAGTAAATAATTTATGTATAAGTATTACAATGTATGCGGTATTAACTTTTCGCCCTTTTTCTGGAACAAAGTTTACAAGGATATCTTTGAATTTATTTTTGACATAAAACATCATTCCCTAACGAGCATCATCAGTCTGACCCATTTTACGCGTTGCCACACGTCATAACAATTTTTTCTTGCATATCTTACATGTACAAAAATGGCATATTCAGATACACGCACTCGCCTATCAAAACCATAACATAGCATGGATTCTTGCGAACGCCTCGGCAAAATACCTAGGAGTATTATTCGACAGACGACCCACATGAAGGTCAAATATCATGCACAGAATTGCATTAGCCACCAGAAGAACACATCAGTTATATCTCTTACACGAGACATCATCCCCACTTCAATTACACACATCCATTAATTTCTACAAAACAATAATATGACTTGTATTATGTTTTGCATCTTCAGTCTGGGCCGCAGCATCCAAAACCAATATTCACAAAATCCAAACGTTCCAAAATAAATACCTAAGAATAATAACCAAAGCGTCCTGGTTTATCCAAATCTCTCAACTCCATCAAGAAATCGGAACCACCCCCACTACTGTACATTTCTACCATAAATACCCAAAATTCTATAACAAAATTACTCGAATACCTTCAGCTACCCATTTCAATCTAGGTAAACAGAACCCCCATCGGAAACGTTTGAAAAGGAAATTATCCAGAGAATTTTTTGACCCTCCTTAAGTAGACGGGAAACAGTTAGCCTTTCCGTGAAATATAAAGTGCTTCTAAAAAGAAATAACCACGATAAAAAATACATCTTGTAAACTTGCTGTATAAAAGATCAATTACTGTGTCATCTTTCACGGCTGCTGAGGGCCACAGGCCAAGCAAGAATTCATTAAAAAAAATAAAAAAAACTCTTTTTCAGTTTTTTTTCAATTTTTGTGGGGACCCCAATTGTTTGGGGGCCCTTGAGCTACAACCTCTGCAGCCCCGCCATGAATCCGACTCCGTGTAGGTGCTATAATGTGTGGCCCTGTGTATGTGCGACTCGTGCGCTGCGTGTGCGATGCAGCGATCTGCTCTGGTTCTGCGACGGAGGACGCGACCGACTGGCCGGCGGCGGCGAGCTGTGCCCTTTGACATCGCCGCAAACGCCGGTAATTAACATCCAAATTAGCGCTTTGAAGTAAAAATACAAATTAATACCTGATATTCTGTTCAGCTGGTTTTGATAGCGTCGAATTTTTCGGTGCATTGTTGGTTGCCTGTCATATGCAGGGCTGCGTGTGTTTTCGAAAATGCTTGTGAAGGGCAGTGTCATTTTGGCTCGCAAGGTCATTGCGAGCTCTTGATATTCCGTTATTAGAAAGAATCGCTATTCGTTTTTCTTTTAGAACTGGATGTAACTGACGATTCGGTAATTCATATTCTGCATTCTGAAATGAATATGCCAAAGACACTTTCGAGTTGTTACATTATTTTCTAGTTCTAATTCATGGAAACCTACAAGAATATTCTTTTGACATCATTCTCAAAATGCGAGGTGGCAGCAATATCATTTCAATAATCACGATCCATTGTTTTGGTTACTTTGTAGAACGTATTTTTATTTTGGGCACGCGTACGCGAAAGTAGCACTTTCCAATCCAAAAACAGTGAATGTAAGATCTAGTTTTTATGTGTGACTGCTGAAAACCATTTCTAAAATAATTCGTAATATGCGCTTATGATTACACCAGCGAACGACGTAAATAACAACGCTAATGTAGTACAATTTGTAGTTTTAAATTAGGGTCTACAGAAAAAATACTTATGTATACAGTTATGCATTGACATACTGTTATTTTATATATAGTAAATGTAGGCCTACCACAATTACCAGTTTGTGCAGTAAAGGAAGAATTACAAATACTGCACTTAATACAAATATTACTAAATAATTGATTACTTTGAATATAGGTACATCTTATACAATTTCCTGAAGTCAATATCTTTATTATGTTTATAAAATTGTGTCCCACTTTTAAGCAAATATGCATATACATACATTATTCATTTCATACCATTTTGGTAGGCCACAACTGCGTCCGGATTATCGGATTATGTCATCATTTTTGACTTCCGAATTATTGGCGCTCTTCTGAAATTACCACTTCTTGTAATTTTCTTAAACCATTTGAGCTAAAGATACGAAGACGTCAGTCGCGCCGATCCTATCGGCGCTCCTTTGCGAAGAATCTGCGCCGCCGCCCCACCCTTTGTGTCTTGGTGGCGCTCCCCACCCACGAGCCATCGACGACCCCCTCCTCTGATTAAGAGGGGGCGCCGTAATCCACGCCTGTTGCTCGGGCGCCAACTATGCGACAACAGGGCACCGGTATGCCAGAGATTGAGACCGTGCAGCTGATGGCCGGAGAAGCGGCGGAAAGGAAAGGGATACTGGCAGGAAGGCGAATGAGGAGGACTAGCAGCAAGAGAAAGACAAGTGGGAACGAGGAGGAGAGGCTGAAAGAGGTGGAGAGGCTGAAGCAGGAGGAGAGGCTGAAGCAGGAGGAGAGGCTGAAGCAGGAGGAGAGGCTGAAGCAGGAGGAGAGGCTGAAGCAGGAGGAGGAGAGGCTGAAGCAGGAGGAGGAGAGGCTGAAGCAGGAGGAGGAGAGGCTGAAGCAGGAGGAGGAGAGGCTGAAGCAGGAGGAGGAGAGGCTGAAGCAGGAGGAGGAGAGGCTGAAGCAGGAGGAGGAGAGGCTGAAGCAGGAGGAGGAGAGGCTGAAGCAGGAGGAGGAGAGGCTGAAGCAGGAGGAGGAGAGGCTGAAGCAGGAGGAGGAGAGGCTGAAGCAGGAGGAGGAGAGGCTGAAGCAGGAGGAGGAGAGGCTGAAGCAGGAGGAGGAGAGGCTGAAGCAGGAGGAGGAGAGGCTGAAGCAGGAGGAGGAGAGGCTGAAGCAGGAGGAGGAGAGGCTGAAGCAGGAGGAGGAGAGGCTGAAGCAGGAGGAGGAGAGGCTGAAGCAGGAGGAGGAGAGGCTGAAGCAGGAGGAGGAGAGGCTGAAGCAGGAGGAGGAGAGGCTGAAGCAAGAGGAGGAGAGGCTGAAGCAGGAGGAGGAGGGGCTGAAGGAGGAGGAGGAGGACGAGGAGATGGAGGAGGAGAGGCTGAAAATGACAGACGCAGGAAAAGAGAGAGGGCGATGCGGAACGAGAGGGATAGAGGGGGTGTGGGCGCCGGGCCTGTGACATGGAGGAACGAGAGGTTCTCGAGAGCCCTCAGTGCCTCCGCGCGTGGACAAGGCGCGAGGATGCTCGATATGCGAGGGCCCTGGGGCTGAGAGCACGCGTGCGGGTGGATATTGGCCTGCGTGGGCGGGCGGAGGTATGGGCGTGGGCGTGCATGCTCGTCGGCTCGCGCCGTGGCGGACGCGTTCGCATTGGGGCAGACACCGAATATTTGCATTTTACGCAGACGATGGGGCGACGGGACGATTCGGAATTTTCATAACCTCCGCGCCAGGGGAGATAATGCGTTGACGGTCGCGCGAGACGTTTGTTCCTTTTTTTTTTCAGAGAAACCGAAAGTTCTTAGAGGCAGAAATATTCGGCCAAATTCCCTTTTGAACTACAGCTGTCAGTGGTGGTTTTTGCTGAGCGATGGCTATAGGTCCAGTAGAATGACAGAATCTAGGACATATTCAATCTTTATTTGAATGTTTGAATTGCGACTTCATGCAATTTGTATAAACCAGTGCGGTCTGACAGTGGTTTTGCGTACCTCTATTTCGTTTCACTTTAAATTTTCTCATCGCACGTGGCAAATCCACACGTTTTGGGACAACTAATTGCATTCCCAATCGAACAAATTATAAGTATTTGAGGAAAAGTGTTGTTGAAAGAAACCCTTGGAAGATATTATGTATTATGAGATTTCGCTAAATAATTGTATTTTGTTGAAATTACGTTACTATCAATTCAGAATCGTTGGCGGAAAAGGGTGTTGGTTATGCACAAAATGATTGTTTCTGTATCTGGTTTTATTTAATTATTTTTTGAAGATATTGTCCATTGTAATATTCATAATATATTGGAACCTAGCAAACCAATGCAATTGGGTGGTGATTACAAGTGAATGTCCGAGGTAATGTTATATACCTAGGAGCACTACTGCGGGAAAGAATAACATAAACAAATTAATTAATGTACTTATAAAGGTGGATGGATATATTAATCAATATTGTTTATTTCAAGTTTATTCTTAAATGGTTTAGTTAATTAGTATATTCTATCTCGTCTTAAAAAAATATTAACTAAATGAGGTAGACAAGATTATTACAAGGGGTAGACAAGGTATTTGGGTTGTTTACACTATCAACACGAATGGTAATTTAACAATTTTATTGTTCTAGATTCATTGAATTATTCTCTTATTAAATGGGTTCAGATCGAAAGATAAGGGGTCATTATACTAAAGCTTCATTAGCTCAGGTGTTTGACCAAACACTGAGACATTTTCATAGCAAGTATTAGAAGGTAATTAATTATTAATTATTGTTTCTAGTAAATTTTGCGACTTTGGTAATAGGAGAGTTAGCGAATCAGATTGTTATAAGAGCATGTCGGGTTTAATCCCGATCGAAACAGGGTATTTTTAAGGGCGAAAACTTCTTTCCTTCGGAGTGGAAGTTAAGTCGGTTGTCCTTTGTTGTAGATTTACTGCTTGTAATGATCCTCAAACCTAAAAGAAACCTCTGAGCTAAATTCAAGTCGCCTGCTTCGTCGTATGAGTGATACATTTTTCTCTACCACATGGCGAAAGGAGCGTTGTGCAAATTAAGGCATCATTGATTTAATAAACTCGGTAGTTCACGCAGAAATATTGTGGAACTCCATAATTGTAATACAACGGGAGAAAAATTAATAATAATATTTTTTAAGTTTTTTAGTTAGTGTTTGTGTTCTTTATTAGTTTTAAAATTTTATATTTTACATTTTATAGTTTTCAAGTTTTTTAACTATCCTGTTGGAGACACCTAAGACGAGGTAAAAACCTAGAAACATATTTGTCTGTTTAATGCTGTAACTGACTAATAGTTAATAAATTGTGTTTGTGGAAGATAATTTCTTTTGCCTTCCGTTGTATTACATCATTGATTTATTAAATATTACGTTTTATTCGTACGAATCGTGAACTGGTGACGGTGAACCGCGCCGACAGAGCAAAATATTTAGCTATCCCCTTAGGCGTTCGTAAAGATTCAGTATAAAGGTTCCTCTGCTAATAGTTATCATTAGTAGTAGAAGAAACACTGTGGAAAACAACACGTAATGGGTATTTATATATTGATTGCACTCCCTCATTACTCGCCCGTTTCGTAAAAAAGTGTCAAAATGTACTTTAAAATATTGCAATAATAACGGAACTAATAGATAGAAATACATTTCAAACTATGCAGCTATTAATACCACTATTACGAGATATCAAACTCATACTCGTATCAAAGAAATATTGCTCTTACAGGGATAATTTTCTCGGATACGCACTTTCTCGACAACGCGAAAAAAATCCATAACTTTCTCCAGAGGAAAGTCTTCGGAAACGTTACACCCATTAAGATAATTTGGGGGAACCGTGGACTAACGAGATGATATACATCCCTTTTTCAGGGGCAAAAACTCCACGGACGACGGAACGGTGATGAAATGCAGAGATGAAAAACGAGCAGATGTACGCGCGAGCAAAAACTTGAATTCCTAAAGTGTGAAGAAGAAAAGGCAGAAAGGGAACAAATAATAGAAGACCAAAATGAAGTGCTTTTGGAGAGGCGGAGTACAAGGCATAGGCCGAAAGGAAATCTCAGGGTGTATGCGAAAACGAGGAAGGTAAATGATAGGGAGGTGCAAAAGAAAGATGTTTTTAGATGAAAGAGAAAATAAATAGGAATAAACAGTGATATAAGAGACGAGACAGTGTTATGGAAAGGAGCAAATACTATCAGACACGAACATGAAGCTAGATGACTATCCCAATGTAATCTTTATAAATGAAATATGTGGACCTACACGTCGGCCCGCGGGATTTTGCCCAACCACGTATCTCCAATCAGCGGGGCTCCACCCCAGTAAGAAAAAGCTCTAAGCTCCCGTCATGTGCGGTAGTGTAGTGCTTGTGAAGGCAAGTGTGCGTAGTAAAGGGGGAGGGTAAGACAAGGAAGGGGGAAGGAAAGATCTCGTGCAGTCCACTTGTTAGGGTACTGCTCGGAGTGTTGATCGGAGAAACGGAAATGTATCGATCGCAGTAGCCGGCAGACAAAAATATCCAAACAGCGGCTGTACTCCACCTAACTATCTAGCGAGTGTCCAAAATTCTGCACCGTCGAGACTAGAACCTGGGACCTCCCAATAAAAGGCACTGCAGTGACTCAGTTAATACTCTGAGTCACCTAAGCCGATCGAAATACTAGAAGAAACAGAGAAATCGAAAGAAGGAAACGGTATCCAGATGAGGTGTGAACAAAGTTAACAAAACCGATTCAGTTTTCGAAACGAAAGTCGTGCAAATCCAAAATAATGAATAGGGAAGCGGATGCAACTAGAAATACGTGGTATCGCGTTCCCGCTCCCCCCCCCCCGCCCCAAACCGCATTTCGCCAACCCCTCCTTCCCCGCCCCCTGTACCCGCCGGTCCATTCCTCCATTAGGAGCGGACGAACAGCGTCCCTGGTGCCCGCCGCCGCTCATTACATCGACTTTAACGGCGAGGGACGAGCGGCGTACAAGCGCCTCCACGCCGCCGCCGCCGCCGCCGCCGCCGCCGCCGCCGCCGCCGCCGCCGCCGCCGCCGCCGCCGCCGCCGCCGCCGCCGCCGCCGCCGCCGCCGCCGCCGCCGCCGCCGCCGCCGCCGCCGTCGAACCAGCTCGGTTTTTCCTTTCCGCGCGCCGCCCCTTGTTCGCTCGCCCTCCGTCTCCCTCCCACCCCCACCCCCACCCCCTCCCCCACCCGCTCGCTCCCTCCTCCGTCCGTCTTGGGGCGATGCGGCGATTCGGGGCGGAATGCAGCGCGGTGCACAATGGTCCGAAATGAACCCAACGACACACTTAGCAAAATCAATTATAGTACCTTATGAAACGAGGATGTAATGGTGGGTATTAATACACGAGTGTGATATTATGTATGATACGAGAGAGTATCTTCGACTTATACCGAGTGTATTAATAACCACTATATCGAGTAATATACGATACTTTTTCTATGACTTACGGGAACTTTTACAAGTAAAACGTGTACATTGAATTGTTTCGTGACAGTTAACATGCAGGATTCGGCCAACGCCATCTAGCTTACAGCTCCCTACCCAGCCCTGCCGTAGATAGCTTTGGTTTACCACTGCGCTAGTCAAATAGGATTGAACTCAAATCACGATCCAATTTATTTTAAATAACATTCCACGTTTAACAATGCTAATAGTAAAAAATTGAAATTGATAAGCGTAATATAATATTAAATGCAATTTTAATGTACACAAACGAAGCTTTTTTAGTCGCGAGATTCCCAATGATTAATTGTCAATATTTGGTTAGCAAACTTCTCTGTGATTTGTCAAAACTTGTATCGTAATGAAATCTGTATCGTAATGAGTATCGTCATTTTCGTAATAAGTATCATTGGTTGCAGCTGTGAATGACAGAATTATGTAATGGGAGTAGACAAAAATAGTTTTAGTATTTTACCCCAATGGGTTTAATGTTTCTAAGTTGAAAACTGTTTTTTAAGTGGTAAAACACCAAAAGTTTCTTTTGTAATCTTTCAGTCAATTTAAAATGCTCTGAACACACCGGAATATATAAAATGGTGCATTATTGCATCAAAATAAAGTACTTACTTTAAAATGTGATGTACAGGTTTTAGCGAATTTCATACTGGTTCTTAATTTGAAATGGTCTGGGTAAGCAAATGATCAATTTTATCTGCAAATGACAATTGGATTTATATCACCCCTCAAATAAGCATTGAAATCAGAGAGTTAAATGGTCACTTTGTGCCAATGAATGGGAGGGAAATGTTATATAACCAAGTTAAGGTGACATTTGGCCGCAATTGCTAGGCAACTTATCGTACGAGTGCGTTGATGTATGGTGGAGACGCAAAGTGCCTTTGACTTCTTCAAAACCGCCAGACCAACGCATGACAAATAGTCTACTGTAATCAAGTTTTTGAAATTTACTTGTTATAATGCCCAATTGACTGACCTAACTGTCCCAACCACTCTTGAAAAATATTAACTTCCTCTCAACAAATAAATTAGTTATTATAACGTCTTTCGTTTCATATCGTCTTTAGTTTCATATATCAACTAAAAATTTCAGAGACATTCCGCTACTCATGGAAACGCTAACATTTGACATCAAATTCACCACTAACGGATCAAAGAACTTTTTTGATCCAGTCAACTCGATATCTCAAAGATTTCTGATAGCTTATTAAACGTCTTCTACCAAGTGCACAACGTTAGTAGGGAAGAAACCGATGAATACGTTACATAACCCATCAGATTCAAATGTCGCACGTGTAACTTCTTTATATGCAATTTCCCACTATATATTAATTTGCAAAAAGTGATCCATCTTCCATCCCTCTAATAGCCCCCAGAAGATTGTAATATTTATTCTGAGACACCCTGCGTAGAAACAAAATGTGAAGTAACAAATTGTTTTCAATAGCTTAAAGATAATTTGTTTTATTAAATAATTTTAAGAGAATTAACGCAGAAGAAATGAGATTACTGAGGTATGTGAAAGGATGCACATTAATGGACCACGTCAGAAATGAGGATATTAGAGAAGAATTGGGAATTATCAGCTTACAACAAAAAATAAGTACATATAGAAAAAACTGGATAGACCATTTACAAAGAATGAACAATGAGAGATTGACCAAGCAGGCCTGATACTATTTCCCAAAAGGAGAAAGAGAAGTATGAAAACCAAAGAAGAGATATTCTTCACTAGACCACAGGAACAGGATAAATCAGCTCAACTCATGCTGCTGCTGCTGCTGCTGCTGCTGCTGAAGTATTTTTTCTCCTGCTCTTGGCTTGGCATAAGAATGCTCCATTGGGAGAGGTTGCCCCTGCTGGAGAGCGTGGCCCACTGTGACCTACGTGGCGGGGCGCAGCGGCGCCGGGCGTGGGATGTGGGATGTGGGAAGGTGGGCGGAGGAGGCCTGCTCGAAGGCGCAAGGGGATCCGGCCGTCGAGAAAGAAGGAGCGAACTCCGCCCGCTGAAAGCCAGGGGCGTACCTCGCGCCGCGGGGGAGGCGAGGCCCTGGCTTGGAAGTTCTTTTCAGCGCTGGTCCGTCATGGGTACTAGAAAACGGGGGCACACGTGTTGGGGGTGTAGAGCCCTTGCCTTCAAACTCCTGCCATTGCCAACCTAAATTCCAGTCACTCTGTGCGGGATTTGAGAAGAAAAAAATGAACTTATGCCTGCTTTCCTATACTTATACGTTTATGTGTGTGTCTAAATAGGGGTGATTCAAAAAGGATTTTTGCCATATTTTAAGAGCACTTTACACTACATGAACAAGAAGAGAAAAAGAATAAATTGCAGTAGATTTGAAAAAATATTAAAAAATTTGCAGAAGTTTCATGTGACGTTCTCTCTAAAATTAAAAATCCGTTTGATCTGCGCGTGTCCTCAAGTTGAACTAGATCTATCGAAGAGAAAATTGATTTAAATAATTCTGCGTGACTTTTACGATCTTGTTTATCATGGGCGGGCGAAAGTTTTTTATTACTATTGTTATTATTATTATTATTATTATTATTATTATTATTATTATTATTATTATTATTATTACTATTACTACTATTATTGTATGGGGCAGTGCTGACCACGCAACACATTTCTCTCTCCGAAGCCTAGTTGTATTTTATCCTGGAGAGATCGTGTGGAATTATGGTGAGGGGCTGCATTAGGATAATGGTCGGTGGGACTAGGATGATGGTAGGTGGTGTTAGGTAGGATAGTGGGAAGTGTTTGGTGCATTTTGTAACCATCCCAGCATTCGCCTTGTGTCCGAGGGTAACAACAAAAACCCCTGTCAGGATCCCCCGGAGATCGAACTCGGGCCTCCCGAGCTACGCATTGAGCCACTTCGCTCGGTGGGCGGAGCTCTTTATTTATAAATCTACAATATAACTTTTATTTATTTTAATGGCCTTTCTGGTGATGTAACATAAAAATGTTTTATAATAAGCAGATCACCAATAAATATAAAAGCATAACAGATTCTGAATTGATTTATTGTGATAAACACCATATATCATATAGATTTCTATGGTGTCTCTTTTTCCAAGGAAGTTCATTCATAACACATTACAAAATGCGTCTTTACTCGTTTGTTAACTATGTCTGTTCATCAGTATATTCGTACTAACCAAGTACTTAAAATATCGATTCCGTAATGTTGGCATACTATTCTGAAATTTCCCTCACGTATGCCAGACACTTCCTGGAGTTACTGGCCCCGAACTCTTTATACAGGTCTTTAGAGTTAATCATCTGTTATCTACTGTAATCTACTGTAAGATGTTTTGTAGCTTTGACCCCAAGAATAGAAATGTGCACGGAACTTGGCGATTTAGGATGGGATGGGACGGGACGGAACGGGACGGGACGGGACGGTGTCGGAAAGGATCGTACCTGATCGTGGCCTGTTGTTTAACATACTGTTTCAACATTGCCTGCAGAGGAAACTTCGGTAACGTTCTAGAGACCCGACAAATTGCCTCCACCAGAGAGAAGCATCACCGCACTGACGAGGCTAGAACCCGGTAAACGAAGCTTGTGTTGTGAACCCTAACGTGAGTTCGCTACCACATTTTGCATTCACATTGACCGCTATTCCTTTTCCTAATCCCTTGCATTTCCCTCTTCATCCCAGTCCGTCTTAGCTCAGCGCACTCTTCCATTCATGTCGAGAATTAATTCTTTTTTTCTTCTCCCTTTCTTCCATTCTCATTTAAACTGGCGTCTTTTGCTCTTCGTTGCTAATGAGGTACACTTCGCAGTCTCGTCTGTGTGAAGTGTACCTCATTCACGAGTACTCCCTGTCGTCGAACGGACGTTCTTCATACACGCCCCTGCACATGCCAAAGCAATCGATAGATTTCGGTAGCTACACGTTGCTAACGAGTGTAGTTCCGATTCCCGGCACGCTGGCATGTGGTCGGGGGCTAACAGGGTTTCTACAAGCGCCGTCGCCGCCTACGGATCGAAGCTTGGACACCATCTCCCAGCCTCAGCAACCTCTCTCGCCTCCACCATCTCCGCCACCACGAATGCACAGCTGCCTCCTCGCCACCTCATTCACGTCTTCGAGACTTTGTTTTCACCGCATCTGCTACCTCTGTCTTCTCTACCATCTCCACCGTCTGTGTCACCTTCACCACCTCTATCACCTCCACCGCATCTTCCACCCACATTGCTTCCGCCACCTCCACCTCCGCCATCTCACCGCCTCTGCCAAATCCACTGCTTTCGCGCTTTCATTGCCACTCCGACCTCCGTGGGGGAGGTCTCTGTCTCCTACAAATATTCTGCCATCTCCACACAGTTTGACACTTCCACCAGATCTTCTACTTCACAATATCTTCCACATCCACCACATCTGCAATCTACAACGTCTCTGCTACATCTAACCTCTCCGCTACCTTTACAGCCTCCGAGACCTTCACGGCCTCGGCCATGACCTCGGCCATCTCCAACACCTCCGCCCATTTACTGTCTCAGCCACCACAACCGCCTCCCAAACCTGCACCGTCTCTTCCACTTCCACTTCCTTTGACATCTTCATCTCCTCCTCCTCCTCCTCCTCCTCCTCCTCCTCCTCCACCACCACAGCTTCTTCCCCTTTTCACTGCCTCTATCTCCACAGCCCCCTCTTCTTTCGCCGCCTCTGTCATCTCCCTCACTTTGCCACCTCCATCTCCACCGCCTCTGCCATCTCCCTCACTTTGCCATCTCCATCTCCACCGCCTCTGCCACCTCCACCGCCTCTGCCACCCCCACCGCCTCTGCCACCCCCACCGCCTCTGCCACCCCCACCGCCTCTGCCACCCCCACCGCCTCTGCCACCCCCACCGCCTCTGCCACCCCCACCGCCTCTGCCACCCCCACCGCCTCTGCCACCCCCACCGCCTCTGCCACCTCCTCCGCCTCTGCCACCTCCTCCGCCTCTGCCACCTCCACCGCCTCTGCCACCTCCACCGCCTCTGCCACCTCCACCGCCTCTGCCACCTCCACCGCCTCTGCCACCTCCACCGCCTGTGCCACCCTCACCCCTTCTACGAATATCGCCTCTACCACTACCACTACCTTCTCCGGCGACTTTGCCGTTTCCACCGCCTCTGCCACCTCCACAGCAGCCGCCGCCGCCGCCGCAGGTAAGTAATTTTATGTTGCGGCTACAAACGGGGCTGTTTGGGCCTCGGGAGGCTGCGCGGCGTCCGCGGCTGCTTTTGAAGGCTGCCGAAATGGGAAAGGGGCGAGAGAAGGAGAGCGAGAGCAAGGACGAGCGTGGAATAAACGCCCTGGAAGATACGAGAAGCGGGTGCACGCGCGGAGAGGGTTGGCGCACTTGTATGAAAAGCGGCGCGGCGCGGCGCGGCGGGGCGTGCGGCCACCGCGTCCTAGAGAGGCTGACAATAAAGCTCCGAACACCTGAATCGCGACGGCACTGGAGGACACAGTAGCAAGGTTATCAGTCGCGTATATTGGTGACCGTCCTTCAGCGGCGGACTACTCAAATAAACGTGTCGTTATTCAGTGGTGAGGTATTGGAACGAGAGATTGTATTCTATTTCGTTGAAACGTTTCTTCGTGGTTGTCGTCATTGTTTCTATCTTTGTACTACATATCCTTTCGTATTCTTACATTTTTCGCAGATATTCCACCCTTTAACACCCATATAAACGTTGTTGTGTCTGTACTAACGGTACTGCCAAATATCCTTTTTTTATTGAAGAATACGAGTGCGAGAACGAGTACTAGCTACATGCAATTTAAATGAGTGTGGGAACGTAATAAAACGCATTTTTCTATGGGTATTCTATCCGAATTTTTAATTTCAGTATTCTTTTAAAATGTTTCAATACGTTAGTAGAGCATTATCAAATTGAAATAATTGTCTTTAAAAGCGTGTGTAACCTTTACTGTCATTATTGTAATTTTCAGCATCATGTTTAAACTTCCTTCGAAATGTAGCCAATTTATGTGCATGCAACCCAAATAACGGTTATCTTTAAAACAAAAAAAGGTACATAAAGCACGGATTTAGCAGGCAGCTGCCTCCCTCTGGTCCGGAGATAGCGAGATCTCTCCCCCAAGACGAGCACTTCAACATGGCACGCCGTCCCTTCGAGGGAAACTTCTCTAAATCAATAAATACCTTTCTAGAACAGATTTCGCGTCCATTGGCCGGAAAACACTCGCGTCGCTAGTGTGCTTTATTTAGGCAGGGCTGTTTCACTTTTAAAGAGATTCGACGGGACGGGATGGGAGGGGCAGAGGTCGAAGTAGGCTGGGGAGGGTCATGGGGCGGAGGCGGGGGCAGGGGCGGGGAGGGGGCGGGGCGGAGGAGGAGGTAGGGCGTTGGTCGCTGAAGGGGGCCGTACGCTCGGTTGGAGGACTTATTTAGCTTGTTAAAGAGGCGCTTACACTAACAAGATTATTATCAACAAAAAAGGGGCAAGTAAACTATGCGTCTCATTCCTTCTTTCCACCGGGTAAAAATAAATAATTGAAACAAAAAGTTTTTGTGTCTTCCGCCGTCAGGGACCGCTGCCAGAATGTAGCAGCGGCAGCGGTGGCGGCTGCGGCGACGGTTTGAGAGCAAAGAGGGAGATGGAAGGGCAGAAAGAGAAGAAATAGGAGGAAAGTGGCAACGGACGGTAGTTTCCCTCTCTCGCTTGCTTCTCAATTCGCAGTTGTGAGGCGACAGACAATGCAGAACCGGAGATAGGGCAGGCGGATGAGTAGGTATGGCAATTTGCAACCAAGGCCTAACTTGACTTTTCAAGTGACATGCTTTATATTATTAGTAAAGTTTTGTAAAATCGTTATTTTTTGATTTTGTAGTAAATTGTACTTTCTTTATAATATATATATATATATATATATATATATATATATATATTGAAACCCAGAATATGTGTTTCATTACACTAATTAAATCATTAGTGTAAGAAACCAATTGCTATTTTGAACTGCGCGGTGCGCGCGCTGAGCGCGGCGCGCCGGGGCCGGCGAGCAGCCGCTGCCACCGCCGACGGTGCCACCGCCGCCGGGAGGCTAGCGTGTGAATTTCGGTTGGAACTGGGCACCGCGCACGTGCAAAAAGTTCGTTACGAGAATCGCGGACGAGAGCCGTTGGCAGAACGGTGACCAGGGAGACGTTAGCAGAGCGGCGACGAGTGCGGACGTGCGGCGAGAGTTCTCTGCCGGTGTATGGACGCATATAACATTGCGACGTATTTTACGTGCTATTAGGAACCGCAGAGTAATTGACGTGTAAATAGAACATTAGAAGTATCAGTATAGTGAAAGATTAGTGTTGGTAGAATAATTGATGTTGTTCTTATTAGTTGGCGCGGTGGAAACATTCTTGAAATTGCGCGGTACAAAACTGTGACCAGTATACAAAGTAGGCGCGGGTTGTGCAATTGAACCCACTGACGAACAGTGATTCGAGGAAGGTGCGAAGCCGAGGTGTCAAGATTCTGATCGGGGAAGAATTGCTGGAGCATCGGCCGTGGGCGATTGCCACGCCATCCGGCGCTGACGGCCCGCAGCAGTAGCAGAGGTCGACAATCCTGTCGGCGCGAGCGGTCCTACGAGCATCATAGGTATTCGATCGGGGCCCCGCAGGTATGAGAAATGCATTTCACTCTTAATCTTGGTACCAAGGCAGAGTGTAAAAACGTTGTCTGATTATGTAAATAACTAATTTGATTTAAAATAAATCTTGTTTATAATTGTATTTCAATTTATGATTAACCACCCCAACGTTGCACCAACTTATCCAGGGACCCATTCACGTAAAAGACACCCTCTCTTAGTGTTGTATTGCAGTGAAAATACCCGCCACCACCAGGTATGTCACAATATATATATATATATATATATATATATATATATATATATATATATATATATATATAATCTACTGGAAAAGCAATGCAAAATAATGCAGTTCGATTTTTTATGATTTTCCGAAGCGTTACAAATGTTTTCGAACTTTCTACTATGTGGTTGAAATGTTTAAAAATAACGTATAAAAAATAATCGTTATGTTTTAAACCCAGTTTTCAACCACATATCCTCCCCTCCAAACAATTTACTGAAAAAAATGAGCGGCCTTCGAATAACATCCACATAAAACCTGAATTTGCTACGAAAATTCATTTTTAAATTTTCGGTGAAATGCTGATTTTTATGATTTTACATTTTCATTTAAATTTTGAAGAGATGGAGATAGCTGTCAAAGTCTCTCAATATCTACTTTTTTCAATTGGACACGAACCCAAAGGATTTTTTAAAATTCTCTGCTATGATAAACAATCCACTCCATATCGTCGGAAATTGATCCAATTTCTGTACTTTTAATGTCGAGCAAATTAATAAAACAATATGCACATATGCAATTATATTAGACGAAGACAAAACTGACATTCCTGAGTCCCCTCAAGGCAGCTGGAGATACCCAGCGCAGCGTGACGACAGCGTGAGTTTTCTGTGTTAAATGCACGGGGAATGGCCATCTGTTCGCAGGCGCGCGCATAAAGCCGGGAGGCTTGAGATTAATAATAAGAATGTTAATAATGGTAAACCATGAGAACGTGACGTCACACATCGGTGCGTTGACTGGCACAAATATGCCAGAGACAGCGCTCGACAGGCCTAATTTGATTTCATAATTGATTCATATATCGATATTACTGCAATATATCGATTATTGAATAATATTAAATTGTAAAGATATGTATATGACAGTGAAAAGTATTGTATGATTATCTGGAGTTTGTGCAAGCGCTCAACCGAAGCACGACCCATCACTGATACTAAGTGTGAAACGCAGAATGATACTTTTCGAGGTAACGTCCTAGATCCTGTTATTATAATATTGTTATCCTGTTATTATAGTATTATTATCCTGTTATTATAGTATTATTATCCTGTTATTTTTATAATATGATAAATGAGTTAATCTATCAGTAATTCAGTTTTAATTCTTTACTCCAAGAATATATTTTTAAATCTGTAATAATATTTTTTATCATCAGTGATACAATAGTTTGGGCACATGGGACAATAGTTTGAAAGCAAGTAACTAGAAAAAAATATTAAAAAAACAAAGTTGTTTCTTAACTTGTTTATATGTTATTTTATCCGCTAATTGTTACGAAGAAAGTTACAGACAAGTGTATTAGGCGGCAAAAAGCATCTAGTAAAAGTATCATGCGAGTCTATATTCGCATGATACCATAAAACGAGAAGAATTGTATCAATATGTGTATATTGTGAAATAATAACTATAGTTATATACACAATAAGATTTGCTTCATAAGCATCTCAAGCATATTTTTGACAATGAGTGATATTTATCCTTATCTTTTCCTCTCAATTAGTTTCTATGAAAAATGTTAATGTTTACGGTCACTTTTTGTTTACACTTTTGCACGATCTGTCACACCACTTTTTCCAATTTTTATATTATATGATTCGGAACAATGTCTCTACGGAAAACAACAATGATTAACGTACGGGAAAAATCGGAGGCTCTCTTTAAACAATTTATTCCTTTGTGCATTAGCTTCATTTGCAGACACCGAGCCTCGGACGATCCCTGCCCAACTTACCTCTGCAGTATAGAATATTCATCCCATCTAAAACACTCAGAGCCGGCAACACCCGCACCGCAAACTACGTAATAAGAGATGACTGCCCGAAATTCCAGGCCCCTGGACCCAGTAGTGTTTTAGTCCGAGAGCAGTAATAGTGTAACTCGGTAATTAGCCCGGGAAGTTGGAAACCCTGGCGGCTGCGGCGACAGAGGCGGGGAGACCGTTGTAGGGCCACGGCCCATGCCGGGCAGCGTTTCAGGACAGTGGGCAAAGCCTTCATTTATTTCGGCGAAAAAGGCTTCAACATCTGGGAGCATCCAGGGCAACTCGTTTTCTAGTTTCAAATCGAGTAATTTCGACTTGTTCGAGAGTATTCGGACGATTCTAATGAATATTGTTACTCAACTTTGGTATCGATGAAATTCTAAGTACTTTATATTGATTAAGAAACTTTGCATATAATTACCTGCAATGAACAGTCCTACTGGAAGGAACTGGGTGATATTTGAAAATAGCCTAACGGAGAGGGAGTTAAAGAGAAAGAAAGAGAGATATATATGAAATACGATTGATTAATGTAATTTGTATTGAATGTATTTGTCCTTGATATTTTTTTAAAAAGCGAGTTAGTTATGCGTTTTATGGTTCGAATTTTCAGTAATTACTAGCCTAACTTTCTCAGAAATTTTCAATTGAGGTTCATGCAATTGCTCACACGCATCTCAAACTGTCATACTAATTATAGCATTGATTTGTACATCCGTTTCAAAAAGTATTAGAAGTGACCTGGTAGAAGTGATATGATATTCAGGAAATACGAGAACGCAATGGCAGTCGGGAGATCATGGAAAGCTACAAAATTAGTTATGCAAGACAAGTCTTAAATGTAACATCGTTGAAAAAACAGATCAAGTCTAAAGGAAAAATCTCATGTACATCATCTCAACGTTTCTTCCTTCCAGCCTCGCTGATTGGATGGCTAAATTTTGTATGTAAGACAATCAAAAGCTCTTAGACAATTATATGCATTAATATCTTCATATCACTAATTTAATATCACTTTGTAAAATAGCACATTTCTTCTTTCTCAACTAAAATAAAAGTACCAAATTGTATTTCCGTTGAGAACAAAACCACAATAACAGACGAGTCAGGCGTTTACGGCGTTTGCATTAATTGCAAACGCCGATTCTGGTTAACTCTGCTCATTTATCCCCACATTTTACTCTGATTTCAATCTCACATCCGAAATTACATGGTTACTTGTCGAAAGTGAACGACGACCGTGACGATGGAATGGGTTGAGTCGGTTCTAAATACATTTGGATTTTCAGACTCCATTGAAGTCGCAAAGAGCGAGCTCGTGCACTCCCGGGTGCCGAGAGGACCACGCGACCGACGGTTTGCTGCCACTCGCCCAATGGTTTCCCGAATTCACAATTGGGGTGGGCGTGGCAAGTACCTTCCCGGGCTTGCTCCGAGCGTGCGGATATTTTTCGCAGAGCTTTAATTCTCAAATTCTATGGGAAAAAGGTGTAATATACTATAACAAATTGATTTGTGCAAATGATAAATTATGTTCATATGTGTGTAAAATACACTCAAATTAACAATATACACTCTAGTTAACAATATACACTCTAGTTAACAATATACACTCTAGTTAACAATATACACTCTAGTTAACAATATACACTCTAGTTAACAATATACACTCTAGTTAACAATATACACTCTAGTTAACAATATACACTCTAGTTAACAATATACACTCTAGTTAACAATATACACTCTAGTTAACAATATACACTCTAGTTAACAATATACACTCTAGTTAACAATATACACTCTAGTTAACAATATACACTCTAGTTAACAATATACACTCTAGTTAACAATATACACTCTAGTTAACAATATACACTCTAATTAACAAGAAACACATTAATTAATGTTAGCAACTTAGTTATAAATTTAATGTTACAAAACACATTTGATAATTGGACAACTCTTGGCAAATAAAGGACACCTTCTTCAGAGTCAAGAGAAAATATATTGTCAGATTATGTACATCAGTGGAAATATTGCCAAGATAAAGAGTAAGCATTAATTGATATAAGCATTATTTTGTAGCTTCAATCTTCAAGCAAATGTGCTTAAACTTTTTGAGTCGAAGTTAACCCCACAGAGAACTAGCTGGTAGTCGCTCATTGTAGCATCTTTCAACAAAGCAGGAGTTTAGGTACACGTTCATGCGGTCGGCCAGGTCCGAAAGGCAAAGCAATCGCGTCAGCATCAAAATCAAAGGCATTCTCTAACGTCCGCCCGGCACCATCCGCCACCACAGTTTGGCTTTAAACGCGGCAGCGCTGCGCGGCGCAGAGCGCGGTGGCCGCACAAGTACCCGTAGCTTCTCGGCAGCTGAGTCGCGCCCAGCAGCAAAGTTATAAAACGCGCCGTTTATCACAGACTAGTCCGTCTCCCTCAACCCGATTCCTTCTTCAATCCGACACTTCCTTGAACGCGACTAAATCCGACTCCTCCTTCAACCCGACTCCTCCTTCAACCCGACGCCTCCTTCACCCGACGCCTCCTTCAACCCGACGCCTCCTTCAACCCGATGCCTCCCTCAACCCGACGCCTCCCTCAACCCGACGCCTCCCTCAACCTGACGCCTCCCTCAACCCGACGCCTCCCTTAACCCGACGCCTCCCTCAACCCGACTCCTCCCTCAACCCGACGCCTCCCTCAACCCGACGCCTCCCTCAACCCGACGCCTCCCTCAACCCGACGCCTCCCTCAACCCGACGCCTCCCTCAACCCGACGCCTCCCTCAACCCGACGCCTCCCTCAACCCGACGCCTCCCTCAACGCGACGCCTCCCTCAACGCGACGCCTCCCTCAACGCGACGCCTCCCTCAACCCGACGCCTCCCTCAACGCGACGCCTCCCTCAACGCGACGCCTCCCTCAACGCGACGCCTCCCTCAACGCGACGCCTCCCTCAACCCGACGCCTCCCTCAACCCGACGCCTCCCTCAACCCGACGCCTCCCTCAACCCGACGCCTCCCTCAACCCGACGCCTCCCTCAACCCGACGCCTCCCTCAACCCGACGCCTCCCTCAACCCGACGCCTCCCTCAACCCGACGCCTCCCTCAACCCGACGCCTCCCTCAACCCGACGCCTCCCTCAACCCGACGCCTCCCTCAACGCGACGCCTCCCTCAACGCGACGCCTCCCTCAACCCGACGCCTCCCTCAACGCGACGCCTCCCTCAACGCGACGCCTCCCTCAACCCGACGCCTCCCTCAACGCGACGCCTCCCTCAACCCGACGCCTCCCTCAACCCGACGCCTCCCTCAACCCGACGCCTCCCTCAACCCGACGCCTCCCTCAACCCGACGCCTCCCTCAACCCGACGCCTCCCTCAACCCGACGCCTCCCTCAACCCGACGCCTCCCTCAACCCGACGCCTCCCTCAACCCGACGCCTCCCTCAACCCGACGCCTCCCTCAACCCGACGCCTCCCTCACTTCCTTCATGTTCGTCTCTGGCATCCCCCAAGACCCCACCCCAACTTCCACTTCTAGTTGTGGCTTCTCCTGTCGCTCCAATTCTCCTGCCGCTTTCATAGTCACCTTTTCGGCCGTTACGCCCCCGCATCTCCCTCGCGTCCCTTCCTCACCAGCCCCGCCTCCGCCCCCGCCCCCGCTCTCCCCGCGCTCTCTCCGCCATCACCGCCCGGTGGCGATCTGCCTCCCGCCGCCAACTCCGAGCGACTAATGCCGCGCGATGGCAGCGATACGAAGAGGCGCATAAATTCCCTTTACGGCGCGATGAGGAATTTTAACGCCCGGCAGAGCGGCAATTACTCTCCCGAGTCTCTTTGGAGCCGCCCTAATGCCTCTTGCGGGCGCCGTTCTCGCGAACTATTCGCGTGCATCTTTGACAAATATTTCAAGTAATTAGTGATCGTCCAAATAAAACTGGGGCTTGCTTGCGTATGTTACTTGTAATTTATTTTACAGTTTGTGGGAGTAATCGTAGGGCCAAGAGATGTTGCGATGTTAAAGAAATATCTGGGTTACAACGAGTGGACAGTACAAACAGGCAACGCTATGTTTATAACACGTATAAAATGTAATGTGGCGTGAAATTTTAATGAACTCCGACATTTTTGGACGGGACGTTCTTGCGTTGCTTTGTCAGAAGTATTAAAACCAGAAACGGGCACAGTATTTTTCTGGTCCCTTGTTCATGTCCATTGTGGGTATAATTAAGCTACAATTAAAGAACTGAAAATGCAACTTTTATTAAAATGAAAATCTTTTAAAGTTTAATATTGTTTGCTTTATTCCTCTCATAAAATATACAAAAAGTAAACCAGTTTTCTTGTTTTTGATAAAATCAAGTAACCACATAGAAGTTGATAGTTCGAAATATCAAGTTGGAATTTTGAAACCTTTACATTGAAGATTTTGGTCATTTTTGAATTAATTTTTATTGTTTGGATGAGCAAAAAAATTTCATTATATAATTATGTTCTAAATATTCAGTTTCTACTTAAGGGAGTGTTGTGCATTTTTCCAATGAGGTGCTCATATTTTGGGAAGCTTGCTGTGTCGCCCATTTATTAACAATTTAGCTGTAGCGTTTGCAGGCATACGTGTCTTTACGTATGTGTCTATTACGACTTACTCTCATGTTAAAAATAATTTGTAGCTGTGTATGGTGTAGACACAGGGAATAATATGCCAATTTATTGTATTCTGCTGCTGCTAGATGTAACATGTTAGCAGTGTCTGGAGAACGTATTGGAAAGTGCGTTGTTGTTCAAATTCTTGGACAAGTGGCTGTATACAATATAAACTGTTAGCCATCATCTATTATAATCATTAGACCAAATATTAGATATGCAGTAACGTGTGACGATCTGTAACAACAGTGATATGAAGAAAAAGCTAATTCAAACGTTAGATTATTATAACTTTTCACATTCGTAAAATTATATAAATACCTTACCAACACGTCTTGAGTTACTCATATTGAGGACTATGCGGGAAATGGAATGAAGACTCGACTAGAAGGCAAAGAGTCTTTTGAGTGTTTGTATTTTTGGCGACCAGTCTGGCTGCTAGGCTCTCATTCACTAAAGAGAGAAATAGGAACCATTCAATCAATATGCTAATGTATCGTGATACTTTCACAATTAAAAGAGGTGCGGTGATTTTTTGGTAATTTATTTAATCCGTACATACGCATGCATTCAGACAATTATAGGTAGACATGGTTCATTTTGTACTTGAAACTAACCTATTTTTTCTACAACAAGAATGTGTGTTACTAAAGCAAAGAGCGCTCATTTGCTTAAGGGACAAGGAAACACTTGGTCTTCGAGTAGCAGCTGTGGGTCCTCCCTTCAAGGCCACACTCTTTCGGGAGATCGGCGGGTGGGGCGGCAGACATCGCCGGCGGAGGCGGAGCGCGTTAAAAATGCAGATGGCGCCTCCGTCGCCGCCGCCGCCGCAGCCAGCTCTTACGCACGTCGCGCAACGGGCTAATGAGGGAATCATAACAATTAGACGGGCACTTCCAAGGCGCACTGGGTTAGTTTAATTTTCTTGGCCCAGATGGCGTCGCGGGCCCAGCTGCCAGCCGCTCGCCCCGGCCGAAGACGGTGAGGATAGCGAGGGTGGAAGCGGGCGGGGGGACGCGGCCTTGAGACGACGAGGCCGGGGGCGGGCGTGGGGGAGAGCCAATCGAAACGCCCCGTCAGACAGAGATTATGTGACATGGGGTACATGTCTCCGGCGGAGACGAAGATTCCAGGAGAAGTTCCAGTAGCGAGTGCGTCGGCACAAGATATCTACTAAGACTCGTATCTGCAACAAGATGCGATTTCTAATACATAATAAGGGATACATTATCCCTTATTATGTATTACAATTTGATTCACTTTGTACCCCGATCCCACAGAAATAGCGGAAATACTCTTGAGACTTTGCAGAGGTAAAATTTACCCGACTGTCTGGAATTAGATGTTTCGGAGAATAGAGAAAAGTCGAATTCATAAATCAGATGGTTTCCAAAAACTATCTGCAAATAATAATAATCATAGAAGAAGCGTCCGAAAAACTGTAGCTGGTTGCACAAACGATCACTAATCTAGCATGAGGAGGTAAACTCTACTACTAAATGCTTGAAAGATGCACAGCAGGGGGCGGAGGGGGGACTGGGAGAGAAAGGATTGCAACGTAATTGGAAATGGAATCTACCGGATTCGCGTTGATAAAGATTAGATACACTGTCTTAAATTTCTGTGTTCTGTACGATGGAGAGAGAATGGTCAGCTACGATTTTCGTCAAAGGAATAAGATCATTGCTCAAGATATTGTAAGAAATATTTCAGTATTTCTCCAATTCTGGTTGAAAGGCTTGGAGCACAAAGTATGTAAGTGCACTAAATGGGGTATTGAATACATTAAGTTCAAAGTTGAGAGACAATAGAAAATGCTAAGGAAAACGTTTTCTTTCCCTCGATACAATGCAGCAAGGGTTTGAGCAATTTGAATACCCTTTGTACACAAAATAAAATGGAGTTGTAACATTACACTCGCACTTGTAACTCACAATTTGCCAAAAATGCACTTGCACTCTTTCTGATCTGATCCCCTCAATTTCGCTTTGTAGGGCATGAAGTAAATAAGGACAAATGTAGAGAAACGACTATTTTTATGCTTCGAACAGCGTGTTAGCAGTGAATACGAATAGGAGAGTTCGATGAAGTGGGGAGTGCACGCCTCTCGATTTCTACTGCACGTGACGTCGCAATTGCCCGGAGCGCGCCGGCTGCGGAGGCCTGGGCTAATCGCATGACGCGCGTCCGCGCATGCGCGGTATGCGATTGCGCTGGGCGCATGCGCCCCGCGCCCCGTCAGCCGGCCGCCCTGGCGGAGCGCGGATTCCGCTGCCCCGCGCACTTGCGGCCCGAATTGTAGCTCGTAATTGATTAACTGGTTTGTATGCTACTAGATCGTCCCAGCTTATTACCCGTTTTGCATTCACCAGCATTTGAATGGACGTCGGGAGGACAATCATTTGATTTTCTGTATATACTGATCGAGGAATTCGTAATCGTTCCATGGAGCGTGAATGGAAGGCCGCTGGTGATGTTGAACGATTAGTGTGTAGCAGGAGGAATTTATTTCTAGTCTGTTCAGGTCGGGGTTGATTGTATCTTTTAGTTAAATCGATTCATTTCTAATTCGAGTATAGTTTTAAACTTGGGTTTTAAAATCCGAAATAAGTTGCAGTATAGAGGCATTCATTGTGATGTGACTGCAGCTCTGGTGAAGCTACTCTTAATATTTTAGTTTCCTAAGAGTAGTTGAAAGATTTCAGAAGAGAGTAAAGAAATATACAAGACATTTTAATAATTGCGTTTTTGTCATGAATATGACAAGCTTGTCGCATTTATCATGCCTGGGGTAAACTCGACGAAATATAAAACTAAATATTAGAATGTAACCGCCAACGGAATAATTTGTTTAATTTAGGAAGGTCATGGAAGATAAAATGCAAGAGTCCAATAATTTAATTTATGGCGCCTCTTAATTTCAAATAATGTATTAACTGAAGAGATGAATATTATTATATTTCAGCCACTGCACAAAGTGAGAATCTTCTAGAATCAAGTGTCAGAGTTCATCCTCTCTGATGGATGGGGCAATTTGTTTACAGACAAAGATTTAGGCAGAAATGTTCAGAGACAATTAGTAGAATTTGGCTAGATTATCTTGTTTGTAATGCTAAGACAAAGTTTAATCATAGCAATGAATGAAATTAATACATCGCAATTGAAGCAAATGAATTTTCATCACTTCGTACTATTTAATCAAGCTTAACATCTGTTATATTAGTCTCACAAGGCCAGCGTTTTCTCCTGATTACAAGTAAAGGATATTTCGGGTCTTCAAGTTGAATTATTTTAATCATCAGCTTATAATTTACTTCCGGTGCACAAAGATAAAACTGTAAGGATGACAGCTTTTGGTGGAGAAAAGTGTGACTAGTAGAGCCCTGGCAAAACTGCTCTTCAATTGATTGATTGATTGATTGATTGATTAGTGTTTCCTGACGCGTCAACTGCTAAGGTAATTACACCCGTAATTGTAGTGGATGCTGGTAGTGATGTAGTGGAGGTGTATCACGAGAATGGCGAGATGTAGTGGAGATGTATCACGAGAGAGGTCATTGATCGTCCTCCGCTGGATGGCGAGATCCGGCGCCTACCTGCACGTCGGCTAGCGGACCCCATCCTGGAATGTTCCGCCAGTGGGGCACCTTCCTGCAGGGATCAGCTCTAAGGGCTGCAGGGATCAGCTCGACTGTGTGGTGGTATAATGCTTGTACGTATAAGAGTAAATAAAGCGAGGTTAGGACTAGGAATGGGAAGGAAAGATCGCGCGAGAGCGTTACTGTTCGTTAGGATATTGCTCCGACATTCGTCTGGAATTGATTGGAGTAACCATAGAGAACTGCCGATTAATGTAACTGGCTGCTAGAATGCTTCTCCTGAATTCGACCTATCTACTTGTTTGTAGCTACTGATTTCGGATCTTGGGTTTGAATTATAATACAATCACAATTTACTCCCATTAAATTAGAACATTCGAACCCGAGGGTGGACGATGAGCAAGTTTTAGGGGTTTACCCGCAGAGGAAAGCACCGTTGGCCTAGTGGAGGCCTGGCCTCTTGGTGGCCTGGCCCCTTGGTGGCCTGGCCTCTTGGTGGCCTGGCCTCTTGGTGGCCTGGCCTCTTGGTGGCCTGGCCTCTTGGTGGCCTGGCCTCTTGGTGGCCTGGCCTCTTGGTGGCCTGGCCTCTTGATGGCCTGGCCTCTTGATGGCCTGGCCTCTTGTTGGCCTGGCCTCTTGATGGCCTGGCCTCTTGGTGGCCTCGCCTCTTGGTGGCCTGGCCTCTTGGTGGCCTGGCCTCTTGGTGGCCTGGCCTCTTGGTGGCCTGGCCTCTTGGTGGCCTGGCCTCTTGGTGGCCTGGCCTCTTGGTGGCCTGGCCTCTTGGTGGCCTGGCCTCTTGGTGGCCTGGCCTCTTGGTGGCCTGGCCTCTTGGTGGCCTGGCCTCTTGGTGGCCTGGCCTCTTGGTGGCCTGGCCTCTTGGTGGCCTGGCCTCTTGGTGGCCTGGCCTCTTGGTGGCCTGGCCTCTTGGTGGCCTGGCCTCTTGGTGGCCTGGCCTCTTGGTGGCCTGGCCTCTTGGTGGCCTGGCCTCTTGGTGGCCTGGCCTCTTGGTGGCCTGGCCTCTTGGTGGCCTGGCCTCTTGGTGGCCTGGCCTCTTGGTGGCCTGGCCTCTTGGTGGCCTGGCCTCTTGGTGGCCTGGCCTCTTGGTGGCCTGGCCTCTTGGTGGCCTGGCCTCTTGGTGGCCTGGCCTCTTGGTGGCCTGGCCTCTTGGTGGCCTGGCCTCTTGGTGGCCTGGCCTCTTGGTGGCCTGGCCTCTTGGTGGCCTGGCCTCTTGGTGGCCTGGCCTCTTGGTGGCCTGGCCTCTTGGTGGCCTGGCCTCTTGGTGGCCTGGCCTCTTGGTGGCCTGGCCTCTTGGTGGCCTGGCCTCTTGGTGGCCTGGCCTCTTGGTGGCCTGGCCTCTTGGTGGCCTGGCCTCTTGGTGGCCTGGCCTCTTGGTGGCCTGGCCTCTTGGTGGCCTGGCCTCTTGGTGGCCTGGCCTCTTGGTGGCCTGGCCTCTTGGTGGCCTGGCCTCTTGGAAGGGCAGGAGCTCGCCAGCAGATGGCGAGTCCTCATTGGGTAGGGGAATGTGAAGGGCGCAGTTAGAGACCGTGTAGTCTGCGCCCTTGTAGTGAAACGTAAATTATGCATTTTTCTCTGTGGTTTGGTTCTACATGCACTTGCGAGCTGTCGTTTTCTACAATGAATATTAATAAAAACAAAAACAGAAATGCTATCTGATCATTCACTAAAATCGATTATTATTTTATACCAACCGGCAACTTGGAATCATTTAGGTGAACTTATTACATAAATAAACTCGTAAAATGTAATGTATACAGTAATTGTGTATTAATGTAAACATCAACAATTGTACCCGATAAAAAGGATATTCCATACAAAGTAGATTAATTATATAGTGCAGGGTGTACTAAGTAAGCAGATGGTCTAAAATGTTCGAAATGTATAATAATTATGGAAGTGCGTTTAGGAAACATGTTTTTAATTCACTTTTTAAATTCATTTTTATTAATTCACTTGAGTTTATTTTACTCTGGTTCTACGGTGATTTCTATATATCTAACCACTTTATGGCTATTGTTCATCTTAAATATGCTGTCCATTGTAAATAATTAATTACAGTTTATGAATGATTAGTATTTCCCGTACCTAATATTAACACAAGTACATTGGTGTGAGTAATTTTCTATTTAAAATATTATCTGAGTTTCGGCAAATTACAACACAGAACAGAATTTTACCACCAGAATTGATACAACCCTAATACTGCAATCAGAGTATGAACTTACTACCCGCCCGCAAACATCACCCAAAGGATACCTCTCTTGGTGAAAGCGCCATCGTTAGCCGGGCTTCGTTGGGGTTGACTTGGGGTCCCGCACCGCCCTGTCCCTGTCCCGCTCCGCCCTGTCCCTGTCCCGCTCCGCCCTGTCCCTGTCCCGCTCCGCCCTGTCCCGCTCCGCCCTGTCCCGCTCCGCCCTGTCCCGCTCCGCCCTGTCCCGCTCCGCCCTGTCCCGCTCCGCCCTGTCCCTGTCCCGCTCCGCCCTGTCCCTGTCCCGCTCCAAACTGTGCCGCTCCATCCCACTCCCATCCACCACGCCGATCCACGCAACGCGCCGGCTCGCTCCACGCTCTCCTTCCTTGTCAACTCCTCGCCCGAATCCTCTTCACAATGCCACATTTCGTATTTCTCCCCTTCCTTTCCGTCTCGCCCACACCACGACCTACATTGTCCCGAACAGGCCCGCATCACGTCACCCCACCCTCAGTCGCCGTGACACGCGGAATCCCATCTTGCATCGCCCAGCATCGTCCCACACTGCCCCGAATCGCCTCACATAGTCTTACATCGTCTTGCATCATGCCGCATAACTCGCATCTCCCTGCATTGCTTCGCAACGATCTGCATCGCCGCGCATCGCCGCGCATCACCCCTCATCGTCCCTCATCACCCCATAACGCGCCACATCGCAGTTCTTCGCCTTGCATCGCCTTGCCCCTTCCGGCGTTGCCACGCCCCGCAATGCGCAGCGAGTCCGCTTCGCGACGCTCCGCCCCGTCCCGTCCTCACCTCACATCGCACCACAACGCACCTCATTGTTCCGCATCGCCCTGCATCGCCACGCTCCGTCCTGAGCAGCATCGTGCTACTTAGGGGCTCATTGCCCCGTTCCACCCCATATCGCCCGACATCGCCCGACATCGCCCGGCATCGCCCGGCATCGCCCGGCATCGCCCGGCATCGCCCGGCATCGCCCGGCATCGCCCGGCATCGCCCGGCATCGCCCGGCATCGCCCGGCATCGCCCGGCATCGCCCGGCATCGCCCGGCATCGCCCGGCATCGCCCGGCATCGCCCCAACCCCGCAGTACCTGAGACCGCCCCTTCCTGCCCCCGCCTGGGCAAAGCGGGTTGCTCGTTAGCAAGCTCCCGCTTCGGGGCCCGCCGCCACCGCACCGCTGACGTCAGAGCGAACGCCGCAGGTGCGCCGGGCGCCGCGACGCCCACGCGCCCACGCCCGGCTCCGCCCCTCCACGCACGCGCGCGGGCGCGCACGCCCCGCCCCTCCCCTCCCGCCACGCCCCCCAGCCCGCTCACGACCTCGCGCACGGCCCCGGGCCGCCGCGCCCACGTCTGCGCTATTTGTGTCACGGGCTCATTCATGGGCCCTTCTGTCTCTGGAGCCCGGGAATCAAACGCCCCGCACGCCATCCCGGCCAGCCCCGCCCCGCCCCGCCAGCCACGCCCGCGCCGCTCGGCGTGAAAGGGTTTGAGGGTCGTTTCGGCGCATCTCGCAGTGTTTGATTGTGCGTCGTTTGATTTTGTATTCCTGCCTAATATGAGTAATTCATTAACTTATTCGTTCTGTCATTCATTAATTTCATTCAATGCATCTGTTGGCGCAATTATTTTTGTAACTTAAATGAATTCAACCTCTTATCATTAACTGCTATTGCAATTTATTATTTTAAATACATGTTTTAAAAATTAATTGATTACGTTTTTTATAAATTAATCCATTATTTCTTAATTTCTCCTTCAATAATTAAGAAATGGATTCACATATGATTTGTATCTAATGAATCATAACCACATTTTCATCCAAAGACATCCATGAATCTGAATATAGAATTTAGAGAATTATCATGAAGTACCGTTTGTGAAGCGTTATTTTAGTTTGGACCGTTATATTATGGAGATTATGAAAAAATACTTTTGCAAGTAGTATGAAATTATAGGATAACATAACTATTCGCAAATACGGCCGAAATAGAAACGCTCTATACCCAGGATCTCCGGATTTCAGGATAAAATGCAATAAGTGACAGAGAATCAGAGAAGATCGCTATTTTTGTATTCGGGGATTTCTGCCCTCAGTTCAAGGTCATTCATAACAAGCCTCCTGTTGTTCAGGAAAACTCAAACTTTGCCATGAGGAGCCAGAAACGTCCATTGCCTACACTCTCCTGAACACCCTTGGAAGACAAACAAGAAACAACATTTTATATTTTCACAGCAACAACCTTCTATAAATACGCCAAAATGAATAGAGAAATTTCGTTGTGGAAATTAGCCCGGCTTTGAGATTAGCGCGTCCATCGCCGAGCGCATGCAGATGAGGCGGGCGGCGGCGCTGCAAGGGAGTGCAGCAGTGCGATTGGAGAATTCCAAATGAGGGGCGTGGGAGCGTGGCTTTGTGCAGAGCTGAGCTGTTAGCTCGCGCAGATGCGGCGTGGCAGCGTGACGCTCACCCCCCCCACCCCCCTCCTCCGTCCTTTCGCCTCCCGTCTGCCGCGCGTCGCGCCCGCAGTTGAGCCTCTGCCACAGAGCGTTCTGCAATTCCGCCTTCTGTCACTGACTCCTCCTCCTCCTCTTCATCCTCCTCATCCTCCTCCTCCTCTTCATCCTCCTCCTCTTCATCCTTCTCCTCTTCATCCTCCTCCTCTTCATCCTCCTCCTCCTCTTCATCCTCCTCCTCTTCATCCTCCTCCTCCTCCTCCCCCTCCCCCTCTTCATCCTCCTCCTCCTCTTCATCCTCCTCCTCTTCATCCTCCTCCTCCTCCTCCTCCTCCCCCTCCCCCTCTTCATCCTCCTCCTCCCCCTCTTCATCCTCCTCCTCCCCCTCTTCATCCTCCTCCTCCCCCTCTTCATCCTCCTCCTCCCCCTCTTCATCCTCCTCCTCCTCTTCATCCTCCTCCTCCCCCTCTTCATCCTCCTCCCCCTCTTCATCCTCCTCCTCCCCCTCTTCATCCTCCTCCTCCCCCTCTTCATCCTCCTCCTCCCCCTCTTCATCCTCCTCCTCCCCCTCTTCATCCTCCTCCTCCCCCTCTTCATCCTCCTCCTCCCCCTCTTCATCCTCCTCCTCCCCCTCTTCATCCTCCTCCTCCCCCTCTTCATCCTCCTCCTCCCCCTCTTCATCCTCCTCCCCCTCTTCATCCTCCTCCTCCTCTTCATCCTCCTCCTCCCCCTCTTCATCCTCCTCCCCCTCTTCATCCTCCTCCTCCTCTTCATCCTCCTCCTCCCCCTCTTCATCCTCCTCCTCCTCTTCATCCTCCTCCTCCCCCTTTTCATCCTCCTCCTCCTCTTCATCCTCCTCCTCCCCCTCTTCATCCTCCTCCTCCCCCTCTTCATCCTCCTCCTCCCCCTCTTCATCCTCCCCCTCTTCATCCTTCTCCTCCCCCTCTTCATCCTCCTCCTCCTCCTCCTCTTCATCCTCCTCCTCCTCCTCTTCATCCTCCTCCTCCTCCTCCTCTTCATCCTCCTCCTCCTCTTCATCCTCCTCCTCCTCCTCTTCATCCTCTTCATCCTCCTCCTCTTCATCCTCCTCCTCCTCCTCTTCATCCTCTTCATCCTCTTCATCCTCCTCCTCTTCATCCTCCTCCTCTTCATCCTCCTCCTCTTCATCCTCCTCCTCTTCATCCTCCTCCTCTTCATCCTCCTCCTCTTCATCCTCCTCCTCTTCATCCTCCTCCTCTTCATCCTCCTCCTCTTCATCCTCTTCATCCTCCTCCTCTTCATCCTCCTCCTCTTCATCCTCTTCATCCTCCTCCTCTTCATCCTCCTCCTCTTCATCCTCTTCATCCTCCTCCTCCTCTTCATCCTCCTCCTCCTCTTCATCCTCCTCCTCCTCTTCATCCTCCTCCTCCTCTTCATCCTCCTCCTCCTACTCTTCCGGTGGCGCTCTGTCGCTCTCTTCGCTGTCCTCTGTCGGGGTTGCCATCAACGTTTCGCAGTGTCCTCCTCCTCTGCTTTTTCTACACCTTCTCTTCGATTCATTCGACAACGATTCTGTTAATTTCCTCTATTCTTTGGGGTTTCTTCGCTAGTCCACATTATTTCTTCTGGTTCATGCCCCTCTACTTATCCTCCAATAGCTTCCCCTTCGATTCATCGTCCATTGTGTATCCTTCTTTAATTTCTCCTGTATTATTCTGATGTTATTCCTAATTCACCCTCTGCGTTGCAGCACGTTACATCTCTCCTTGTACGCCCTTCTTATCCTCCTTATCCTCTATCTCCTTCTGTATCTAACTCATATTGAATTTATCATACTCATCGGATTTCTCATTTCCGTCAAGCAGCATCCTTCTCATTTCGGTCCTTCTACATCTCTCACTTCGTTCTTCTGTGTTGTTCTCTCCTTTCTTTGAGATTATTTTTATTTTCGCGATTCTGTGCGTGGAATTTTTGATCTTTGACCATCTCATCTCCCTCTCACTCTTCAATTTTCCATTGCTTCATTTTTTGTGCTGTCGTCATCGTTGCCTTTCTGCTCCATTTCCGCTTCCGAGTTTCTACGCATGATTTCTTTATTTCCTCGTCTTTGTTCTTTTCTCTCCTTCTTGAGTCATTCTACTTCGCGTTCTACTTCCCATCAATGAAACGTGTCCTATCATCCCTCACTCTCTTCATTTTACGACCCCATCCTCGCCATAATATGACGTTTTACTCCTTTATAAACATTATCTTTTTTAATCTTTCTACATTCTTTTTTATCTTTATATCCTCCCCATTACCTTCTCCATTTTACACTCGCATATTCTCCGTCTTTATGTTGTCCTATCCATCGCTCAGCGGACTACTCTTTGTGAGGCTATGTGCTGAACGCTGCGTCGCATCGCCTACCTAGTTGCATGCCCGATCATTCCCCATCCCGTTCAAGTGCCAAGCGGTCGCAGTTTAGTCGGTAAGGCAACTTGATACTGGCCGGATGGAGAGTTGGATCGGAATTCGAATCCTGGTAGAGACGTAGTGATTTTGAATCATCCTCGATAGCTCAGAATGGCACACAGGTCTAAACAGTCATCTGTTCAATGAGTTATGTGAGTTTCCAGGAGATAACGGCAGATTGTGCACTGCTACGTTACTGAAATCCGTCCAGAAAATTTGTGTTCTAAATTAATTGTATGGTAAACAACGGTAATCTCTTTTTACATTTATGAAATAATTTGATATTGCTGTTCTCCATAAAAATGAATGAAAAAAATCTTTATTTTATAAGATATAAGATTGAGATAAGACTGGGGTTCATAACAACCGAATTTGGGACTTGTACATTTCACTATTCTTTGGATTGTACTTTATCGCCAAAGCATATAGCAAAATCCATGATCTTAGGTCGGATAAAATCAATGTTGCATCCAAGTATTCCTGAGTACATATCGTGTCATACTGCAGTTCATTAGCTATCAAAACTCAATGAACATTTATCATGTCCTAATTGTTCACACTCATGAGTTAAACAACGTTTTCGGTTTTACAAAGACAATGATAAACAAATTGGAGAGAAACTTGGCACTATAAGATCTCAGTGCTGTAAACAAAATTCCAAGTAAAACGTTCTTTTCGGATGGTCGTAGCTTGTGTCTGTGCATTCCCTGATCCGAAAACTCTTTAGCCTGTTAGGCACGGCAGTTCAGTCACAATCCCTTCATGTTAACCCCACTCCTCTGCCACGGGCACCCAAGCGGTTTTCCCCGCCCGGCGTCCTTGGACTTTCAGCAATCGCATGCGTCTGCTCGCATGCGCGCGCTCGTCCCCGCGGGCGCCGCCCCGGGCGGTGCTAGGCGCGGGGGCGGACGCGGGCGTGGGCGTTGGCGGGCGCCGCGCAGCGCTCGCTTGTTTAATTCAAATGTCACGAGTGCGGCGCTGTGCTCCGCGCCGCCGCCGCCGCCACCCCGGGCGGAAGCGAAGGAAGAGTTGATGCTGCGGAGCGGTTTCCAATTACTCGCCTCCGCCGGCCTTTGTGGCGCCGCCGCCTTCCTCCCGCCACTCTCCACCCCCACTCCCACCCTCACCTCCACCCGCCGCCTTCGGCGCTCTGCTCCCCGCCATGCTCCCCGTCCAATTCCTTTCGCTCTCTGCTCTCCATCACGCACCCTCCGCGTGATGCCCTCTGCTCTCTACCGTCCAATTCCTTTCCCTCTCTGCCCTCCATCACGCACCCTCCGCTTGTTGCCCTCTGCTTTCTACCGTCCAATTCCTTTCGCTCTCTGCTCTCCATCACGCACCCTCCGCGTGATGCCCTCTGCTCTCTACCGTCCAATTCCTTTCCCTCTCTGCCCTCCATCACGCACCCTCCGCTTGTTGCCCTCTGCTTTCTACCGTCCAATTCCTTTCGCTCTCTGCTCCCCATCACGCACCCTCCGCTTGATGTCATCTGCTCTCTATCGTCCAATTCCTTTCCCTCTCTTTCCTCCATCACAAACCCTCCGCTCGTTGTCCTCTGCTCTCTACCGTCCAATTCCTTTCGCTCTCTGCTCTCCATCACGCACCCTCCGCTTGATGCCCTCTGCTCTCTACCGTCCAATTCCTTTCCTTCTCTGCCCTCCATCACACACCCTCCACTCGTTGCTCTCTGCTCTCTACCGTCCAATTCCTTTCACTCTCTGCACTCTGCTCACTCTCATCACGCACCCTCCGCTTGATGCCATCTGCTCTCTATCGTCCAATTCCTTTCGCTCTCTGCTTTTCATCACGCACCCTCCACTCGTTGCCCTCTGCTCTCTACCGTCCAATTCCTTTCGCTCTCTGCTCTCCATCACGCACCCTCCGCTTGATGCCCTCTGCACTCTATAGTCCAATTCCTTTCGCTCTCTGCTCTCCATCACGCACCCTCCGCGTGATGCCCTCTGCACTCTATAGTCCAATTCCTTTCCCTCTTTGCCCTCCATCACGCACCCTCCGCTTGATGCCCTCTGCTCTCTACCGTCCAATTCCTTTCCCTCTCTTCCCTCCATCACACACCCTACGCTTGTTGCCCTCTGCTCTCTATCGTCCAATTCCTTTCACTCTCTGCTCTCCATCACACACCCTCCGCTCGTTGCCCTCTGCTTTCAACCGTCCAATTCCTTTCCCTCTCTGCCCTCCATCACAAACCCTCGCTTGTTGCCCTCTGCTTTCTACCGTCCAAATCCTTTCATTCTCTGCTCTCCATCACACACCTTCCGCTTGTTGCCCTCTGCTCTCTGTCGTCCAATTCCTTTCGCTCTCTGCTCTCCATCACGCACCCTCCGCTTGTTGCCCTCTGCTATCTATCGTCCAATTCCTTTCACTCTCTGCTCTCCATCACACACCTCCGCTGGTTGCCCTCTGCTTTCTACCGTCCAATTCCCTTCCCTCTCTGCCCTCCATCACAAACCCTCGCTTGTTGCCCTCTGCTCTCTACCGTCCAATTCCTTTCCCTCTCTGATTTAATTATAATTTCAACCTCATTTTTCTCTTTATATTAACGATATTATTATTATTATTATTATTATTATTATTATTATTATTATTATTATTACAAAATACAACATCAAATCTGCCTGAAACGTAATCTCATAATGCCACATTAAAAACATCAAAAGCGATTTGTGTCATCAGAATCTCTGAATCTTTCGAGAGAGTTCAGCATCGCGAAACAGCGTTGATTCTCAGAAATCCTTCGTCCTTCCTAGAACATAACTTTGAATATCCCCGCCGACCCTGTCACTGCCGAGTACTACTTCCCATTCAAATGTGAGAGACGAGGGTAATTTTGTCCTAGCGTTTCAAGAGGTTGAAACCTCACAGAGTTCCGGGACCAAAATACGCTGCGATGTTTGGCTTCGTATTGACTTTCAAAAGTTTGCTGCCCAGTTCCAGGCCTAAGGGAGGTGAATATAATAACTACAAAATGTTAAAAAAGATGAAAAGAGCGTCTCAGTTTAAAAATATAACAAACAAAGTGTGGAAAAACCATGAAGATACATTGTGGATGCGTTCTTTTCGCTTAAACACACTTGCGCGTTTGCACTATTTCTGGTTTTGAAAAATACAATTTCGACCGTCTGACTGTCCTTGAGAAATTATGCGTGGAACTTTTTTTATTCAAATCCATGGTACTCGTATATGAATCCGCCTTTCTTTCTTCGTAAAATTTGCTCTGCTTCCGAAACTCGAATTACAAATACGTCTTCTAACATTTCACCAGCACACCCCGTGAGAGAAAACTATGAAAACGAAATTCAAGTAAAAGTAATGGATATACGATTTTAGCAACATTTTTGTGAACCGCTTTAAGTCTCTACGGTAGAAGAAACTATGAACTTGTGTGACATTGTAGAAATAGTGCAGGCTACATGAAGATCACCCATGTCCTACCGACTAACACACTGCATTTTCCACGCTTTGATGTCATGCTTCGAGTACTTGACATTCAATGAGAAATTTGTGGTGGAGAAAGATAATTTATAGTAGACTTTCTGAGAGAACTGTCCTGCATTCCCGTAATGTACAATTTCTCTATCACCATAGAACGTCATTCCATTACCGCCTATCACTTTATTCATGTTCATACATTGGGCTACTCAGGTCCAGGTCCTGAGTATCTAAATAAATTACAGATAGGGTGTAGAAAGGGCAACTCCGTCAGCTTAATCACCGCTAAGTGTCATAGTGATGTAGCTGGAAAAACGTCAACTGTACCATGTACCAAACTACTCGGATCAAAAATTTATGTTTCATGCCTAGCAGCTAGAAATTCATCAAGCTAGTTAGACTTCCGGAGGGAGTTATTTTTTACTCAATTACCCAGAATATTTGAATTATTCCTTTCTCTTATTGAACAACTGTGAATTTGTAAGCCCAGCAATTCGACCGGACACTAGCAGGAAATATATTAAAGAAAAAATGAGTCATATGTAATATAATTTATTTTATAATTCCATCGAAGTTGAAATTTAAAACTAGTGATGTACAAAACAACATATTTTCTTGCTTCATTTGTAACTTTTGCAAGTTTTGAAAATTCAGAGAGTTCAACGAAAATGAGACTTGCACCGCTTTTGCCGTCCTTCGGTCTATCAAAGGGAAAATATTAATAAAAATTATGGAGCCATTTTTGAGACAATTTTGAAAACGTTTTAATGCTTGCACAGAGTTTCTAGTTCCGCATGATCAACCGGAGAATATAATTTTCGAGAAAATCGTCTGAACTGACTAGGCGCGAGCATCGACGAGTGGACGAGCGATTAGAGAAAGTTATTTACTTATTATTATATTACTTATTATAACATGGGCTTTCTGTCGAATATTTGCCTTTTTTGCTACTTACGTAGCGTGCGAGAAAGTAAAATCGGAATATACCGTCTCGAATACAAACTACGAATTTTTGTCGCAATAAAACAGCAATGGTTGATTGGCTCTTAGTTTTGTAATTGTATTAGTGTAAATGTTTTTAATAATTAAAGGAAAATCAAGTTAAAGCTATGTAGTTGTGTTTAGAAAGTGTTGTGAAGAGAAAAAAATAGTGGCTTCATTCATAAATTTATAGAGGAAAACTGCTCAACCCAATGTTGTTCAAAGATAGTTCTTCTTAGATAACAAACGGAGTCAATAACTCACTTTTCATTTTTGGGGGACTTCACCACTATTGCGCTCAGCCCTTCAATTTTATTAGCTTAAAATGCCTTTTCAAGCGAAAGGCCGCCCTTTACAAATAAATACAAAATGTAAACTCCAATGTATTTTTAGAAGAACAAATCCAATATTTAAGACACTTCGCAAAATTGTTGACTGTCAGGGGTTGGAAAGGTCAAGTGTCAGTTAAAATGGATGGGCACCGGTGCTGCTCGCAGATGAAAAGCCTTTATCAGGGTCGTTGAGAGAGTGAGGGAGTTTACCGAGAGGGTTCTCGCAACTGATTCTCCAATAACGCTCATTTCACGACCGAGTAGAATTCTCCGAAGTTACCTTCAATAGGAGCTTCCCGGAACAATATCGCATGCTGCAGCTTTTAATGTAGTAAATGTATTATAGAGAGCATGGATGGAAACCATCAACCATCAAAGCTAGACAGTTATCGCTACGCCTAATATTCCATCGTGTCAGAGAAATCGTGAGTTTGATCTTCCCTGGGTGTGCCATGGATTTGCTTAATAAGTTGAATATCAGTGAGCTTGCGGCTCAGACGGGGTCCAATTTCGAAAGTCGACTACTCGTTTTTGATTTCCGTGGTTTCTTTGGTCACTTTCGAGCGAATGCTGGACCAATATTCTGTGTCATCGGGGAATGTTCCACGCTAGCTCTTCCCTTTCAATTATTTTGCCTTTCTTCCCTCATTCCACGTGTGATGCGGTGGGGGGGGGGGCGTTGCGTACCTTCTTTCTCATAATAGAAGAAGAAGAACAGTCTCGGAATAAGCGTTAAACATTTTAGATTTAGACAGATTATCGTTTTTGGCAATAAACATGAAGACGGGAACCTCATTTAACAAGATTGCGTATATGGTATTTGCCCTTCATTGGTAGAAAAATTGTCTCGCACTAGGTTTTGGTTGGAACACGAAATCACTTTGACTGCAACAGATGTAGTACTGAATAAACACCAGTACCCAACGAGTGATACCAACGCGATTGACATGTTCGTATATGAGATTTCCCATCTCCAATACCAGAACGCCGTAAAATCTGAAAAACGAAATGAAACCGGCGAACAAATGCTAATTGTTCTAATCTTATCTTACTATAAGTTATCTAATTTACAAGTAGGTGACATCTCGGTGACTTCTAAAAAAAATTCGTTTTAGATAGGCATTAATAAAAACGGTTTCTTTTAGAGTATACACAGCATGCTGAAAGTTGAAGTTTCTACACTAGTGCTAATGTGTGAAAATGGTCAAATATTCAGATAAAACTGAGAATTCGGCGAAGAAAACAAAATACTCTCCTCTGATCAGTTACAACTGATTTTAATGTAACATGAGGTCAGTAAACTTGAATAACAATACCAAAACCATGATATCAATACCAAATAAGTGATACAATTGAATTAAAATTAAAGGAAATTCAGTAAGACTGTCTAAAAAGTAGTGTGAGACATACGTGGTAAGTTATTTTATTTTGCTTGTTGGTCTATTGGTCGTGTGCCCAACTCCTCTCAACCTCTCGGCTTTGTATCGCAACATTTCTTATTCGCGAAATAAAAGGCCACTTTTACCACTCGTACCGTAAATAACTATTTAAGCATTAATACATAGAAACTAGTGTTCACATTGTTTATTAATTATAAGTGTTATTTTGCGGTACGTAAAGGCAGAAATTGCAAAATAAACAAAACACTGAGGTGCCCCAAATCAAGTGGCTGCCACCTCCCATATGCAAAGTTTAATACATGTAAGTTTCCATGAATTCGTACTAGAAATAATGTACGTAACTCGTAGAAAAGTGTCTTTTTCATCAATTAAAAATGCCGAATTCGGCTCCAATTATTGCCTCGTCCGTCAATACTTCATTCGTATGCCAAACACATTTTCTGTACTACAACTGCACTACTATTATATAGTTACAAAAAATGTATGATTTATTTTTTAATGGACAAAGCCTTAATTCGATTACAAGATTAAAACTTTAGAAGACACATTACAAGATGAATAAGAAACAAGACGATCTAAAGGCATATTTAATTACAAAACAGTTCATTGTCTGATTTTAATTTAATTGTGATGGCTTGATTCATATGAACTTTCATTATAGTGGATCCATAAAATTATTCAAAATTAAACTGAAAAAGTGCTCTAAAGTAGTCATTTTCTGTGAATACCAGCTCATTTCATTTGAAAAACAACAAGACAATAAGGTCTCGCATTCACATCATGTTAGTTATGAACGGGATATATTTTCACCACATATTAGGTGGGAATAATCTGTTTGAAGTTTATCACTTCATGAGGTAATGAAGGACTCCGTAAAATTAACTGGTTTTGATAACAACCATCTCATGAAAACTCAAATCGGTAAAAGAGGCTCAGAGCATCAGTTGATGGCATTGCAGTGCCTCTGATCAGGATGTCTTAGGGGTCGAGTACCGACAGTGGCAGAATTTTCGACACTAACTAGATAGCTGGATTAAATTCGGTGGTTGTCTTGAGGACAAGACTAGCAGTTGGCAAATTTATTATTTCTTGTGTCTAGGCACGCCAAGGGATTAAGCCAATTTATTCCGTCAGTGTAGTAAATGAGTATCACGCAAGGCAGCAGGTTTCTTCTCTCGCTGAAAGGTCCGGCGAAAACCCACACATCGGCTTACGGGTTTTCCCATGCAGGTAGCTCCCACCAGCAGGACACCGCCTCACCCGGACCAAGCTCTAAGCCTGGTCTGGTACTGGTCACACGGCATGTGTGTACTGTAGTGAATGTAAGCGTACGTACGTGTGTACGTAAGGATGAGGATTGGTGAAGGAACAGGAAGGAAAAATCGCGCCCGGTCCGTAACCCATTTGTTCGGATACTGCTCCGTATTTGCCTGGTGTTAATCGGAGGAACCCGGGAAAACTACCGATCAGAGCAGCCGGCCGCTAGAATTCTCCTCCGGACAGCGACTGAATTCGTTCAAGCTGAGAAGCGAATATCAAAAATCCTGCCACCGTCGGGACTGGAAACGTGGAACCTCCCAGTCAGAGGCAGTGCAGTGCCATCAGTTGATGCCCTGAGCCACCCTGCCGGTTTGGCGCCGAGGGGCGCGGGCGCAGAAGGGTCGTCGGGCGGCGTCGAGCGGCGCGTGGCCGGGCCCAACCGCGCGCCGCGTGTCCCAGGGCGCTGCGTCGGCGGCGTCGGGGGCGTCGGGGGCGCCGAGCCGCGTGCGTCAGCGGTGACCGCCCGACCGGGAGGCGCACCGGGCAGCGGCAGACGGGCGCGGCGCGCCGCGGAGCGGCGAGGGTCAGCGCGCAGCCGCGCCTCGGCGCTGCGCTGCGCAGCGGAGCGGCGGGGGCGGTGGGGGCGGCGGCGTGACCTGGGCGCGGCGGTCCGCGAGGCGGTGGCGGCGGCCCTGTTCTTCCCGGGGCCCGCGAGCGCGCCGCGTGGGCGAGGGCGCGGGCCGCTGACGTCAGAGGGCGGCGGGCATTCGACACGCCGTTCAGGGTCGGACGTCGCCCCGCGGTGCCTCGCCCCGCCCCGCGGTGCCGCGCCCCGCTCCGCGCCGCTTCACGCCGCTCCACCCTTCTCCACCCCGCTCCACCCTTCTCCACCCTGCTCCACCCCGCTCCACCCCGCTCCACCCTTCTCCACCCCGCTCCACCCCGCTCCACCCCGCTCCACCCTTCTCCACCCCGCTCCACCCCGCTCCACCCTTCTCCACCCCGCTCCACCCTGCGCCGTCCCGCCCCGCCCCGCTCCGCCCCCGCCCCACTCCGCCCCGCCCCGCTCCGCTCCGCCCCGCCCCGCTCCGCCCCGCCCCGCCCCGCTCCGCCCCGCTCCGCCCCGCCCCGCCCCGCCCCGCTCCGCTCCGCCCCGCCCCGCTCCGCCCCGCTCCGCCCCGCTCCGCCCCGCCCCGCCCCACCCCGCTCTGCCCCGCCCCGCTCTGCCCCGCCCCGCTCTGCCCCGCCCCGCCCCGCTCCGCCCCACCCGCCCCGCTCCGCCCCGCCCCGCTCCGCCCCACCCGCCCCGCTCCGCCCCGCCCCGCTCCGCCCCACCCGCCCCGCTGTACCCCGCCACGCCCGGCTCCGCCCCCCCTCGCCCTGCTCCGCCCCGCTCCGCCCCGCTCCGCCCCGCTCCGCCCCGCTCCGCCCCGCCCCGCTCCGCCCCGCTCCGCCCCGCCCCGCTCCGCCCCGCTCCGCCCCGCTCCGCCCTGCCGCGCCGCGCCGCTCCGCCTCGCCGCGCCCCGCCCCGCCCCGTCCCGTCCCGTCCCGCCCCGTCCCACTGCTGCCCGCACCGCGCCGACACTGGGGCTCAAGGTCCGCTTGCTGAATGAACGTACTCGGTGCGGAAATCCTCTTACCTTCAAGTGCCCTTCGCATGGGAATTAACTGATGCATCACGGGACGAAAGTATACCGTTCACTGTAACACATAATGCGCAAGAGGAATTTGTAGACCGGGACGGCGGGACACCGGGACGAAGATAGAAATACGGTCGTCCGGGTGGCCGATGTTCGAATACAAAGGCGGCTCCACACGTGCACCGTTCGGCCAATCCCGAGCAACTGCTTGCCGAATCCCGAGTACTGTGGACGGGTTGCTTGCAAATTCGTTGAGCGCCGAACATTCGGTAATCGCCGTACCCACCGCGTGTCGTTCTTTAGGACACATCAAAGGAGCCAAAGACATCAGGTGCACGGGATTGGGCGAGCAGGCAGTAGCTCCCTGCTCAGTGAATACCGAATGTGTGCAGCCGCCTTTAGGCGAATTTGGAGCGGCCGCTCCCCGAATCTCGGGTAGTATGGACGGGTTGTTTGCGATTCGCCTACCGACGAATCTTACGTATTCGCCATACCCACCGCGTGATGATCTTCAGGACACGTCAGAGGGAGCGAACATTCGCCAAACACATCAGCTGTTCAGGAATTGGATAGCAGCACCTCGCTGAATGCCGAGTGTATGGAACCGCCTTAAGGCAAGAGTGCAAGGAGGAGCTCGGTTCGCCGGACCAGCTTAGGTGGCTCAGGGAATGAATTGATGTCATTGTCGTGCCCACGATCGATAAGTTATAGGGTTCGAGACCCGACAGTTGCAAGAGTTTTGACTCTATCTAGGTCTAATTCTGCTGTATTTTGGAGGAGAATTCTACAGGCCGGCTGCTCTCATCGATAGTTTTCCGTGTCTTCCGATCAAAACCTGGCGAAAGCCGGAGCAGTACCCTAACAAACGGGCCACGGACTGCGATCTTTGCTTTCTCTTCCTTGTTGTATGCTCGCCCCTCAAACACACGCACTTAAACTTTCATGCACTACACTCTCGCACATGCCGAGACACCATTCGGAAACTTAGAGCTTTTCCCGACTGGGACGTTGCCTCGCTGAACCTGGTTGGGAAAAATACCCACAAGTGGACGTGAAGGTTTGCGCCGAATCTTAGCTGTTGACGTTCATGGAATCGCTAATCAATCAATCAATTCGGCATGTAGTGTGTTCGATTCCCGCACGACTCGCACCCACCACGCATAACTGCGCTCCCACTCACTACGCAGCACTTCGGACATGCTGCCACACCCGGAAGTGCGGACAGTGCGTGCCACACCCAGAAGGCTACATTCTCCGGTGTCCCCTGCCGCTGGTAGCAGTGTGGGGCTGGCGACGCCTGAGCCGGAACATGGCAGTGCTCTACCTAAGAGCAGCTATGCTCTCTTCACATGCTCAAAACCTGAGGCACCTACACTTGGTCGGTTTTGTACGTAGTACACGCCGAATACGGACCCGTCCAAGTTTTGATGTTAGAATGGGTTAGCCGTGACAAGTACTGAGGTAGCAACACTTAGAGGTCAGCCTACCTCAGCTGCCGGGAGGAAAAGTCAAAGTGGACGGGCACAACCAACTCAGCAGAAGTTTTCCCGAAATGGGAAAGAGGTAGAAGTACTAATACTACTAGACAATATGTCTACGGATATAAACCAAAATTACATTTGTAAAGAAACTACAACAAAGATGATGCTCCAAAAATAAATTAATATTTAATCATGATTTTTTAATCAACATCTCATAATGTCTTTACAGTAAACGGTAAGTTTTGAAGACGTCGGTAACAAATAGAACGTACAATTTTTATATTGTTTTATTATTTATTACTAGCAAACCTGGCAATACTTTGTTATTGCAATGTAATTCACTTCAAACGCTTCTAGTCTTGTCAATATTAATCACGTGTTACGCAACACTCTGCAGAAGTTTAATAGCTGAAAGAGGTTGTCTTAAGTGCGGGTTTGTTATTAGCCTTGGTTTGAACACTGTTGTGAAGTGTCGCTTGGGCATGAATTCCCTATGACACTGTTTTGGAGGTAGTTAATTTATTTGTCCGAGAAACGTTCAAGTAATAATTTCGGCTGATATTTCCCAATTACAGGGGCAGAAAATGAAGCGAAGATGCGCTTAATACTTCAGGGTGCAGCGGGTTCTCTAGAGCTTCTGTTTAGGGGCGCATGAGTCAATATAAACGCATAAAATCATCATCAATGTCTACGAGTATATTATTCGCGCAAGTCAAAGCATTAAGCTGACAATTTTACTGCAATTTTGCAACGAGCTTTTTTTAAAATATTAGATTATATTATCTTATAAACATTTTAACTGTAATAATTTTTCGTTATTATTGCCTGTTGTAGGTTTTTCTCCGAAATAGCCGAAAAAAAGCAAACATGATGTGAGCTTTGGGCGTCGTTTGGGAGTACTGCGTGAGGGGCCGCGCCGCCGTCCGCGACACCGCGCTCTGGCGGGCTGTGTGCCTATGATAAATTACGTTAATTTGGCGCCTGCGAGCGACATGAACGCGACATTCCCGCCGGCCCGTCGCCCGCGCCTCCGCAGCCACCGCTGTCGCCGACGGAAAATTCGGGTAGCCCCTTCCGCCCGCCCCCGCCCCGCCCCCGGCCCCATTTCGGGAGTAGGCGTCGGCTCCGCCCCGCACCCCGCCACGGCCCCGCCCCGTCCTCATCCCGCCCCCGCACCCGCCCCGCCCCCCGCCCACGCCCCGCCTGCGCCCCGCCTCCGCCCCCGGCTGCATCCGCATCGGGAGGAGGCGTCGGCGCCGCGCGGGTCGCGATCGACTTCTGTCACTGTCAGCGCCACCCCCGCGTCACGCGCATCGCGGCCCATGAAGGTCTCCGTTGCTCAATGCAGACGCGGCCACCGCGCCGCGCCGCGCGATATGCACTGTGGACGGCTGACTTCACCATGTGTTCGGCCTGTCATGTTACGCTGCTGCCGAAGTTCGGCGCGCTGCTGGGGGCTGCTGGAGTGATGCGAATCCGGAGCGATATTACCGAGGAAATGGGTCGAACGATACGAGAATGAATGGAGGGGCCTCCGGCCATAGACGCGATGCCAGTTGTCTGTTGCGTCAGAGGTCTTAATTAACTATTCGCTGATTTGATCTTGTGGGGTGAAATTGCATAGAACGCAGTGACAAAAGTAACGAACAAATGTAAATAACATCTAACGTATTACACGTAGACTTTCCGTAGTTGAAACTCTCTCAAATTATCCGAGTAATTTCTTTGTCTTCTTCAGCAAACAAAACATTGTTTCAATGATATGTTCCGATCTCTATATTCTTTTTCTTCTACTAAATTCTGTAAGATGCATTTTAATTAAAACTTTGTATCTTTGATTCAAAATAGTAAGAACAAACAGAATTTCGATTGAAGTACGCAATAGCTATTTTAATAATTGATGCGATTAATTTTAAATTAATAAATTATGTTGGTATTTTTAATTGCGTAGCCAATCACACAATACAGAGCATGCACGTTTGGTAATGCCATTGAAGACATTGCTCTAGAAACCATCAATGGCAGCTCAGAATAGTGAAGGAGGCTCTCGAGCGCTGCGGTTGGTTGTTTCTATGGCAACGCCAAGTGCGTCATTACGCGGCGGTCAAAGGTCAACGCTTCTCTTAATCAGAAAATAATTGTTTGAAACAAGATTCTCGTAACAAATCTAAATAGGGAAATCAAGAACTCTTTTATACTTGCCCCAGTACTGCATCTGATACGCGAAGGTTTGTCTGCAAATCATTTTAGGCTATGATCGCATCATTGAAGTTCAAACAGAGAAAATATATATTGCAAAACTTCCACTGGAAATTTAAAAAACTGAGTATTCTAATTCGGAAGTTTAATAAAAACTTAGTAACCTAAACAAGAATATTAAAAATATACACAGTTTTAAAGAAAAGTATACCGTGAAACGGGGAGAAACCACATTGAGGTGAGAATATGCCAGGCTCCATTTCTTGTGATATGCGCATTCTATTGAAATGTATAAAAACTTAGCAGTTTATAGGAATAACGTGCACAAATAGGTAGCATGATGATCCTCGAAAGTATTGCTTTATAGAAGTTATACATTTTAACACCTATTCCCTTGCTGAATATCTGTGCCGTATTAGTGTGGGATGGCATTATTGAGAATATTTTCTGTTTGCTACGGATATATTAACTGAGCTCGACACAGTGGGCATTCACTAAAGCGTAGCAAACAAAACAATATCAGCAATACTCAATAAAGCAATCCCACACTAATTAGGAATAGATATTCACCAAGGCGTGAAAATAAATCCCTTCTATAAATCAAGGCTTTTCAGGATGATCATGCTAGCTATTTGTGCAAGTTAAAAACAGAAAAGTTCTGATACCTGCCAATAGGGTGCATACAACTAAAAATAGAGCCTGATGTGGTACAGCTCATATGGTACAGCCCATATGGTACAGCCTCGCCCCTTTGACGCTACTTGTGTAACGCACAGAAACTGGATATGGGGAAATTTGTGTAGCTTTGAATACTCGCGACTGTTTTAATTTAAAACTATTATTCTAGTATGATTAAGGTTACGAATGTTTGCTGTTTTAACAAATAACATGTCAAGAAATGTAATTAAATGAATTTGGGCATGCATGAAATTGTGATCACTTTGAAAACGTAATTAAAAATAACAAAGGGGTACAAATATGCTTTTAATATTTAATTAATCTTACGAATGTTAAAAAGAATATGAATGTTCGATAAAGGACACTTTAATTTTAAAATGAAATTATTCACTTTAAAAACATTATTTCTCATTATTAAATGTATTTCAAAATTGCTTTTTAATTACATTGTTTTAATATTAAAAGGCTTGATATGAAAACATGAATATTTTTCGAAATTACTAAAAGAGAATCTTGAAAAATCAATGTGAATCGCATGAAAGAGTAACACAATAAAAAGCATGAATGAAAACAAAGCAACTGGTGGCTGTAATCACCATCGAAGTCGTAAGAATTATTTTTAACGTCTTAAAATTCCAAACAACAAACGTCCAAAATAAACGAATTTGCGAGCAATATCAGGGGGCAGTTTGAAAGAAGATCAAACTGCGACATTTCGGCTACTTCCGATTATTTGATTGGTGTTTGCGGGTACGCCAACTGATATGTTTATTCCATTAGAATAATGATTGTTTTATCCTGGGAAGTGGCAGTGATTCATTTCCAGAAATCCGTAACCGATCTACACATCGGCTAGTACTTCGCTTTCTAAGCATCTCTTCCAGCGAAGCACTGCCCCTTCCAGGACAAGCTCTAAGCAAGGCCTCTCGACATGTTTGGCTCTGCACAGTGCATGTCAGTTAAATGTGCGAGAAAGGGCAAACGATACAAAACGTAAGAGAATACAAAGTTTTTTCATAGCCAATTTGGCCAATTTGTTATGTTGTGGCGGCATTCGCCTGGTATTGATCTGAGAGTACCCCCTCCCCCCTTTTGAGGAGCGAAACGGCACCCGACGCCTCGGAGGATAGCACCGCTCCAGTTCCAGCATATCTTCGCTCTATTCCATTCGTCTTTAGCAAGATGTTCGTCAAGGAGAAGGAAAGGGAACATCGAGTATGTTTTATAACCATCTATTCTTTCCTGTACGTCGGTGTGTAACGATTACATATGAAATCATTACGCTAATGGGGAGACAAGGGCTTATTCCAATCTACGGGTTGTGAATGGTTTCAACACAGATAAAGTGGTCAATAACTGTATAAAATAAATAAGTTCCAGCTAGAAAGACTAATAGTCTCATTCATTAAACGCAAGCTGAAAATGTGTTTTAAAATTTAAAATAGCCTCAAACTGGAACCAAACTTCCAACGTTTCTGGCAATAATCCTAATAACCAGAGTTCAAATTCCAACATGAAAAATCGAATTGCTTGTTAGAATCACTTTTTCACAAGAACCACTTCACCACCATGTTCTCTCCAGTGACTAGATAGGATTTGTGTAACCATCAATTGGACACCAACAAATAAAACAAAAAAATAATTGGGCTTAAACTTCCATTCGCGACTCAGTCAACAGCAATATGTAGAGGTAAAAACTCAGCAAGCCAAAATTAAACTAATTCAACTACAACTCTTGCTGAATCAACATAGCCAACTCTACATCTAATACAATATTACTCTACAGAGAAATAATGCGACCGACACTGCTATATGCTTGTCCCATATGTACTAATGCTGCCAATACCAACCTAAACAAAATGCAAGTAATCCAAAATAAATTCTTAAGATGAATTAATCAAAATTACCATGGTTTATAAGTAACAATCAAGTGCATAGTGATTTCAAAATAAACACAATAAAAATCAAATACAGGCCATCTCGCGCACAAGTTTTACACAAACCTTCCCCAAATACAGGCGTCATCTTTCTATAAACCAGGTAAAAACCCCATTATTAAACGAGAATTATTAACAGATATCCTCTTCATTCATTCATTCATTCAGTAAAATGTCCGCAAACCTGAAATAATACTTATGTGAGGTGCATCCTGCTTCCTCTCCCACTATGTTTATATATTTGTATTGTGTATAATAAGTTAAGTTAAAGTTAGCATAAAATAAAGACATTTGCATAGTATGTGCAATATGTAAACTGAACAATGTAATGCCAATCATAAATAAAATTATAATGATACAAAAAGGCGTTGCGTGGCGTTGAGAGGGGTGACGTAGCTAGCGTGGCGCGGCGCAACGTGAACCCAAGCCAGAACGCGAAGGCAACGCTTCCGGTTGTGAAGAAGGTTTAGTTCTCTGGAGTGGTACGGGGTGGGGGGTAGGGGGTGGGGGGCAGGGGTTGGGGGCTGGGCGGAGGAGTGGGAACGGCTGCGGCCGCCGCGACCGACTAACCGCTGCCAAATTGGTTATCGACCAGCAGCGGCTTCTCTGCGGCGGCGGCGGCGGTGGTCGCGGTGATTTCCTGTTTTACATAATATCTCAGCCTCGAAGAAACCGTTAGACGCACGCTTGCTTGCATGGCATTTCGTGTAGACGGTTGTGGCGGCGGCGGCGTGGGTCTCTTGCGCTGGCCATTGGCCGAATGGCGACGGGCAATGGGGAGCTGCAAATAGTAGGTGACGGACAATGGCCGTCGGGTGGTAGATGTCGGGCACCGAGCCTCGAACAATGAGCATGCAGCAACGGGCGTCGGACAATTGGCGGCGGGGCTGGGTGCGGCCAATTGGGCGACGAACAGTTGACCATGAACAAATGGCCGTAGACAATACGCAACGGGCAATGGGAGGCGAGACAATGGCTGGAGGGTAATGGATGAGGCAATGTGCGAAGAGCAGTGGAGGACGAATATTGGGAGACTGGCAATTGGGTATGGGCAATGGAGAAAGGCATCTCCGGGTGGTAAATAGGACCTACGAATTCCAATTTTTTATATTTGGTATTTTGTTACATTGTACCCAAGTAAAGAGTGCTGAAAAAATCGTGAACTGATCTGAACTGTTGCAAGTGATCTACTACTTATAATAGTTTGCATATCCTTTATAAAATTAATAATTGAAGGTTGTATATTGCTGTTCTTCAAAGCTTCGTATATATTTTCTGCAAAAACCTGTCTTCGATTTCTACGTATCAGCCATTGGTAAGAAAACACAACAAATATATCCGTATAGTTGATCTTCACCATTATAAGAAATCGAATGCACGTTATGCATTTTAAAATAGATACATGATAATATTAATATATTTTGATAGAAATTTTGTTTATGAAAATTTTACTTTTCCTCAATATGCTATGATGAAGGTCGTACATGATTGTACATTTCTTGTCTGTTTCATTACATTCCCACAAAAAACCAAATAGTTGAATTTTTTAGTATTCATAAGGAATTGCAATATTCTTAAAACGTCAACGTAATTATTTATAATTATTAAAACAATAACAAGCTTCAGTAAACTTCAAGAAAGAATTGCAAAGAATCCGCAATTTAAAAATTGCTATTCTCTTCAGCGACATAAACAAATTTCAATACAAAGCAATATACATACTTACAAAAAAAACAATATTTATCATGAATGGTTGTTTTACAATACAACTCCATCATACAAAACATGAATTTTACAATTATGATTGTTTTTATTCAAGTTATCTAGCAATTTTAAATTCAATGGTCTGGAAGTCAATTTTCAAGAAGCTTCACCTACAAATAGCCCATTGTGCAGGATTTCCATCAACGTTCACTATACATTTGTTAACGCAGAAAACATTAGATTTATGCAAGATATTTACGTTCTATCGTCTTCACCGCCGCGTTTCTTCCGGTTGCCGTCCTTTCAGCAAAACATTCATGATCGAATGCCTGACGTTAAATCACGCTTGAGTGCCCTATGATCGCATTCCATGTTTTTTCTCTCATTAATAGCGCTTGAATATTCAGGGGCTGATTTACATTCGCCTCGGCGTGGGGGCGGGCGGATCTCATTTTTCAGCTGTTCTCGCTCCAGTGCGGAAGCGACGGCGCTGGGGGGGGGGGGGGGAAGCGGGGGCGGTGAGGCGCTTCTGGTCGTGAAGATGAGGAGTTCCTCATGGGAGTTAGTCTCGCGTGAGCGGCCATATTTGTGCCGTCGGCTACCCCTCTCCTTGCCATCGGTTGCCGAACATCTGATAGGTGTCTCGCCAGCCGCGACAGATTTCATCAGTTGCGAGTGCACAACACGGGGTTGGTTGAGGCACGTAGCGGCGTGGAAAAGGGAGGAGGACTGAGATGAAATGAGTGAGAGCCTTCCATTATAGAAGACTTTGTGGGACGATTTCTGAAAACAAATGTTGGCAGTTGACACATTGCTTCTCGCATATGCTCATCGGAGCTGTGCCACTCCCGTCACGAAAGATTTTGTGTGGCTTGAGCGATGCTCAACGTGGGGTTGGTTGAGGCACGTAGCGATTGGGAAAGGTAGGAAGGGTATGAGAGCGTTTCATCATTGGCTTCAAAATAAAGGCGAGGGCAATGGATTTTACAAAAGTAACGACACTATATCATATAAGATAAAAGCATTCAATCTTTATATGAACATTTTTGAAGAAGTCTTGCAATAATAGCTTTTAGTCATATATCTTATATATATATAATCTCGGGTCAATATACATAAGTGTTGCCTTACTTTTATAATTATCGCTACCTCAGGAGTTGACGCTAGAGTTGTGAGGTGGATAAGCGAATTTCTAAGGGACAGGAAACAAAAAGTTCGAATTGGCAATCAGTTTTCGACTACGGGAAATGTTACTTCAGGGGTTCCACAGGGAAGTGTGTTAGGGCCATTACTCTTCTTAGCGTACGTGAACGATCTCCATGTGAACATACAATCAAAGGTGCGTTTATTTGCAGACGATTGTGTTATATACCGAAAAATCAAAGATAGCACTGACGAACAAATATTACAGCAGGATTTAGAGCATTTACGTGATTGGGCTGAAAAAAATGACATGGGAATTAATGGATCTAAAAGCAAAACAATAACGTTCGGGCGGGGACGAAATTATGAGGAACCAGACTATCGTTTAGGTGAGGTAATCATCCCAAGAGTCTCATCATGCAAGTATTTAGGCATTCATCTAGATAGTAAATTAGGGTGGGAGGTGCATATAAATCAGACAGTAAGAAAAGCGTGGAAGTCTTTACATTTTGTAATGCGAATACTAAAGAAAAGTTCTGCAAACGCCAAAGAGTTAGCATATCTTACGCTGGTTCGCCCTCTCATGGAATACGGAGTTGCGTGTTGGGATCCATACAGAAAGGCGCACCGGAAAAATCTAGATAGAATACAGAGAAAAGCGAATAAGTTTACCTATAGACGTAACGTAACAAAAAAGTCATGGGAACCTCTAGAAACGAGAAGAACAAAGGCGAGGCTTTGCGCTCTTTATAAATCGTACGTAGGTCAACCAGCTTGGAAGGAAATTCAGATTAGACTAGAAAAACCAAATTATTTCGGCCGAAGCGATCACACCCACAAAATTCGAGCAAGGAAACAAAATTCAGATCTTGGGAAGTTTTCCTTTTGTAATAGAACAATTAGAGATTGGAACAGTTTACCTGCGGCAGTTTTCAAAGCTTTTCCTCTCAGTGTCCGAAGTTTTAGAAATAAGTTAGAACAAGATAACAGTAATTGATATTAAATGAGTAAGTGTTGTGTAGTGCGGTGTAGTGCTGTGAAGTTATGGTCAGTGTAATTCAAAACAAAAAAGTGTAGTGTAGTGAAGTGTAGTGAAGTGAAGTGCGGTGAACGCGATCAATGCTCATTTCAATGCTGCTTTTCGTCTTGTACTGTATTGTACGGTATTATTATTATTATTATTATTATTATTATTATTATTATTATTATTATTATTATTATTATTATTATTATTATTATTATTATTATTGTTATTATTATTATTATTGTTATTATTTTATTATTAATGTAAGTCTTGTAATTTCTGCAATTATTGTTACTTAACTGCCACCGGGTCATACCCATTTGCAGTTCTAATAAATCTATCTATCTATTATCGGCGTCATTGGAAATAATGGAACTAATTTTGTTTTGTCAATAATTGGCCTCTCTCATACCCTTGTATGCACTGCAGAAAGGCGAAAAATCGCTTTACTAGAAATTGTGCTACGATCAACAACGTTATTTTTCAATTATTAATAAATTAATGTTTTCTGTTATTCTTTAGTGAAATAAATATACGATATGAATTTTTCATAAGAATATCGAATACTAAATAATTTTATTTTGCATTATCAATTGTGCATGTACACCTTACATTCTTACTGTCTTCAGTAATAAACTTTTATCATTTAAACGAAAATGTTAAAAAAATGTAATTATAGGTCAAATTAATTATTTTTCATATCATTCAATATTTTTAATACCGTTAGTCTTCAATTTTTATGCCTTTTTTCCAAACTTTTCAAATAAATTTTAATTCGAGTTTTGGAGAATTCAATTTTAAAAATCAGTCGTTGTTTGAATTAGAGTTCACAAAAACATTTATATTGAAATCTTTTCCCCGTCATTAATATTTTTAAAAAATCTTCAGACCATTTATGAATTTTGAATGTGATATTCGGAGTGACGTAGGTAAGGATTAATGAGAAATGTATTTTAATTTTTTGGTCTTTACATATTTCACTTCAAAATTCCATTTTCAATGAAAATTGAGAAGGTAGAACTGGGTCTTCACAGATTGACTGTCGATGGTTCTGCATCATTTTCATCTGAACATTTCTTCTCTGGGTCAAGATGACAGTTGAAAAAGTAAGATTTTATTCTAATATTTTGATTCAAATACTTAAGATACATACTTTTTACATTACATTATTTAATTTTCCTATTGTTAACGCAAGCAATGTGGTATGTGAAAACACGCTCCTCACGTCGGAAGGAAGCGTGTGAAGTAATTGTTTTCAAATCCACAGCATTTTCTGCATTAGAACATCCAGGGTCGGCATCACTCTTGTCGCGACAGATTCCATCAGGAGTCAACCTCGACCTCGCCCTCCGGCTGATGGCACAACAGTTCCCGGTTTGTGGCACGCGACGCGACGGCGGTCGGAGATTTGCAAAGAATGTCATAAACCGATTTGTCGCCTCCGCGTGCCATCGTCGGCGCCTGGTGGCACGTTGGTGGATGGGGAAGGGGAGGGGGGAGGGGCAGGGGCAGGGAGGGGGACCTTCCCCAACGCTCCCTATGCAGCCCCAGGCGGCGCAAACAGCCCGCGGCGATCACATTCCTTGAAGAGGCTCTATCCAGTGGAGGTTCCTCCTCGCTTCTCTGGGTGGAAGGTTTTTATGGTTCAGCGTATGGCGTAGAAATATCAATTTATTTTACAGATGATCGAAAACTCGTAGGCGTTTGAAGTACAGTTGTGGAGTTGTAAATATTGTAGGTGCTTTATTTTTTAACATAATAATTCTGCTTAAAAATTATATTAATTTAGCACAGCATTGAGAAACGTTACGTAAAAAATATAGTACACGTAATAATGTACAAGTATGATACTGAAATAACTTTCTCAAAATAAAAGTCCTACCCCAACTCTTTAAACTATTTTTGAAGGTAAACATTCATCAAAATAATTTAAATAAAAAACTATTTTTACCTAAAATACAACTATTTTTGAAGGTACACAACCACCAACATAAATTTACCACCAATATTTGATGGACGGGTCTTGTTAAATCACCCTGATCACTCCCCCTGCACTTCTCTTCAGTAGCTGTAGAATGATATTTCCCCGGAGTGCAGGCCCGTTTGCGGCCAGCGGCTAATTTGGTAAATTTGGAAAATGGCGGTAGAATTGTCGTTACGCGCGCTGCCATTAAAGAGGCCTTTGTGTCCCAGGTTCGCTCAAAACACGCGCACGATGAATAAAACGGGTTTATTTGACGCGTATACTTCGTCCGCTTTGTTTGGGCAACAAATAATCACGTCGCCTCATTCGGTTACCCCCTAATGGGGTACAGAGAAGCATTATCGCATAAAGCATTGAGTGAATGACATAATTTGGACATGCCAGGTTTGAAATATTTTTGAAAACTAGCTTTCAGAAATTTTGTGAGATTTTGAATTGAATATGACATTTAAATTGCATGTCTTTATCGATTTGGAAAAATGGTTTTCGTTTTTAAAGTCCCTTCGTATTACATAGTCGCTAATAATTTTTGTGACATGAAAAAATGAAACAGGTGTGACATGAAAAAATCACGCCTGTTAAGTTGGCATACGAAAGTGGATTGATAGTGCATGGTAATTTGTATACCTTTAGTTTTTAATTGTTTCTTATAAAAACATATTTAATATTAATTCGTTAAAATGTTTGTATTTATGGTATTTTGCACATTATTTGCAGGGTACATTCATTTCATTTACTGAATTACCTAAATGAAAATATAGCACTTTGTAAATCATAGTTCGCGTTTAAAAAGTTTCTAATTGGTATTCAATTTGGAATGGTCAGGCTCTGAACTACGCAGTATATCATAAAGGCCAGGTATTGGGCAAGGGTAAATATTATGACATTGCTAAGCGTGTATTATAAAACAGGAAGACCTAGGTACTTAAGACGTTAATTTAATTCTACCTGCCGTGATTTGGCACTTTTCTGACCTCCGTGCAATGGAGTGGGAGTTCTCCCAAACAGCTCAATGTCCAACAATTTGCTATGAAGTCTAAAAATATCTACATTTGCGAGTTACGATCTAAGGGACATTACCTTCTTTTGTTAAGAAAATAAAGTTGCGTAAGAAATAGGTGTATAATGATGTTTTTAGTTATTTTTTGTTCCATGACAACATGTTGCACATAATTTGTGCAACATAATTTGTGTGTTGCACATAATTTAAGAAATCCGTATTTGAATTTTCTAATATTAATTCGACGTAACATCGTTTAAAATTTTAATTTTCTATAAATTCATGTCTTTAACTCAAGTAATTAATTTTCATTAACTGTATTAACAATGTGATAATGTTAGGACCATAATAAAAATAAGTACATTATACATTTCTAGCTTTACACTGGTTACGAACATAATGTTGGTGATTCTTGTATGTTTATCTATATTTTTTCAAACAATTTGAAAACAACAAATATTCATTGTTCGTTCTACGTTTTGGTTGGTTTGTTTAATAATTATAAAGTGTAGAACAGAATATCTTCAATTTATCTATCGCCACTAAAACAACATTTACGCAGACAGCCATATCTCAGGAATCTAGTGCTGGCTTTTGGTGCTATCTACGTGACTGGATTTCGTGCATATTTGACGTGATTTCAAAATACGACATAGATGTCCTTTAATATGATATAATGCTTCAACGATCGTAATTGTATTTATGAGATAAGATAAATGATATTTATCAAATGAGTATTTAAGTTACAGCTCATGTCAACAAAACTACTATGCCACGCTGCTGAGTGTACTAAAAACTAATCCTCTACTTTCGCCATCTACTTTGGCCGTGACCCGCGCTACAAGGAAGCAATGCAGGTTGCATAATCACTAAATTGATATTTTCTTTTTTGAAACAACAGCTTATGCAGTCGCATTTGACTCTGCAGCTTCACACGTGGTTTCAGAGAAAAGAAACGTAATTTAAAGAGTACAATTTTGTATCTATTGATTAAAGGATGTTAGATAAGCGTTTCTACAAATATAAACTTTCCTTATAAAGAATAGACGCCATTTCATTATAAATAAAATATCTAATAAATTATCATTCAATGAATAGAAGTACGGATTAGAAAAAATTACGAAGTAGGGATTAAGAAAAAATCCCCTATTCCAAAATATTATTTCCCTGAATATTCTTGTAGTATTGCGTGCAAACATGTAAGAAATTTAATTCTAAATGTATGAGAATTATCAAATTAATATTGTGGCATTGCTTGCGTTTCAAGAGCAAGTAGCACAAGTTATGAACATGATGGAGCATTACTTTGGAGGAGGCGGTTCCTCCTTTGTCACGCTATTAGTCTTTTCACAGCTGTCTTGTGCAGAAGCTCTTCTACCGCACCTTCTGTTGGTATTCACGCGTCTCCGTAAGACTACAGACCATTACGTCCGCCGAATCTGCAGCTCTCCCCTCCGAGTTCCGGTCCTTCCTTGCTGCCACGCCGTCTCGAGCCACTCGATCTCGTAGTACTACCGCCTCTCCCGACTATCTTCCTCAGTTCCATCCCGACCTATCCTGCTCGCTGTTTCTCACCCGGAACGGTCGACCTGCATCGTTGTTCTCTTCGCTCAACCGTTCCGAGCCCATTCTTTCCTAGCACTCCTGCTATCCTTTCCATTCCAGATCTCCACTCTTTTCGCATCTCTCCCCCGTTCTCTGACATCGAACCTCTTTCTTTCCCTCCCCCTCGCCACTTGCCGGCCCACTCTCGCACCCACCCACCCGACTCCCTTTCACCAGCACCATATTCATTCCCTAACGAACGCCGCCTGGAACCAATCAAACGGCTTACACAGGAGAGAGCACGAGATATTGCGGCCCGGCTCCTTGTGTCCTCAATTGCTTTTCATATTTTCGCCGCGGCGGCGGCGTCGTCGTCGTCGCAGTGGCGCGGAGGCGGCGAGGGCGGTAGGGGCGGCGGCGGCGGCGTGGAGAGCGAAGGAGCGGGCGGGTTTTGTGCTCGCCGAGCTGCCACCGCCACCGCCACCGCCACCACCGCCTCTGCTGCTGCTGAAGGCAGGCTTTGATTAAACGCCGCCTCCGCCCTCGCCCGCTGCGCCGCCGCCGCTGCCGCCAGCGTCGCCCTCCGTCTATTGGGTCGGATTGTGTTGAGGCAGGCGCTCTGGCAATCAACAAAAACAAGCCGGCGCGGCGCGGCCCTGGTCCTGCCCCTGCCCGGCGATGCCCGCCCGCCCGGCCGCTCGCTCGCCCGCTCGCCCGGCCGGCCGGCCGGCTGCCTGCTCGGCCCCGCCGCCGTCGCTGATTACTCCAGCGGCTCCTTCTTGTGGTCGCCGCCCCTGGCGGATTAGCCTTTTCGAGGCCGCCGCTCGCTCCACACATCAGCCAAGGGAGAAGGCCCTCCGCGAACCTACGAGGATTCCCCCAATTACGGCATCTTGCGGAGAACACCGGCGAACAAATTACTGATACGCCCTGGTTATCATTGAGGTCGTAATACACAGAATAAGACATGTGATCGTAGTGTACTACTCTTCAGACTGTTTTATGCCAAAACGTAAAACATTAAGTTTGAAGAAAAAATATCACTTGTTTCTCTGCAATAATAATATAGCACGTTCTAGGAAGTGGAAGTGAATTTAATTACATCGACACTTTCTGTGCCTGAACGGGATTATTTCCTATTATATTTCTAAAAAAAACTTACTGCAAATTATATTCAATTAAGAGACAGTTAGTGCAAATCGTAAATATAGAAATTATCCGAAAATTTGATCAAATAAATTGTTCTTGTATGAGCATACGAGATTGTTGAAAATTGCGGAACATAATGGGACATACGTACATGAGGGGTGATATTCAATATATTATTTGTACTGCTTAACATTCTCTCTGTTAAAATTTAGATAGACAGTAATGTAAATTAATGAAAAGGGTTTAGCAAATGACCCATAACGCAGCATATTGAAGCATTACGATGTATTACGTAGATGTTCGATAAAATGATTAATACCCTTGATTCATGACTGAAATCATCGACTCGACTTGCCACCTGACGGTTTTGTTAAAGTTTTAACAAACTGTCAGGTTACGCTAATTGTGTAGATTCGAGCTCTATTGTAATTAAAAAATGGTAATTATTAAAAATAATTATCATTTTCAATAGAGTAATTGATCATAAAGACGGATAATTACAAACATGTCCGTCCCTTGTATTTCTAGTTTACCATTTTGCTATAACAAAATGTAGAAAACAATCGACTAGACCTTTCATTTTCTGACACTTCTTTTCAACATTTCATACATACTTTCAAGTATTATTATGTTTATCTTAAAATTCATTTGAGAGAAAATTATATTTTTTCGGAATGAACCTCAGAAAGCAATTAATGGCATCGGATGAATTCTGGACAACTGAAAGTTAACAAGCATTGGAATAATGCTAGGAAGGGATATATCCAATGCAGAGTTTTCAGTAACACGCTGAATAATCATATTTTATTTGAGATTCTCTTGATTTATTAACAAAATGGATTTTACTTTGAACGTCTTAGAATTATGTTAGTAATAAGGTCGTCAAATAAAAACAAATTAAGTTACTTTTTGAGTTCAGTTCGATGGAGTGTGTAAGGTTTATTCTGCCCATATGGATTATGACTTTTCTGTTTCGCTTCAGAATTCAGTATGAAACTGAAGAAGTCTGTGGTTGTGGGGCTGTAATCGCTGCCCGTTATCTTAAATGCCACTTCAAGAGAATTAATTCATCTTACCCTCTTAAAAAAAACTCTTCATTGGAATCGAGGGCTGTTAATAAATGGCACGAGACCAGAAAATTGTAATAATTAATGTGATGCTGCAATGTTTGAAAAACTATACAACAAAAACCGACCCTTTCCTGGACTCTAGTAAAACTAATAGGATGACTCAAGGGAACTAGAAAAAAATATGTGCTATATTTATTATTTCCAGAATTATTAGAGTATTACATACAGGAAACATTACATTATAGAAGACACTGAAATGTGATACTTCCAACTCACCAAAATGATGGCGGTTGGTGTGGAATCAGCAATGCAACAGTACTCACCTGAAAAAGGAAAGAAGCGAATATATTGACAAGTTATATGAAAAGTATATAAATTTAAAAAATGATATGTTAATGCAGAAGTATAACTACTGATTATCTAGAAGCGTTTAAATTACTTAATTATATAAAAATAATATTGAAAACATTTGGAAAGTTAGTGCACATGTGATATCATCAAATATAAAGTTATTTTACAGTTGTTGGATAACTTATAAAGTTTTTGGTCATGAAAATTTCATATCAATGATTAAGAGTTTTAAACTCTCAAACGATAAGGGACGATGGAAAGAAATGCCTTCAGAAGTTTTCAAAATAGTACATTTATTTATAAATACCCAAAAATTATTATAAAGACGGATTAATGATTTTCTACATTAAGGAAAATTTTGCATTTCTTTACATGGTGTCTCATGGCTCTGAAACAATCGCGTGGTGTTACAGGTATATTTTTGTCTAGACCTCCACTATGTGAGCTGACATTTAATTTCATAACCACTAGTGATCGATTAGACGAAATAACATTAACCCATTAACAGTAGATTACACGTGAAATGATAATAGTCTCAGTTAAATATTAACTCTCATATTAACACTTTGATAATGAAAGAATTTGTGGGAGATGGAATGGGAAATGTCGTGCGTGCGATGCCTTATGATATTATCAAATTAATTTGAACTAATGTTGTGGGCATGAGGGTTTCTAGAACTGTTTCATTAATGAAAGTAGTCAGAATTGCCACTGATTTGTACATTCGAATAAATTCGTTTCCATAATTGTTGTAATGGATTTTTATTTATTGAAATATCATGTCCATTAAACTCAAGTAACTAGGCTACGAAAGGAAGGAAGGAAGGAAGGAAGGAAAGAAGGAAGGGATATGCTTGTTTCTACTAAATACTTTATGACAGGTACGGCTTTATTTTCTTAAACTTCAAGCAAAAAAGTTCTCTTGAAACATTTCTCAGACCTGTCTTTTAGAAATGGGGTTATTTTACATGCTATTATTGTCACACATGTATTAGACAACTCTACTTCTCTTCCGAAGGAACACGTGTAGGGTTAGGATTTTATACAAAATTCTTCGTATACACAAAAATCTTACACCTTCGATCAGATTTCAACCAACAAACATAAGTACGATGTCACAACACGTTGATCTTACACTAATGAAATTCTCGTATTTAATATAAAAATATTAAAGCAATTCAGAAAATAATAAAATTGCATTTCCTGCCTTACCTAAAATGTATTTCTAATAATACAATTCTAGTACATTTGTAGAACAATAAAAACTACTTTCCTATGATGGTATTAATTTTTATTAATTTGAGATTACCAAACTTATTCATTTTTCATTCCAGTGTTTAAAATTTTCTACCATTAAGAGTTTTAGTAATGATTGATTTCTTGTTATGGTCCCTTTAGAAGGGCGTTCAAGTTGAGACGACCGCACTTCTATGACAAATGTTTCTAATAATACTTATTCAAACGTAAACTTTTGTATGTGAAATATGTTGTTTCGTAGATTGTTGGCACCTAGAAACGCCATTAATTTAATAACTCCACATTAAATATAGTTTAGGCTGTACTACAATAAAAAGCTTATTTGTTAGTGCGAGTCATGTGACCTTACAAAGGAAAGCTACATAAACATTGACTTTTCGATTTTGAAAATGAATAGTACTCGAAATTTGTACCAAACAAGACACCTGAGATTTCTGAAGCAGAAACTCAAGAAAACAACGCCAGTTTCCCTAGCCACAACTCATTTGCATGTGCATACGCAGGAGCTCCATTGGAAGGTGCTCAGATGTCAGGGGCACGATGCCGTGTTTGTCCACACGCAGGGTCCCAGCTAATGTTTCCCTTTGCGTTCCAAAGCTTACTGCGCCCGCCCTCATCATCATCCTCACCAACGCCTTGGCACTCGCACTCGCACCCGCTCTTGTCCTTTTCCTCACACTCGCCATAGCCCTCGCCCTCGTTATCGGCCTCTCACTCGCCCTCGCCCTCGCTCTTGCTCTTGCTCTTGCTCTCGCTCTCGCTCTTGCTCTCGCTCTCGCTCTCGCCCTCGCTCTTGCACTCTTCCTCGCCCTCGGTCTCACTATCGCTCTCCCCTCGCCCGTGTCCTTGCCCTTTCCTTCATCCTTGCCCTCACTTTCGCCCTCGCCCTCGACCTCGCGCTGGGCCAACACGCGCCAAAGGCCCTCAGCCCCAGCCTGGGCCCCGACGAGTGTTTGTTTCCGTCGCTCTGGGTTTCTAGGCCACGCTTCTCTCCCCGCCTCGCCTCTCCTCTCCTCGCTTCCCCCACCCCTCCACTCGTCGAGTACGTCCGGCAAATCGCACAGCCGTAATGTGTTTTTGATAAAAGGGAAAGGGTAAATGCGAGGGCTCACTGCCAACGAGAGGACTCAAGGACCACCGGGAGACGGGTGCTGCAGAACCCGCGTTTCGGGCATGAGTGAAACAGAGCGAGAAACGAGGGGGTGGAAGGTGCGGCCAAAATGAACGGTGGGAGGAGGTAGAAGGGAAACGATGAAACAGGGGGGGGGTAAAGAGGGATACGAAAGATAGGAAAGATAATCAGGAGGATACCAAACCATTAGCGGGAGGAGAAGAGGGAGAGAAGTGCGGGAAGTGGAAGAGCAAAGGAGAAGAAAGAGAAGAGGAGGAGGCATCCTCAGCAGTGGAGACTTCAGCTGCGTTTCATTTAGCGAAGTGCAATCATTTTGAAAGCCCTCTTTGAACTCCCCGGAGAAACTGTTGAAGTCGAGGATTTATCAAACTATGCCACAGATGCCACAGACCTTTGAGAAGAAACACCTCCTCCTCCTCCTCCTCCTTCTCCTCTTGCTTGGCCTCCGTCTCCCCCTCCCAGGGACAGCCGCTTTCCATGCAGCGCACCGAGGAATCGATATCTCGCCCATGTGAAGGTCTGCGCCCGGGGGCGGCCGGGCCCTCGCGACCATGCTGCCCGCGGGAGATGGAGGTTCTCATCGATTGTCGCCGGCGGCGGCGGCGGAACTTCGGAAACGCTCTCCAGCGCCTCGGAGCCCATAATTCCTTTCCCGCGGCGCGGCTCGGCGCAGGAAGCGGCGCGCGGCTCCGGGGGCCTTTCTTCTTGGCTCATAGAACGCGGCTATCGCGGCGGCGGCGGCGGCGGAGGTGGAGGTGGAGGTGAGGTCGAAGGCAAGGGGTGGGTCGGTAGTGGCAAGTTGCGAAGGTGAAGGAGCAAGGAAAGGTAAGGTCGGACGTCGAGAAGGTGTGTTAGTTGAAAATAGAGGAAGTAGAGAAAGAGGAGGAAAAGGTGGAAACGTGGGAAGGGGCGAAGTGAGAGGAAGAGGTTGGAGACGAGGAAGAGGAGGAGGAGGAGGTGGTGAGGGAGGAGGTGGTGAGGGACGAGGAGGTGAGGGACGAGGAGGTGAGGGACGACGGATTAGGTGAAGGGGAGGATAAAAAGAAGAAAAGGTGGAGGACGAGAAGGGAAATGTGGAGAAAGAGATGGGGAAAGAGGTGGAGGGCGAGAAGAATGGAGTGGAGGGCGAGAAGAATGGAGTGGAGGGCGAGAAGAATGGAGTGGAGGGCGAGAAGAATGGAGTGGAGGGCGAGAAGAATGGAGTGGAGGGCGAGAAGAATGGAGTGGAGGGCGAGAAGAATGGAGTGGAGGGCGAGAAGAATGGAGTGGAGGGCGAGAAGAATGGAGTGGAGGGCGAGAAGAATGGAGTGGAGGGCGAGAAGAATGGAGTGGAGGGCGAGAAGAATGGAGTGGAGGGCGAGAAGAATGGAGTGGAGGGCGAGAAGAATGGAGTGGAGGGCGAGAAGAATGGAGTGGAGGGCGAGAAGAATGGAGTGGAGGGCGAGAAGAATGGAGTGGAGGGCGAGAAGAATGGAGTGGAGGGCGAGAAGAATGGAGTGGAGGGCGAGAAGAATGGAGTGGAGGGCGAGAAGAATGGAGTGGAGGGCGAGAAGAATGGAGTGGAGGGCGAGAAGAATGGAGTGGAGGGCGAGAAGAATGGAGTGGAGGGCGAGAAGAATGGAGTGGAGGGCGAGAAGAATGGAGTGGAGGGCGAGAAGAATGGAGTGGAGGGCGAGAAGAATGGAGTGGAGGGCGAGAAGAATGGAGTGGAGGGCGAGAAGAATGGAGTGGAGGGCGAGAAGAATGGAGTGGAGGGCGAGAAGAATGGAGTGGAGGGCGAGAAGAATGGAGTGGAGGGCGAGAAGAAAGAGGTGGAGAACGAAGAGAAGGAAAGGAAAGTGGTGGAGGAGGAGATCGAGGAGGAGGAGGAGGAAAACGAGGCGGAGGACGAGAAGAAGGAAGACGTGGAGAAGCAGAAGGAGGAGGAGGAGAGTGGAGGCAGGGCGGAGACAGAAGTACCCAGGTTGCAGAAGGGCAGGTGGCGCTGAGGGTCCGGTGGAGGCGCCCGCGCTGGCGGATGCAACGGATGAGATAAGGCGGAAGCTGCAGCCTCAGAGGGTCGGTGGTGAGGGAAGTTGCATTGTACGTGCGGGCAACGACAGCGGCAGAGGTGGAGATGGAGTTAGCGGCCGAGGTGGAGGGTGAAGTCAGGTCTCGTGAAGCGGCGGACCCACAAATCATCCACCGTCGCCCCGGGACCCAACTCCTTTCTCCAGGATGCGCGCGGTGTGGTAATGAAATGTCCGGTTTGATTACCGATTTTATAGCTTACATTCGTAAATCTGGGCCGTCGAAGGTCACACGCTGAATATGCGTTCTTGGAGACTTTCGTAGGGCAAGATGAATTTTATGGGTCATTTTTCGAACTTGTGTGCTGGCCAGTAAAAATATATTTTTTAGAAACGAGCCATTGCTTATCGGTTTATAATAATTTCAGTTTTCAAATTTAAAAACATGATCAAATACAACTTGGGATATTAAATATTTCATTAGCTGTTAGGTAAATAATGAAAGTTGGGCTATAAACCCGTATTTCATTAGCAAATTAAATATTATGTTTTTAATTTGTTTCGTGATTTATATCGATGGCATTTTATTTTAGTAACATTTATTCTAGTTCATTCTTCTTCAAGTTTTTTATACCATTCCAACGGGTTCAAGTATTGTCGAAGGTTGTTTCACTCCGAAGAACGTGCATATTTTATCTGACGATGCTGAGAAAAAATCTGACCTGAGAAAATGTGTGCTTAGTGATGTCTTCCTGACTTAAATGTTTCCCCCGGCTGAGACATCCTAGTTGTGTCTCGTGAGCACATGTTGGTAACTGTGCATACTGTTTAAAAATACATCATCAATACTCGTGAAGCCATCGCACTTAGTCCTACATTAAACGAAGGGGATCAGGTCACATTAGGTGTCACAGACGCTGCGGCCTATTGGCCCTTATGTTACGCAAGTGGACTTGTTAACAATTTAATGAGGCAGAGGAACGAATTAAATATAGGATTGTGTGCTAGGAATGAACATCATTGAACGACACAGACGTGTCGTGTAGCGTACGTCCACAGCACGTGTACAATGAGTAGGGTGGATAGCCCCACATGGTTATCAAAGACTAGAAAATAATTTAGACCGAGGCAAAATTCGAACTTGCATTACATTGCGCGCCCGCCGGAGCGGAATTGACCTCCCAAGATATAATAGTGCATAACTCTTGCGTAGTTTTGTCTTCAATTTCAATTTTAAATAATCGATATGTTTTGCAGTGTTAATTCGAAACGTTGCAATTCCACAACCACTATTTTGTTTGTCAATTTCAATATAAATTACATAATTTGTAACACACATACTAATGAATGTAATACAGGTTATATATCTCGAAAACCAAAACGTGACAGTAAAAATGTTTCGAGAGTTTTGCTCTTTAGTTGGAATATTAGGATAAAATCCCCATTGTGTAATTCTGCCGGTTTAAACAGTAGACCTTGAGACTGCAGCAGCGAACGGTGAAAAGTCCATGCCCAGCGGCGCCATCCAGTGCCGGCGCCACCGACCGGCCGTCCTCCCTATCATTTCTTCCTAAATATAGGATTCCGATTTTGTCAACCGCTCAGCGGCTGCAAGTTCCCAAGGGCGGGGACGGAGACGGAGGGGTTGGGGGCGGAGGCGACTCGGTGACACGGGCGGGAGCGCCGTGCCAAGCCCCTCGGGGGCACAAAAGCTGCCTTCTCTCCGTTCCCGAGTCCCCTCACTCCTCCCGCCACCCGGTCCCTGCCTTTCAGTCTCTGCCAGCAGCCGACCGGCCGCCAAGCCTCCCGGGCGGCCAAGTGCCTCCCCTCCCCTCCCCCCAGCCTTGTCGTGTCCTCTTCGCCCTTCCGCCCTCCTCGGTCCTGCAGCCCCTTTACCGATTGATTAGTTTATTGATTTCCCCTTCCTCGATTGACTTATTAGTGATTCCGGGCGCGTCAACTGCTATGGTCATTAGTCCCGTATGGTGTGTGGTGTATGGTGTATGTTTGCATCGCCAGAGATGGCGGTTATCTCCTCTCATTATATGTCGAGAACCGGTGACGACCTACACATCGGATGTCGGGGTTTTCCCCAACTGGGTCTCTTCAACGAGGCCCCGCCCCTTGCCGGACAAGCTCTAGTGTCTACTCTTGGTTGTCTGATTGACGCCGCGTCGCAGGCTGCGATGCCAACGTTTCGGCCATATTATCGTGGTCCTCCTCAGGGCAGATTTGCGCTCGAATGGTCAGCGCTCGGGTTTACATACGCGTGAGTGCCGAGAACGATTTGTTGAACCAGCGTTGAACTCTGCGTCACATTGTGAGCGCCGTAAACTCTCCTGCGCATGCGCTGGCTCGGCACCTTGCTGACTAACTACGCCCTCGGGCAGAAGATATCGCTACGGTTGGTTAAATCAATTACTCTCGCCCCTACCCATTTCATCTCCGATGGTGCACAGTTTGAACTCGAAACGTTGGACCATTCGGAAAAAGGCACCGCAATGGCAACAGTTAGTGCCCTGATCAACCATTGGCTGTCCCTCACTCGACCTGTCCAGTTTCGCATAACTCTCTCCGACAATTCCTTAACAAAAATGATCCCTCACGTTTGTTCTTCAGTTTCCATTTCTTTGACATTTATCTATCCTTCCTAGTCCTCCATGAGTTCTTCCTCCCATAGGCCTTCCCAGCTTCCCAACGCTACTCGATGCTTCCCAGTCTTGTCCGAATCTCCATATTTCTATTTAGTCCTTCTCAATCTACCCGCGGTTCTTCCCATTCTTCTCCGACCTTGACATTCCTCCAGACCTTCCTCGAACCTCCGCAGTTACCCTATACTATCTATTCTCATTGGTTTTCTGATCCAGTTTACTAATCTTCCTGCGCCCTCTTATTCCATCCTGTCCCATCTTTGTTCTCTCTGATTCACGGTGTACGCCTCTGTTACTCTTGTTACGCTAGTCACTCTAGTCAAGCCTAGTCGAAAACATTTGCTCTCCGACCTGTGATTATTCTTTTACCAGTTCAAACAAATAGTGATTACACATAAACGAGGGGTATGAAGGAATTAGTGTACGTTAAAAAGGTGTTGCGGATGTACGTGATATTTTGCGGCAAGACATTGACGTTTTTCGCAACTAGGGGACACCTTTTGAGGAAGTCGGCGATTGTTGGAAGTTAGCATGGCTAGCACTGCTACCGTCGTACGTTCGAAAACATGTTATTCTTATGAAAATATCAAAATGATATGTTAAATCCCATGAAATTAGTTCATAGATGTAGTAAGTAGAACTCTAATCACCATTCCGTTGAAAACTACTCACCAGCGTTCAGTGTCCTTCGAATTTTCAGCGTCAGATTTCATAAGACTCTTTGTTGAATATGTTGTGATGTATTACTTCCTACAAGGCCCGTGTCTATGCACATAGTATAGATCATTTTGTTCTTTAAACTGGTCAGCCTTACGAAAACCTCTAATGAGAGTTAATCGTGGATGGAACCCCAACTTGGCTGCCGCTTATCGGGCGCCCTTACTCCCAGAGGAGGAAATGTATGGCGCCGTACGTTGTCCAGTTCTTGGCTCACCCGCCAGCGCCACCCATTTCTACGCCAACACACACGCGCGACGCTGGATTGATGACATCGTATTTTGTCAAATTAACTTGTGATGACGAAATATGACATTATTTTCAATGTAATTTTAGAACATTGCCTTTTGAGACTTTTGATTTTTTATTACTATTTAATACTTTGTTTGCTCGTTGGTTCATTATCACTTCCGATTAGAGCTGTGTTTCGTATATTAAAAATCTTTGCATTTCTGCAGAATAGTCATTATTTCTACGTAAATCGTTAATATGATAATATATATGCATATTTATCATTTTTTGTTTTCTAATACAATTTTATTTTTTAATTGCATTTTTAACTATATTGTCATTACTTCGTCGTATATGTGATTTCAGTGTTATCTTTTATCATTTTAGTTGCAATGTCCATGATGGTACTGCTGTAAATTGCCTGACGTAGTAACGCGGTATTCGATAGACAATTTATTTTCAAAACTGTGCATATACAACATGAAACCAATGATTGTATTAATAGTGAAAAGTATTGTAAATATTGTTCACATGTTCTAGTATTTTAGTTATTATTTTACTTTGAATATATATTGGTCACACAGTGTTGTTTATTGTTCACTGGGTGTTTTTAGGCAATTATGGATATATAATGTAGATGATGAAATCATGTTTATTAATATCTTTAGATCTTATTTAATTCTCTCTGATTATTTTATTGTTCTGTGGTTATACAGTTCCATATTTTCACTTCACATACTCTTATGAGTATTTCGTCTTCATCAAGGCATCTACCTTTTCTTTACCTTCGGACTTTTCTCCTCTGACACTAAAATATTGTCGTTTACTTTGTTAAGATATCTCTTGTTATTAAAAATCTGATTTGGCTGCTCTTACTAATTCATTAGATTGCATTCCTACATTAACGTTTTAAGGCCTACCTATTAATGAAATATATTTTAATAAGTACTCAATTATGTTTTAACATGTTTTAGTATTTACTGTTGGAAAATAAATTAATAATTCTAATATCAATTCTCAGTTGTTCTGAATTGTGATTTCAATTCTACACGGCGAATAGATGTGTTGAATGATCTCAGCTATTTATGTTTCATTACATTTATACTTCATTACAGAATTCGACGAATTCCTTACAATTTCACTGCTGTTCAACTTGTTGTATTTATTTGGTTTCTCTGAAGAATTTACAGTGGATATTTAATGTAAAAAGTTTCAATTTCATTTCAATTTAGTTTCGTGTTGTTTTTGCAGACGCTTCGGGTGTGAAAAATCACCACCCCAGAGCCTCGTACGCCTTCCACGGAAAGAGACGAGCTGTTCTCGCCTGTCCTTGTTGCGCCCTGTCTTCGCTGACGGCATCTTGGCAATGCGCCGAGGAAGCCTCGACATGCGGCTAAGAGTCTGCTTTGCCGCTCGAGAATGAAGGTACTTGAGCGACCAGGAGCACGCAGGACAGCACTTTCTAAGGTAGACATATGAGCTATTAAAAAGTCTTGGTAATGGATAATTATGTTAGAGCACTAAACTATTTGATAAAGTGTTGGGATTTTGTAATTTATTTCCAGCAATCAAATGTGAATCGAGGTGAAATATATCAGTTGAAGTGATAAAATGTAATACCAAAATAATAATATATTTAATGGGTCGAAATGAATCATAAATTTTGACTCAATTCTTACAAATCATGTTGAATATGCATGTCCCTATAATGACGTTACTGCTTAGAATATAAAATTGCAATCGTTCATTCTGTGAAATTATCTATTAGGTATAGAACTACACATACAAATACAAAGAAATAAAAACTGTATATTGAGGAATTAAACAAATATAAAATAATTATAGAAATAAATATTACAAATATTACAAAATGTTTCGCCAGAATATTTAGGATTTGCGGGGTAGTTACATCACTCAAATTCATTTGAAAGGCTGGCAGATAGTCTTTTAGAGATTGTTCACATATTATTTCCAATTGATCTACTTAAGAAAATAACTTACTCATTAGCAACAATTTCAGTCAATCCAATCCCCAAAATTATACACCATGTGCACTTTTCATTTTGCGGCCATTCATTCTTCCTCGATTCTGTCATTTTAATAGATATCTCGTCAGACCAAGAAACAAACAAGAAAATCGAATTTTATCGCCATTTTTATCTTCGCCTCTCACGCCTTCATAAGCTTTTCATTGTATACCAGCTTTGTCAATTGGCACTTTCCGTTGAACCGGCACCATCACAAGCAAACAAGTCGCGTCTTCGGTGCGATTTTTCAACTGCTCGCCGATGATACGGGGGCAGAAGACTGCTTGCTTCGTTCGCTTGCTCCGCTCACACCATCTCGCTGCCGCCTCCAGCCCCTTCTCCCCCTCTCCATTCCCACCACGCCCGCCATCGCATTACCCGTCACCCACGGCCGCTGCCGCCGTTCCTACCTTTCACCTCAGCCCCTGTTGCCTCCCCGTCAGAGCCATCGTCCCTCATCCACTTAATTGATTGATTGGTGATTACTGGCACGTCAACGGCTAAGGTCATTAGTCCCGTAAATGTGGTGCACGTTTTAATCGTTGGAGTGGGCGGGGAAATTCCCCCGCTGTGTGATGAAATCCGACGCCGATCTAACCGTCGCCTTGCAGTTTTCCTCAACTAGGTATCTCCCACCAGCAAGTCAACGCTTCAGCTGGGACATGCTCTAAACTCCCAACTTGTGTGTCTGTCAGCACGTGTGATAGTGTAGTACTTGTAAGTGTAAGTGTTGAGAATAGGACAATGAAGGGGAAAGGAAAATTTGCGCGCGGTCTGTGGCCATTTGTTAGGGTAATACTCCGGCTTTCGCTTGGTGGTGATCGGAGAAGCCAAGAAAAACTACCGATCAGAGAGCAGCCGGCGCTATAATTCTCCTCCAAACAGCGGCTGAATCCGACAAAACAACGTCGAAAATCCTGCCGCTGTGGGGACTCGAGCTCAGGACTTCCCGGTCAAAGGCACTGCTGTAACACCAATTGATGCCCTGAGCCAACTAAGCCGGTGCCTTCGCCGCCATTTCGCGCTTTCTTGTCGTCTCCTTTGCCACCGCAGCGGGAATGAACACGGATACGGTGATGGTTATAGCTGTGGTGGCGGTGGAGACGGGGACGCCCGTAGTGCAGAGATGGCGTCGGAGGGTGGAGGTGAGGCCTCATTGCCGGCTAGGGCACTCTGCTTAGTTTTTTGAGCGACCGCATTCCCCAGAGGAGCGCTGGCGTCCGTTTTGCGGGTTTTGTTCCGGGCGCCTCGCGGTCGTATTGTCCGTGTTCGCTACCGTCGACGCCGAAAACCGCCGGTCTGCGGGAAGCAGCAGCAGCAGCAATGGTGAACATCGCACGATGAAGGTTGTCAGTATACGGCGTGGCATACGGAAAGATGTCGCTCCTTTAAAGGTCGAGATAGTGTTATAGTGGGGCGTTACATAAGGTGATTTATTATTTTTATTATTATTATTATTATTATTATTATTATTATTATTATTATTTAAATTTAAGGTCGCTTTGTCACTACTCTGGTCGTATACCAACTACTGTAATTATTTAACATTGGTTTACATCCGGAGTACATGAACACACTCAAACATCCATGCCCGGGGCCGGGATTCGAACCCGCGATTCTTCGAGCCAAGGCAGTTCCAGGCCATTCAGCCGGCTCAGAAGGTGTTGCTAGGTATTTGTAAATAAAAAGACGGATTTTTTGTCGCCATAGGCGGTTCGTGAAGACATGAGAACTTTGACATTGTAATGTTTGCTACAAAATATATCTGAATGTAACTTAGTAATGTGGTAAGAAGAAATTCCCGACATCTTTCTCGTCAATGCATATCAAACATATGACTCGAATAGAGAGCGGTCTCTCTGTCAGATTGATAAACGATTGTTATGCCGTTCTTTTATGAATAATTCGAACATTTCCGCTTGAAAATTTCATTTAACTTTATTTGTTTTTTAACTGCATTTATATATAGGGTAGTGATCAATTTGGTTTGAAATAAAACTTTTTAGCTTGGAGTTCACTGCAGGCAAGATATTTTATATGGACGTTCTGTTAGAGGCTCAAGTGAACTGAAATTCTCATTTGAAATTTGTTGCTTGTCTTTGGTTTTTCGTTTTTACTTCTCAATGATACTATGCTTCCAATATTTATATTATTTTCCGGTCTAGCTAGCCGAGATCGTTAGAGCAGTACTGCCGTAGAGGTCTCGGACCAGAAGACCTAAGTCAAGTCCCGCCTCCGGCATGAGTGTATTTGTGTATTTATCTATGTGTGTGCCGTCCTTACATTCCTAGGCCTATCATACTCACATCGTCCATACCCTCAGGGCTAACAACCTTGGGGGATAAAAATCGGGATTCATCTAAAATGCTGATCCACCCCCATACCTGCTGAAGCAGAATGAACGTATGGTCCGAGTTGGCCTATACGCGAAAAAAATATTTGCATTATGTGTTCATTCTCAACCTGAAATTCTTTTCAGTTTCCATTTGATAATTTTTGTTAACGTTTCAAATATACAAAATTAAAATAATGAGAGAACAATCATGATTTTGCAGGAGATTACACACATTTACAGTTTGACAGTTACTCATGTAAAGAAAATCTTTTGTATGAGAAAATAAACAACATAATGCAACTTGGCAAACATTTAAATGGATAATAAATTAGAGGTTTTGTTATTTATTTTATTATTTACTTAATTATGAATACCTAAAGAAACCAGGTCGTCATCAGTGGTCTGAAACTTTGAAGCTAAATGCAGAAAAAAATATGCAGGTAAATAATGGGCAGTTTTTTTGTAATATTTGGCATTTCAAGTGTGCAATATTGGAAAATATTTTTTTCCATAGACTATTTAGAGCATTAACGATTCACTTCCTCAATGTTTTGTTTGGAATTTTTTTTAAAAACTTGAGTGACTTTCGTATAATTTTACAGGTTTCATTTAAAAACTCGGACTTCAAAATCGTATTTGTGTGTGCGCTCGTAAATTATGAGGGGAAATAAAAACCCAAATCTTTATCGACAACTGGCATTCACCAATCTCAAGGGACATTCTCTACCGTCGACTCGACAGCAAAAAATCGATTCACCCCCCCGGACCTCCCGAGCACAAAATCCTAGCGTGAACCACTCATCCAACTTGTCAATTGATCAAAACCCGGAAGTAAGGAGGCGTCGAGGAGAAAGTGCTGCTTCCTTTTTGCCGCGTGCCCGTCTGGCCGCCAGACTCGTGCCATCTCCGTCACCGTCATCCCTACCTCCACCGAAACGACCGGCAGCCCTCCCTTGATCTGAGCGGTCGCCCTGACCACCTTCGATTCCAGTTCACCCTTGCTTCAACAGCCTAGGGGTGTGCCACCGCCTCAGCCGCTGCATTTCTATTCAACTCTTTCTTGCTGTTGCCTATTCCATCTCTCTTATTATTACCGTCATATCCCTCCCAATCTCACTACAGACGCAATCAGCCAACCAGCTTCCTTGTCCACTTTCATTTCCCCTTTTGCCTTCATCTCCACCTCCTCCTCTTCCTTCTTCAACTGCTTCTCGTAGTTTTCTTCCATCTCCTCTTCTTGCTCTACTCCTCCCCTACATCTCCACCTATGCTTTCGTTTCCGTCTCTGTCTTCACTACTTTTCTCTTTCCTTCTCGTTATCTCTTTCATCTTCCTTCTACATTTTCTTCAAAACCGTCTGCATCTTCGATTCCAGCCCTACCTTTTACCTCCGTTTCCTTTCCTTCCTTTGACCTTCATCCTCATTGCTTTCCTCCTTTTGCTCTACTTCTGCCATCTTCCCCTCCTGATCTTCCTTCTCCTCCGTCTGCGTCACCATCGCCGCCTTCTCCGTCTGCGCCTGCCTCCCCCCTTCGCCGCCCGTTCGGCGCGGAGGGGGGGGGGTCGCCCGGGGCCGGCCTGGCCGAGATCAAAAGAAAGCACTCCATTAATGGTCAGAACGCCGTGAAATTGATTAGCGTCGGGGGCCCGTGCGGGCGACGCAGCGAGCACCGCCGGCCGCCTAAGTGTTCTTCGCCGCCCAGCTCTCGCCCCCGCCGCCCCCGCCGCCGCCACCGGCCCGCAGATTTCCACTTTAGCGCCTCCAGGACACCCTTTGACAATTTACGCAAACCCATCTGTATTTTTCCTCTCGGTATGTTCTTTATCCAACCCTTTTGGCCTGATGAGCAACCGTAAGATTGAAGAGTTTTCATACATGTTTATAAAGACATGTGCAAAACGTTTGTGGCAAGATTAGGACACTGGATACCGGTTTTAACTCTGTCATACAACAACCAAGGTAGCTCCTCATTTTGAATTTGATGAAAACTTTTATCAGTATTTTCGAAATGATTTTCTAATAGTTTTCTCCTTTGCATCCTGCTTAATTTTACATATGCATCATTATTTTTTAAAATCAGATTCTTATAATAAAGAAGTAGATTGTTTTTGAAGTCCTCTTGGAGCGTTTGTAGACGCTATAGAGCACGTGTTTCAAATACCCGTATCTCTGGAGAGCGTGTTTTATAGATTTTTTTCTGATTTTTCTCGGCAGATAATGTACAGAACTGTTTGTGAATATGTGTGCTGCCATAATTCCACCTGTGCATTTGAGGAGAATTGACGCGGAAATTTGAGATTCAAATCTTCCTGTTTGATAATTTACTTAGGACACTTGTACTGCCAAAAGAAAAAATATAAATAGCCCATGTGGATTTGCATCACTTTTGCAGCACACATCTGCTTCGTAGATTGCTGTAAAAGGCAGTTTTGGAATGCGTTACGTGCACGAGCGAACGCGAACCGGCCAGTTGAAAGTCTCTGATTTAACCCTCTCGTCCTGTTCTGACCGGCGCCTGCAGGCAAATACCGGCTTCCTTCATCCACTTGCTCCCTGAAGTAGAAGGGTGGACCCTCCAAGTTAGTGAGAGAGTCGCTAGCTGTCGGCTGCCACTACAGCGCCCGCCCCTCCCCGCTCACCACGTCGGGCCCCTCCTCCCCATTCCACGCCCCATCCCGCCCCCCGCACCGCCCCCTCTCCACGCCCCCGCTCTCCGCCCGTCCCGCCCCGCCCCATCCCTCGCCCCCGCACGGCCCCGCCAAGCCCGCCGCTATCCTCCTTGGCCACTCGTGTGGCCGCTGCCGCCTGGAGTACCCTCTCTGAGCTATCTCGCTGCCGCCTGGCCACAGGGCCGGAGGGAGTTGGCGTTTTCACTACTCGCGATTGGCACTGCTCGTGGGACGTCCCCCTTCCACGACCGGCTGCTTCTGCCTGCCTGCCTGCCTGCCTGGCTCGCTCGCTGGCTCGCTCGCTCGGCCGCCCGAATGTGGCTGACTGTACCAAAGCCAAAAGTATAAATATTTTGTTTATTTCGTATGGTTCACCGTACTCAGAGGTTTACGTAGGCCAGCAATAGGTTTGTCAATAGATTAAAAAACAATCATTTTGCAGAATCACCAGAATCATTAATTCTTCTTTGTTTATTTTAGAAAACGTAATCTTACTACATTAAACCAAATATATATATATATATATATATATATATATATATATATATATATATATATATATATTAATTACTTTACTAAACCTATATTTTTGTTATTACATATACATATTTGTATTATTTTACTAACATGTGTAGCATTTATGTATTGTTGTTAACTGTTGAAAATATAAATTTCACTTCAATTGAACAAAATATTAAACTAAAAAATAAATATTTCGTAATATGGTGCACATAAAAAATCATTGTGTAACATTTTTTGTAAAACCTTAACTGTTTATGGTAGGATTTTTTGAAATATAACATGATCCTAAGTGCCATAAATAATTGAATCACGGTAATTTGATGTACTTCGAATGTGCACTTGTTTCGTGAGTAGGGTTAACTGGGTGGAAAGCATCAAAAACACGACACGGTATGCTTGGCCTTGTTCTTGTAAATGGAACTCCGTGACCTGGTTTCAGAACCGCTAGCTGAGTCTAATTAGATGTACTTCTCTCAAGCAATGGGATCGAAAACATTACACCAACTAATTAGCTTGGCAAGACAGTACCAAAGCATGGGTTAGAATTCTAGACAATGTTCATCGTTTCCTTCCATAACTTGCAGTCGCATGAAATGGACAATTAAATGTGCACGATATTTCCTTTCCCATATTCTCCCTAGCTGCCCTGACATGATCAGGTGATAGGCTCATCCCAATCTCTACGTGACTCATCTTCTTGATCAAAAAAGTACTCTAGCACTGTTGAAGCTAGGCGTAACTCAGACCAAAGATTACTTGGAGCTGTGGCATCATAGAAGTGACTAAAATTAGAAATACAAATTTTGCTACGTCCGTTTTCTGGTGTTGTTCCGTACGTGGTCTTCAGGACGCACCGCAGAAACACCTACCGTTACGTAGCGTCAGCCTGACGTGTCGCGTAATATGTTCACGTCATGCGCACGGAACAGCATCATTGTGTGGAAATTAGTTTTTAGCATATTTAATGGTTAATTATCTCAGCTAATTCCCTGTGTCACAGCCCGACCGTCCTGCGATGACTTCATTAGCGAACGTAACTTTCTGCCTCTCAAAGCCGTAGGGTCGCCACGTGAGCACTCATTCAAAGTCGGGGAGGGGGTAATCACGATGTTCCCCGTGTGATTTTCAGAAAAGTTTTAATGAGTTTTGATTTTCAAGTATTTTATTGAAATGATTTAATATCCTGACGTGGAAAGAACAGAGATTGGTCTCATAACAGCATTCATTGTACATTCACACGGAGGAAATTTTAGAAACAATTTAAAAATACATCATCTGAACTCTTTCGATTTTACGTAAAAGTAATGAAAAACTACAGACAAAATCAAGTACAAAAAAAAAATGAACACAAGGTCGAATTTGTTTCCATATGTAACACAGTTCTTTGACGTAATGTGTGCATTGTAAATCTTTCCATTGAAGGACAATTACTAGTAAAAGTCATCCAAATAAAAAATTAAGAGCGTTTACGTTGTAAACAATTACACAGAACCGAATGTTCTCAGAGGACAACAATTTAAACGGCCTCGAGAAAATGAGCCTTGAAAATTTAAAGCAAAGTAGCAATGATTTTTCAAGTCTTTCCCGCCGTAACGTAACAGGGGTGTGAACTTAAAGAGGTAACTTAGGACTTAAGGAGGTATTTTATGTGGGCAAGAAAGACGCGGATACCTTATTTCTAGAATTAAAGAGCGCTTTGATTACTTTAAATTCAGTTTTTACATTTGAAAGTTCTCTTGCTTACCACGATGGTATATCGTCGGGCCTGGCGGTGCCTCCGCCATCTTCACCACGCCGTTGCCCACTCCGCCCCCGCCGACCTCACAACTTCTAATATCCTCACTCGCCGCTTCCGCTCCCACCAACCACCTCCACAACTTGCACCGCCCCTGCTACTCGACCTCGCTCACCCCCGCCTCCCTCTCCACCCTCACCATTCCCGCTGCCCAATTCGCCCCTGACTGCTCACCATCTCTAACACTTTCACTCATCTTTACGCTTTCACTAACCACCTACACCATCTGCTGCTCGACCATGCTCACCGAAAGAGGTGGCTCCGGGTGTCAGCTCATATCACTGTAGTACCTCTGACCTGGAGGTTCTAGATTCGAGGCCCGACAATGGCAGGATTTTCGACAATAACTTGTCAGGTAAGACGCATTTATTCTTCATCTGGGGGAGAATTATAGCGGCCGGGTGTTCTGATCAGTGGTTTTTCGTGGTTTCTCCGATCAACACCAGGAGAGTGCCAGAAAGTATCCTAACAAAAGGGCCACGAACCATGCGCTATCATTCCTTCCTCTTTCTTGTACTGCCATCATCCCCTACTTACAGACTCAATTACATGCACTACACTACAACACATGCCAGAAGACCGCCTGGGAGCTTAGGACTTTTCCTGGCTGCAACGGTGTAACCCTGGAGAGTTATCGGTTTGGGGAAAACCCCGCTAGCCGATGGACATATCACTGCCGGATTTTATGATCCAGCAGGGGATGATCATCGCCATCTCACGAGGAGAAAACATGCAGTAGACTTGCGTGATTAATGACCTTATCATGTGACGTGCCCGAAATCACTAGTCAATCAGTCAACCATGTTCACCCTGCCTTCCTCTCCGCCCTCATCCGCCCTGCCGCATCCCCTGGCCCCGGCATCCACGTCGTCTCGCCAACCCCGCCTCCTCCCTCTGTTGTCCCGCCTTCAGAGTTCCCACCGACTCCCACATCTCCTGCGCACTGCGCCGTGTAACGTTTTATATTGCTTCCCCAGGAATAAGAGGAATTAGGAAAGCGACCATTATTCAGCTTGGAATGCGACGACGTATACGTCCTGCTCGTCCTCTTCGCGGGGAGCAAAAAGTCGCAATTTGGCGGACAGCTTTCGTTATTTTTGCCGTGGCGTCGCCCGCGTCGAGTCGCGTCGTAACCGCCCCGGTCGCCCACCCCTCGCGCGCGCCCTTCCCGAGGACCCGTTGCGCCTCGCTCGTCTTCGCTGTGTCGAGCGTCGCCTGTCGCCCGCTAGGGCTACTTCGTCCGCCAAGCCGCGCGCCGTCCCACGAGGAGCGACCACCACGCTCCTCTCCGAACTCGCTGTGCCGCAGTGGGAAGCAATTTCGATCCACGTGCGATTTGTTGCGGACGAAACTGGCTCCTCGTACTTGTCACGCCGTTTTCTTTTTAACGTTACCTTATTAAATCGTATTTACTTACAATATCCAAGGGGTTCGCTTTCCCCGCAAAACTCTTCACTGACGTCTTTCAGATTGTATTGTTGAAAAAACATCTGAAGGATTTCTCGGAAGTACAACAGCAATACATTAGGATTTTTAAATTTACGACTGCTGAGGGAAGTCGGCATATTCGTGGGTGATACTTTAACCATGTCTTATACTTAAGAAGAAAGAAATTTAAATATTCTTAACGATTAACAATAAAACGTAAACGTCTCTAATTCTGTGATATGGCATCATAAAAATAGGATGAGATCTTCTGTGTCTTTTCAAAGACCTGCAAAATGCATAATAAATACATAATACAATGTGTTGTCGACAAAAGTACCCGTGCTTCACAAGTCTCTAGGGTAAATGTATATTTATTTAATATTTAAAAACGTTGCATTTGGCTTTTATACTTCCTCATACGCCACATACAAAATTTGATTTTTTTGACAAAAAATAAAACAACTTTGAACAATCAAAGATAACTTGCCACTAGTTTATTTATTTGATCTATTTCCAAATTTATAATTATATTTTTAATTCACAATAGTTCTTTGATTTCTTTTAAAAGTCTATCGCCTTGTGTCATTCAAAAATCTTATGTAAGCTGCGTAGTATTAGAGCTTGCAAAGAGAATGTTAATTTGTCGTAGAACGTATATCAAAGCAAACATAAGACAGTATCAACAATTCAAATCCGTAAATACTTTGAGAAAAGATCATAGAGCGTAATGCTTTGAATATCTGGAAACACGTTGAAAGAGCAATTCCCTAGTGAATGACCTTTTTTCCTTAAATGTGAATGTTAGAAACTTGAAAAAGCAAATGCACCATGTTAACAAAATTTCAAACGAAACTGGTAAAGTTTGCAAAACAGACATTGGCATCTCTGTCGGTTAACTCTTTTGACTAACAATGGGTTTAAAATTAATTTCTACGCCATAAATACCATGTTCATGGAGGGTCAAATTGCATGTTCGGGCCCAGCAACTGCAACCCGCAAATCCATTTGCAGAGCCAATATTTCCATTTGGCACATAACGCTCGGATTATCGTGGGGGAGGTTGAGGTGTCGGAGTCTGTTCGCGAACGCACTGTGGCGCGGGTGACGGAGCGGAAAAGGGGCCGGCGTGGAGTCTTCGCTGGGTCTCAGCGAAGAACCGTCAACTAGGTCAGGGCGCGCCTCGCCTCGTCTCGCCGCGCCTCGCGCTCCTCATATCGCGCGCTACCGGCCGCTATATTGCCGGCTAGTTATTACGGCTTCGATGTATCTCCGTCTGGCCACCCTCGCCTCCCGGCCCCGCCCCCGCCCCCATCCCCGCCGCTGCCAATATTGCCTCCTGAAGGAGAAGCGCAGCAAGAAGAGGGGGGAGGGAGAAAGGAGGAGGGGAGACGGAGAAGGAGGAAGAGTAGGAGCGGGCGAGCGGTCCTCGTAGATAATGTTTCTGATGCACGCTTCGCTTGTTTCGTCCGTTTCTGCGTTTTCGCGCCGTCGACGCTGCCTTCGAAGTGGCTGGGGGTGGGGTGGGGTGGGGTGGGGGTGCAGATGCTGGAAGTTGGTTGGGAGTGAGCCATGGATTATTGGTAGTGAGACGGAAAACCAGACGTAGAGAGTACGCACCTAAGCGCGATGAATAATGTGAATGGGCAAGGTTCTTAAAGAACAGATTGTGATTTTAAATAATCAGTCTTCTATAGTTTATAATTGGAAAATTAGATACTTTGTAATACTTTGTACTCTCTATTATTCTGAACATAATAAATAATACATATTCTGGTATATTGAATAAATTTCATTGAAAAATTTAGTATGCAAAATTGTTCTGAGCTGATAATAAGTGAAACTATAAGAAGTACATATTACCACATCGAAAATATAAGACTTTTAGTAATTATTTGAAGTTATTTTATTTAAATATAACTTCGTTTTGGTATAGTTTTGCTATAATAAAAAAGAAAGTTTCTTACTGTAAACATATAAGCGGAAGTGGGAGAAGGGTTGGATCGGAGAGAATGTGAGGGAGCAGATACGGGCGGAGGCGAGGTTGAAAGTCATGAAAGCGGTTAAAGCAGACAGGTGTCATCGCTTAGCGAGGGTTTGGAGGGGTGGCAGGGATATATCGGGGACGAATGGCGGAGTGGGACGGGGTGAACCGAGAAAAGCGACACCCTTGGAGGGTAAGGGATACAGGCAGGCAGAGATCACAGAAACAAATCGCGAATAGACGGCCTCGACTACTTGAGTTCATGCCTTTCTCCAACGACCTGTGTTATCCTTTGGCACACATCTCTTCATCTTATCAGTCGACTGTCTATTTCATGTGTAACCTCTGTGTGGTTTTCATTCTGACCGTGCATCAAAATTGCCTAAAGATTAATATTATTTCATTTATCTATTTTTGAATTATCATAACATTGTGAATTGTGCCTCTATTATTTACATCAGTTATAACCTTAGGTGACGATAATGAATTCTATATTAATTTTCTGTATGGTTTGTTATGGAACTTACATGGAAATCCGTTGCACGGCCATCACTTTAAAACTAAACTGAAGGAGCTGAGCACTTTCTTTCGTTCTAGAAAGTTTTCGTAAAACAGAGACACCTCAATCTTTGAGCTATTCATTGTAAGACAACCAAAGAATAATAGAGAAATATTATCTCCGTTACGTGGAATTATTCGGTACAAGTTATGCGCGCGGCAACGATGTGTGCGCGGCGATTGTTTAACAGTTAGCGTATCGGACTGTTAGCGGGTTCAAACCCGATCGAAGCCGTGGATTTTTAAGGGCGAAAAAAATCCTTGGTACTCCTTCTTTCAGAGGCGAAGTAAAGCCGGCTGTCCCATGTTAGTAGATTTACTTGCATTAAAAGATCCTTAAGCCTAAATGACACCTCTGAGCTAAATTCAAAAATCGCCTTTTTCTCGCCCAAGACATACCTCCTTTCTCTACTAGTTGGTGAAAGGAGCGTAGCGAAATTTGCGTGGTCAGACGCAAGAGCAGGCCTCAGGGTCTGAGACTCGCCACGCAAAATAAGGCATTAATTAAAATTAATTCAATTCAATTCAAGTTATTCGTTTGTGAGAGTACGCACTAAAGCTTGCTGCCGCGAAGCAACAAAACCCCACCTTTTCGCACAATAGCGATCTCTCTGACACGAGGGAGAGGCTTCGAGTTCTCTAGCGAGTGTTGAGGAATCCGACCCAATCGAACATTGCGCTCGTTCGTTATAGCGCAGTGCGTTGACGCGTCCGGTGGACAAACAAACGCGAATGGGCTCTCGTGTTTTCCATCGCACAGCAATGAAGCGGGCAGCGGATGCGGGAGGGCGCGGACTTGCGGAAGGGAGAGCGCTATATGTTCGGGAGCCAACGGTGGCCAGCCAATGCTCCTGGCGTTTATTAATCAATCCCACGTGACTATTATCGGCTGGACAAGGTTCAATGGGGCTGGAAAGGTTACGAAATTTCACATAAGTATCCATGTTTGATGACGCAAATCTCTTAATAAAGGAAGAGTATAGAAGTGATCTGTTTCACAATCGCCACTCTGTTTGTGTGGAAATCCATTGCCATATTTATTTCTAACTTCACAGACCGTTTGGATATAAAAATTAGGTGCAATTGAAAGGCCATAAAATTTTCAAGACATTCTTCTTCAACGTTCTATTGCGTTGAATTGTTAAAAAAAGAAGAAATGATAAAAAAATGAGGTTAGAGTTAAAAAATACTGTTACCACAGCTGTTTCATTTTCTTATTAAGTGTAATGGTCACATATAGTTACAACAGTGCAAGTTACTTCATACTGTATTCTGTTACAACTTGAAAAAAACGTCAGCGTTAAATGTCAAGGCAAGGATGTTAATATGCACATTTCCAACAATTTGTAAACACTTGTTCCTGGGAGTTAATGTGCTTTAAATTACGTCAAATGAAGTTTTTCGGAAACTAAAATATTTTCTGTGAAACAGCTTGAAATTTCGAATTGACAGTTACAAATTCTTCAAAGAAAATTGCCATTTAAGACGAGGTTTTACTGTTATTTAATATTCTTAAAAATATATTTTCGTTCTACTATTAGGAAACTGAAAAAATAAGAAAATTTCAAAAATATGTACTTTGGGCGGCGATAATGGCAGCGGGTAAGCGGGTACATGGCAAGTTCGTATAGCTAGACGAGACCAAAGGAAATAGAAAAATAAAATACGAGAAAGTCTGTGCAATTCTGTAGCGCCACTAGTTGTAATATGCGGACTTTTTTTTCAATATTCGGAACTTTTCTTCAATACCCGCACCTATTTTTCAATATTCGGATTTCTTTTTCAGTTTCCTTGAGTCACTAATTTTGAATATTTCAATGATTAACCATTTCCGTAAAATCGGAGACTGACATGCAAATATGATTATTATTTTTAAGAGGTCTATTTGGTATTTAAATATAAAAATTAAAGGAATATAATTGGTGACATTAAAAAAAGAAAATATCTCAAAAGATTCTTTTTAAGTATTCTGAAAAAATAAAATGATTCAACGCAAATTAGTATGGTCTTGAGCTCGAGCAGTTTATCGCGTAAAAGCTATTTTGAGGAAAACCGTCTATATGGTTTAGTTGTTAGAACTGTTCACTAACAGATGTTTTAAAGACACACCCTTTTAAGCATGTGAAACCCTCCAAAATGTACGTGTCCGTCAATCACTAGATATACTTTTTTTTGCAGTAATACATATCTTCCTCAATACAAAGTGAATTCACTACATATACTACTATTCAAGAAAGTAAAACATTTTTTTAAAGATCTTTTAAATTACTGTGTTTTCTGTCACTTAGATCCAAATCGCCATGAAATGAACTCACGTTTGCTCGAGAGTAATGCAGGAAGAGTGAAGGTACAGCATAACCCAAATTAAGGCAAAGAATTGTTTGGAGAGTCCCGGAGAGGTTTGCAGAGTAACATATATTAGTGAATAGGTACCCTGTCTCTAATTAAAATTTTGTGTTGATTTTTGGAATAAGCTTGTGTTCAATGATCGAGCCAAAATTCTTTTCCTGTACGAGTACTAGTACGTGACAATAATTTTGACTCATAACACTCTTACATCTGCAGAGGAAAATTTCCACAATTTCGCGCAAAAGAGAATGACAAAATGTAACGCGGAGACCGTGGACTAGCAACCTCGGGAGTTCACTGTCTCGTTACGATGCTAGATGGCTTCTCCGAAGTGGGTCAAGATGCACGGCCTCGCTTAAGAACTTTCCCCCATGCGACCGGCAGCTGTTTCGTTTCCCGCGCTGCGACGAAGCAGGGAACACCAATCAGCAGAGAGACGTACTGCGCCCGCTGCAGCATTACTTTTTTTTTGTGCACTGCGTTGACACTAAACATATTTCAGAGGTTACGTTGAAATATATGTTTGTGTATTTGCAGAAATGTTAATCTATATGAAAGGCAAAAATATTTTGCGGCAGAATTATTAAATTCATTGAATATAATCTGCTAAATATAATATTTGTAATAAGTCATCGGAATAATATATGAAGAGAAAATAATTTTTCCCCAAATAAACACAGATTCATCAAATAAGGTACAATATAAGGTTCCATAATTTATTTGGTTTTATAATCGTTGTTAATGAATTGCTGAACATTCTTATTCTTCAGATAAATTGTCGAAAATCTATTAATGGTCTGCGTTATTATTATATCTATTTGTTGTTGATAAATAGGGATTTCCGTTTTTTTCTCACTACAATTTCCGTGCCTTATATGAAATTGTTCCGGGAGGCAGTGGTATTAACGTTTTATAATAAACTAGTGTGTTAATATTACAATATATTTTTCGTCTAATTTATTCAATATTTTTTGAGTTTATTAACATAGTAATTATAATTTCGAAATCATAATAGTACTAGTGAATTTGGAATTCTGGATAAATCGATTTATCGAGAATTCCATATTTACTGATGATATTGATTATGATAAAACTTATGTTCACTGGAACATAATACACAATTCGCGATAAAAACAAAGAAAACGAGGTATATTCATTACCACGAAAACCAAATGAAATAATGAAAATACTGATAAGATACATTCAAATCTAAGATTACAAGAACTTTTTATAAAATATTGATTCCTTCTTGAACTATTATTCATTAATTAATTAAAAAGTTACTTATTACTTTACTTTCATTAATTAATTGGCCAATTCATTTACTTATTACTTTATTGATACTTAATTAATTTATTCATGAGAATAATATGATAACTGTTATTTAAGAATAATTACTTTCTAATGTAATAAATATTTGAATAATAATGCATTCTCCTATTTTGAATGTTCGCCTGCCCATTCCTTATAGAAAATCTACACTGACTAATCGATCGATGTCATTTCAGAATTCTATTCATTGAAAGCTGGTTTTCTCAAGGATCGTCACGTGATCTTAAATTCCCCTCACGGAAGGCAATCGCTTGAGTAGAACAGTCGCTTCCCACGAACCGAAATACGGTCGTCAGGATAACAGCTACGTAGCCATTTGACACAAGCTTTCACCACGCGGAATCACTCACCAAGTTTTCGAAAAGAGATAATTTTGCAGAAAATATTTTTTTATCCTTTTTTAATATAGTTTTCTTTTTACAGATTCGCTTATACTTATCACAGTCATAATAATATTTATAAGATATAATAATGATAGTGCATTACTTATACTTATTACAGCCATACTACTATATTAAAATGTTTTCAACAATTCATGTTAGTATTTTACACGCAAGTGACAATTCAAAAAAGTTCAAAATATTTTGTGTGAAAGCAATTTACAACTCAAAATTTACGCCTATGTATTTATTTACACGTACGTATCAATTTACATTAATTTAATCGTTCGTACGTTTTAAATAATAAAACAGTCTATCTCCTGAGGTGGAAGTCTCGGTCCCTCGCTTGCCTTTTTACCGCCCCCTTCACCCGCCCCCCCATCTTCATTCTCCTCCTCAGCCTTGTCCCTGCCCTTGTCCTCATTCTCGTCGCCTCCGGGCACGCCTGCCGCCCCGCGCTCTGCTCTTGTCCTCCTCGCTTGAAGATTTTGTCAACACTTCGCCGGCGCATTAATTAGCTCGCGACGAGCTTTCACAGCGGCTTGCTCATCAGGCATCAATATTGGCTTCAGCGGCGCTGTTTGAGCAGCAGAAGAAACTAAAAGGCGGAGGGGGCGGGGAAGCCGGTGGGTGGGAGCAAGGGGGGGGGGCGGGACAACGAGAGGAAGGGAAGGCGCCGGACCTTGAACTAGTGGAGACGATAAGGGCGACACTGACCCGTTTGCCCGTCTGCCGGCTACACGCGGCGCTTCCTAACCGTCGTGGAAGCACTAGCGTTGAAGCACGGTGCACCAGGAAAGTTTCTCTGCACTGAGCCGAATCAGGACCTCCTATGAAATACTGCATTTATGATGGTAGCAACCCGATCTCTGAGAAACAAGAGAAGGGAACAACACTTCCAACATCTATTACGATTGTGGTGAAGTACATAATTTGTGTTTTCAAGCCGCCGCTCGTGCTACCAACGTAATATGTTGCAAACACTCTCACCAGATAGGTGCCACTGCGGAGAGACTTTCCTGGCACGATGTATTTGCTGACGAGATTCTAGAGGTAGGAGGAAGTCAAATTTGCATGTAGAGCAAGACGAAATTTTGGCTTTTCTGCGGCATTTGTTGTTTTTACGTTGCAAGAAACGACGTTGACCTGCCAAGCTTTCGTTATGCTATGCCAGTTTCAATTAAAATTTGTTTGGTCAAATCACAAAGTCTTTGGGCAGTGGCATCTTATACATTTTAAAATACACAAGTATTTAATTCTACTTCCGTTGTATAATTCTCTTATTACATGGCTGCAGTTCGTTACATAATAAGTCATTATGATACCACTTCATAAAAGTGTAGGTGTTTGAACAATCGTATAGAAGTTTACAGATGAGAAGAAATCAATCATTGGTTATCGTTCTATTAAATGTTTCGTTGGATGCTACATGTTTCTGTGCGAGGCAACCCAGGTGAGGGGTGACGGTAAACCGTACATGCCCTTTCCTGATTAAAAAACAATGAAGACAGTGAGAATACAGAATTTCCCTTCGGGGACTGTATCAACTATTAAGGTGATAAAATAACAAACTGAACTTTGACAATTGTGGATTGAACCCGGGCCTCCCGAATGCGAAGCCAGCGCGCTATGCTCTGAGCCACTTTGCTCGGTGATGCATAAATACCCATAATTAAATCATTTCACAATATACTACTAATACAACAAAAAATATACGAAATGCCTCTGTCACATCACATGCATGAGAGTTATTTCCTGTGGTTCGAGATTGCAATGATCAGACAATGAGGAAGCAGACTACATTCTATGCAGCCAATATTGCAATTGTGCTCAGTGTAACAATTTTTATGCACTCTTTCATCAAAATATACTTTTATGGTCTTTCATCTTTCAACAAAATGAGCCTCTAAGTGCTTTCATTAAAAACTAGACTTTTCCGTGCCTCAACACCATCCGAAATTATCCAATAAAAATAATAGAAAACATTTACATTTTTTACACGACTGCGTGAACACAAAGGGTAATTCGGTTGGCTGTGAATCGTGTATGTTTCTTCGTATCCACCCAGCATTCAAGATTTTTAACCTTTCATCATTCTATATACTTTTGATCCACATGCCATTTTCGAGTTGTTTTCTCTTTTCCCTGCAATTATTGGCGCCATTCAATCGCTCTCAAGCACGTAATGGGCGCTGCACAGTTTTGGGGCGGGACGTATTCCCATGATTTGAACACGCAGTAGCGTAATTGGAAAAGTGTATTTTTGCAGAAGTCTCGCTTAGCTTTCGCACCTCTCGCCCCCTCCATCCATCTGTGCTCATGCCCACAGGCGCCGTTAGTTACGTTTTGAGCGAGAACAGCGCGCCCTTGTTTTGCCCCACTTACTTTGCATCTTGTGGAATATTTATATTCGGCCGGTTCTTGCCGCTGCAGTCGTGCCGCCGCCGCCACCGCCACCACTCCGCGTCGATACTAATGCGCAGTAATCGGATTCAGGTTCCGGGCGACCGCGTGCGTTGAAATATGGAGGAGCGTCGTGGACCGCCATGCCCCACCGCTTCCCGTCCCAACTCCCCGCGCGCCGCTCCCTTCTCACGCAACCCTCGTCCATCCCTCCTAACCCTTATCTTCTATCCCTCTCTTCCACCCTTCCCCTTCCATCACTCTCCTCCCCTCCTATGCATCAACTCCCCGCCGCCACCGCCCTCGCTTCCGCCCCTCACCTCCTGACCCCGACCTTCTCTTCCCCGCCCCTCTCTGCCCCGCCCCTCTCTGTCCAGCCACGCTCTGTCCCGTCGCGCTCTGTCCCGCCGGGCTCTGTCCCGCCGGGCTCTATCCCGCCGGGCTCTGTCCCGCCGGGCTCTGTCCCGCCGCTCTCTGTCCCGCCGCTCTCTGTCCCGCCGCTCTCTGTCCCACCGCTCTCTGTCCCGCCGCTCTCTGTCCCGCCGCTCTCTGTCCCGCCGCTCTGTCCCGCCGCTGTGTCCCGCCGCTCTCTGTCCCGCCGCTCTCTGTCCCGCCGCTCTCTGTCCCGCCGCTCTCTGTCCCGCCGCTCTCTGTCCCGCCGCGCTCTGTCCCGCCGCGCTCTGTCCCGCCGCGCTCTGTCCCGCCGCGCTCTGTCCCGCCGCGCTCTGTCCCGCCGCGCTCTGTCCCGCCGCTCTCTGTCCCGCCGCTCTCTATCCCGTCCCTCTCTGTCCCGCCCCTCTCTGTCCCGCCCCTCTCTGTCCCGCCCCTCTCTGTCCCGCTCCTCACTGTCCCGCCCCTCACTGTCCCGCCCCTCTCTGTCCCGCCCCTCTCTGTCCCGCTCCTCTCTGCCCGCCCCTCTCTGTCCCGCCCCTCTCTGTCCCGCCCCTCTCTGTCCCGCCCCTCTCTGCCCGCCCCTCTCTGTCCCGCCCCTCTCTGTCCCGCCCCTCTCTGCCCGCCCCTCTCTGTCCCGCCCCTCTCTGTCCCGCCCCTCTCTGTCCTGCCCCTCTCTGTCCCGCCCCTCTCTGTCCCGCCCCTCTCTGCCCCGCCCCTCTCTGTCCCGCCCCTCTCTGCCCCTCCACACTAAGCCCTTTTCCTCTCATCCGCGTCTCGTCTCACCCCACCCCCAGCCCCGCCCTCCGCCGCCCGCGCTCCCCCGCTCGCGTGCTGTCACCTGGCGCAGCGCCAGCACGCGCCCGCGGCCACTCCCCCGCCCCTCGAGCGGACTTTCGGGCGCGCCCCTCCCTATCCGTTGGCTTATCTGCCGCTGAGCGCTGGTGTCCGTCCGTTCACAGCCCGTTTGTTCATCCATTAGCAGGCTCTGATGACTGACCGTTTATCGTCCGTGCCTTTCCTTGCATACTCTGGTATCCGAATGTGTACAGTCCAATCGCCTGGCTTATACTTGTCTCTTGTGATCAGGTTCCGTATACCTGATCCTAGCTTCATCGTTCGTTCGTCCCAACAAGTGTCGGTATTTTTCTGCTAACATGTTGCTTGATTGCGTATCCGATGACCATCCGTTCCTTGTTAGTTTGTTCGTCTCCTGGCAGACTCTGGAATCCATCCGTTCCATCATTTGCCGTCCGTTCATTTGTCTGATGCCTTCACTAACAAGCAAACGTTCCTTGTCCGTATGTTCGTCTTCTAATAAACTCGGAACTGAAATATTGACCTTCCTACGAGCGGCGTCTCCCTGCCAGCTAAACCGACACGGAATCCGAACACCGATGACTGACGATATTCACATCCGATTACATCCCGTTTCAGCTAGCTGACACATGATAGTCCCATCCGTATTATTTCATTCGTTTATCTCCTTCCCCACCCCACCCCCACCTAACGCCTGCCCGCCCACCCTACCGCCTGCCGCCCGCCCGCCCCTCTCGCCTACCCTCTCGCCTACCCTCTCGCTCGCCCCTCTCGCTCGCCCCTCTCGCTCGCCCCTCTCGCTCGCCCCTCTCGCTCGCCCCTCTCGCTCGCCCCTCTCGCTCGCCCCTCTCGCTCGCCCCTCTCGCTCGCCACTCTCGCTCGTCACTCTCTTTCGCCACTCTCGCTCGCCACTCTCGCTTACCATCTCGCTCGCACGCACCTCTCACTAGCTCGTCGGTCCACTTCCTAACGGTTCATCCATTTCGACATTCGCACGCTGCCTTCCGACAGAGCAAGCCACATTTGCCGGGCGTCTACCGCCCTACTCGCTCCGCCCATCGTCCCTTTCAGCGGACATTGCCAAGATGATTGCAGACGCATGTCCGCTCTCAGGGGCTTAGCCGATCCGCGGCGGTAGAGGTACACCGCGCTAGAAGATTACGCGTGCACTCACTATGCATAGAGGCGCGTTCTCCGCAGGAACCGAGGCGTCAGAAAGGACAACACCTTTGCCATTACGAATTGGGCTCTACTAGCATGACTCCATGTACCTAAAAATATGTTTATGGCTCTTTAACACATGTCTCAGTAACATTGAAATTTCAGATGCTGGCGTTTTATTAATTTGTTTTACAATAAGTATTATATTATTCTTCATAATAATAATAATAATAATAATAATAATAATAATAATAATAATAATAATAATACTGAATTACATGCGTGGGTGGTATTGTGCATTAACCATAAATTTCCGCATGGTCATGCAAAAATACAATAAAAATATTGTGTTATTGATTCCTCGAGAATTAAGAAATTTACAAAGTCATCTAAGGTAGAGTGAGGTTTCATGATTCTCTCATGTGTGTATACTACAAATATCGTAATTTTGATTGAAAATTAAACTTGAATGAATCTCTCTTATAGTTTCTCTTCCACCTCGTGTCAGACTGCCTGACCCCACCCTACATCCCAACTCAAAGATATCGAGGAGAGAAAGAATTGGAAATAGAAATCATAAAAGATGCAATGAATAAGTTTTTTGCACTCATTAAACAAGAGTTAAATAATATTTTAATGTTTTATTCTGTCCCGGAACACGTTTATTAATTTGTCTCAAGAGATATTCATTTGATCGGCGACGGTTTGTTTGTTCAGGTAATTGAGTTCCCATTTGCAAACTCATTAGAACGAGCTGTGCGGTTGCTATACGGGATATTTATTTCTTAAGCCAACACGTTAGATGCGCTGAATGAAGCCATTGTAAAGGCGAATCCGACTAGGAGCAGAGTTATTCCGGGAATCCGGTCATTCACCAGCTCCAGCCTTCCACTTGTGCTCGTGTCCACCTTCCATCCCCTCCCTTCCTCTCCTTCCCTTCACTTCCCTTTCATCCCCTCTCCCGTGTCTCCCCTATTCTTCGTCTCCCTTTCTCCTGATTCCCTTCTAATCATCCTTATTTCTCCCTTCAACACCTTCTCTCCTCTTCCTCCCTTCCCTTCCCATCCCTCTCCTCTTCTTCTCTCTCCTACTTCACCCTCCCCTTTCATCTCGCCTCCTCTTCCCCTCCCCTCCCTTCCCCTTCCCCTTCTCCGCTCGCTGTCCAGCAATCATCCCACTCTCTGCTCCCGCCCGCGCGCTCGCCGGTGCCGGCGACTGCGGTGCCCCGGGCGTTTGGACTTTCGCAGCCTGCAAATGAACCTGTTAGGCGTTTCGGGAGCTCTGGTGCAAGCTGTTTACTCTGCCGTCAGCCAGTGCGCGCGGACGAGCTATGAATTATCAGGCCGTGCATTGAGGGCGGCGGAGGTGGACCTGGCCACTGCAACGAGACGTGAAGGGCGTGGCATCATCAGTCTTGCAACAAAAGGACATCTTGACGCGTTGAATATCAAGGAATTTTCATAGTAGTTAGGTTTTACGGCTTGTTTATCAATATTGTACTGTTTTAGTATCACTGTTTGAAATAAGAATTTCTCCTGAAACTGGTCGTTCTTCTGATCTTAATGCTTCCTTAAATTGTTTCATTCGTCGATTTGTTATTGACCGTATTTTAGGTTATAACAAATCGAATGTTCTTCATTTTCCTGATGCACCTGAACCTGAGAGGATATCAGGCAAAAAATTGATCTACTAGATTACAATTCTCTATCTTGGTGGTGGCGACGGCGGTACCGAAGCTCTGACGAAGGTAGGGAAGGAGAGAACGTTAGTGACTGTGGGGATCCCACCGTTGCAGATGGAGAGAGAATTGCTCATGAAGAGGGAAGGAGGAGTAATGAGAGCAACAAAGACAAACTGAAGGGGTTGGCGTGACATTTAGAAGTTTATTTACGTAATGGGTGGGTGTCAAACCTCAACGTAATCAGAATGTGTCGTAAATTTCTTGCATACCATCACGTTATTTTAGAATGTTAATTCCAACTCAATAATCCAATTTCGAAGTCTGGTATCATTTCAATACGTTTGTGTACATATTGGCGATATATAGTTGGATATTTCATTAAATGTAGATTATTGTTATTACTTCATAAGTTATTTAAAACTTTTTATTTTCATAATATTTTTTATTCGCTAATTTCTTGGAATAATTCACGAAATAAATTTACGAGTTTGTGACATCATTCAGTACCTATTGCATTTCTCTACAATAAGTAATGTTTCTGCATAAAAAGTAACATATTTCTAAAAACGTTGGGTAATCGGACGGTTTCTAGGTTCGGTTAACGAACACCTCTCAGAACCAACACAAGAAGCAACGCAGTCTATAAAACCTGTATTTTACTCTCAAAAATAACAGATTTTTTGAGATTTTGAAAGATGTAAAAGTGCTGTGTTCACAATCACTTGAAAATAACAGCAGAAAAGAGAAGCGCATCCATAATAAGAGGGCTAGTGAAAATAATCAACAGTGTTAATACTTATAAGAACCATGGAAAGACACACATTTTGATTTATTTGTGTGGGACTCTGAAACGTATTGATCTTATTTCCACAAAAACACAAGTAAACCCATGCTCGATGTACAAAACGTGATGTAACGAGCGACGTTCTTTAAAGTCCAGCATCAAAGGTTTTGTGAAAATGAATACGACGATCGATACTTATAAGAACCTTAGAAAGAAACATTATTATTTATTTGTGGGGAACTGTAGAACATATCGACGTCATTCCGATTGTAAAACCGTGATCGATAAAAAAAAAAAAACAAATGCTGAAACGAGCGACGTTCTTGGGCGGATTATGCCCGTCGCCTGCTCCGTTCTCGCCGGGCCTTTGTGTGCGTTTGTGCTCGCGGAGAGCGCCCGCCGCCGCACGGCGCCAGCGCTGCTTGGAAACCGCTCAGGTGGAGGCCATGCAGCGCCGGGGCGCGGGCCGTCGGCGGCGCCGCTCAATGGAGGCTGTTTCCGTCGCGGCGCGCAATTCATTTTATTATTAAGTTAAAGGGAAGAAACCTCGCAACGAGCAGGAAACGCGGAAACGCGCGACGTATGGCATCTGCGCGCTGCCCGCGCCGCCGGCGGCTGCGGAGAAAGTCCGGGCGCCGGGCGACGCGAACAACAGCGGCAGCGGCGGTAAAGAAGGCGGTGAAGGCGGCAGCGGCGGCGGGCGTGAAGGCGGTGGCAGCGGTGAAGGCGGCGGTGGGTTTGAAGGCGGCGGCGGTGGCGGAACTGGAGGCGGCGGCGGCGAGGTGAAGGCGGTGGTGGGGGTGAAGGGGGCGGAGGGGGTGAAGGCGGTGGTGGGGGTGAAGGCGGCGGCGGTGGCTGGACTGAAGGCGGCGGCGAGGTGAAGGCGGTGGAGGGGGTGAAGGCGGTGGCAGCGGGAAAGGCGGCGGCGGGGGTGAAGGCGGCGGCGGGCGTGAAGGCAGTGGCAGCGGTGAAGGCGGCGGCGATGACGGGACTGAAGGCGGCGGCGGCGGCGGCGGGGTGAAGGCGGTGGTGGGGGTGAAGGCGGCGGCGGAGGTGAAGGCGGCGGGGGTGAAGGCGGCGGCGGAGGGGATGGCGGCGGCGGCGGCGGGACTGAAGGTGACGGCGGCGGGGTGAAGGCGTAGAAGGCGGCGGCAGGGGTGAAGATGGCGGCGGCGGTAGTGAAGGCGACGGCAGCGGTGAAGGCGGCGCCGGGGACCGGGGGACATCTTTATGGTTTCCCTTGTGCAGAGCGGCGCAAGGAGACTGAACGCCTTGCCTTCGTTTCGTGGGCGGCGGGGGCGCCTGAAGTGTAAAGAGTGGGGCGGGTGTGTTAAGAAACGGCATGAAGTATTGTGGAGAGGGTTCCAGAGGCTGCTGTGAGCGGCGCGGGGTACGTGGGCGACAGGGTAGGCGACGGCGGCGTAGAGGTGTCGGAGACGGAGTGGGCGAGCGACGTAAAAACGCGCATCTGGCGCCGCCGGGTTGTTGTCGCCGCCTTCAGTGCTCTCGCCTCTCGTTTTCTCCGCCCACGACGCCGCGTCCGCCCTCACCTTCACATCCGCCCCCTTCTTTGTGCTTCCCTGATTTCGGCGTTTTTATATGCACATATTTCCCCCAACTGTTTGGTCGCCCGTGGCTTGCCGGGTTAGTTCAGTGGATGAGCGTGTTTGTGATCCCGATGTCTGGTACACATTCAGCTATCGTCGGTATCTGCAAACATGGATACTGATCATGGAAGTGAGTTTTGATAAAGAAAGGAGAAGGCGAAGTATTTTAAATCTGGTAAACTTCTTCATAAAATTTTCGAACTACTATATAAAATTTCATCGAAATTTGTTCTGTATTTTGGCGTAAAATATTTCTTATTCACACTTCGAAAAAAAAATTAAATAAAGAAGAAGAAATGTTAAGAAATATAAATAGCAAAAATATATGGAAAGTCTAATAAAAATACACCAAAACGTTATTATATTGTATATTGTACAATACAGTAGGTGATTAAATTATTAGGTACTGTACTCCTATTTCTGTAATTTACAGTTTAAATGATTTTTTGAGCAAAGGATTTGTTTTTAATTTGAATTTGATATGTATTAGTTACCATTACTATTAATTTTAATTAGTGGCAACACGTCAGCGTTATTTAAGCAATAAGTGATGTTACTTCTCATTCAGTTAAAGTTCATTGAATATTGCTGCTGCACTGAAGACATACAAATTATTTTTTAATTGCTTTTTAAAATTTTTTCATTTCTAAAATTATCAAAACGTAAGTATTGTTGCTTTCTTCATTACTTTTACTAAATTTTATGAGGGAATTTCATTTTAGTTTACAATGAAACGTCACAACCTCCAGGGTTTTATTTTTTATTAGGATAAGGCTTCAGACACGTCTCCTAAGAAAATTAGAGAAATACAAACACCGTTATTTCACTCACCCTTGCAAGCAGTTCGTGTGGGTAAAAGTGGCAGAAAAAGAATCACCAGTCTTCGTAGCGATCGTAGAATCAGGAACATCTGCCTCAAAAACCGTAAAAAGAGTGTTGTCTGTCTGACTAAAATTATAAACGCCGAGAGAGTAACAGTTTCTAAAAGGACACCCAGGAGTCGTCGAAGAGAACCTTATCGCGAGAACGCTGGCGTGGGCACGACCGTTGGATTGTGCGAGAGCAAGAGAGAGGGCGCGACCGTTGGGTTGAGGGAGAGCAAGAGAGAGGGCGCGACCGTTGGGTTCACGGAGAGCAAGAGAGAGGGCGCGACCGTTGGGTTCACGGAGAGCAAGAGAGAGGGCGCGACCGTTGGGTTGTGCGGGAGCAAGAGAGAGAGCGCGACCGTTGGATTGTGCGAGAGCAAGAGAGGGGGCGCGACCGTTGGATTGAGGGAGAGCAAGAGAGAGGGCGCGACCGTTGGGTTGTGCGAGAGAAAGAGAGAGGATGGAAGGGCGAGGGCTTCCTCGTTGGCAGAGAGCACGTGCGCCGCGCGCCATCGCCTCGCGCGTTGACCGTCTCGCAGGAAATTTGCTTCTCACTGGAGCGACCCCGCTCGACCCCTTGTATGCGCCTTGCGAAGGATGACAAAATAAGGGGCCTCTCCAGCGTCTTGTGCTCCCTCTCTGCTGAGGCAGGGATGTCAAGTGCGGTCACCAGCGAGAGTCAACGGCACGTGTGGCGCAATTAAACCTGCGTTCAGTTGACCAACTCGCCCCAAAATTAGTCATTATAATAGACTCTGAAACGTATTCGTGGGATAATGTAAATGTACGCAATGAAAAATAATTTGTTTAATTTTTTAAATAATAATAGTAATAGTAATAATATTAATAGTAATAGTTATAATATTAATAGTAATAGTTATAATATTAATAGTAATAATAATAGTAATAATGATAATTTATCCAGTCAATTATTTATGCACTACATAGTTTACATTGATTACAGTACCCTTACTCCGGAAGATGCCGTACTTATTCTCGGGAGTAGTGTCTACATAATACTCATAATACTGTTTCTATACTAAAAGCTGTTGTGAATGTCATGCACTTCAATTTGATTGCACATATCATGTTACACAGAATCATAATTTTTACTAATCTCTGACGAACTGATTGACGTCGTCGATGTCTACGCGGCATCGGTGTCGGGAATCTGAGCTTGCGTGCTACTGATCGCTTCATCGTGACACAAGTGACGATTTGTAGCATACCACAGAGGCGCACGATATGCAACGCAACTCCAACATCACTGACTTCATGTCTCTATTAGGTAGATGTGGGTAGCCAAAAGTTCAGTTTCGTCATTAGAGTCTTGGATATTATTTTTGGAATTGATGGTACACAACTGAATATTGAAGCGGCAAAATTTGTAACTAAGCTTAAAAACTTAGCGGTATAAGAACGAAATATTTTAGAAAAATATTAAGCAGATAGAAGTGCAACCATGACGATAAACAGAGCGGGGCCAACATACTACCACATAAACCACACATCTTGATGAAACTAACCATATCATAAGCCATCAAACTTCCTAAAGGACTTATATCGAACTGGCTATAGAACTTACTATGGAACCGGCTTTCGAACAGGCTACTGAACTTGCTATCGAGCCGGCTACAAGAACAAAGAAACGTAAGATGCCAAGGAGTGCACTCTTTGTGTTTGATCTTCAGGACGCTACTAGCCAAGCCGGTCGTTGTTGCATATGTTAACTATTGTTTCAAGTCTTGCCTGAAGTAGTACGGCACGGAAATGAACCAAGAAGGACGACTTGATCATCGAAGCAAAACATACCGCTCCAAGCAGCGGCTTCCGAGGACGCCACTTGCGAGCTCAGCAGCCCGGCTAGGGCGCGCGTCCAGCCGGTCGGCGGGGGTGGGGCAGGGGCGAAGGGCGGGGCGGGGCGCGGCGACCGTGCGTGCAGAGACCCCAGGACGGGCGGGCGGCCGCCGGAGCCAAGTGCTCCGACGCGACGGGGGCGAGCGCGGAGGGCTGGGATAGCAGAGCGCGCGAGACGGGGTTGGACGGGGTTGGACGGGGTTGGACGGGGTTGGGCGGGGTTGGGCACGGTGTTGGGCGGTGTTGGGCGGTGTTGGGCGGGGTTGGGCGTGGTGTTGGGCGGTGTTGGGCGGTGTTGGGCGGTGTTGGGCGGTGTTGGGCGGGGTTGGGCGGGGTTGGGCGGTGTTGGGCGGGGGTTGGGCGGGGGTTGGGCGGGGTTGGGCGGGGTTGGGCGGGGGTTGGGCGGGGGTTGGGCGGGGGTTGGGCGGGGGTTGGGCGGGGGTTGGGCGGGGGTTGGGCGGGGGTTGGGCGGGGGTTGGGCGGGGGTTGGGCGGGGGTTGGGCGGGGTTGGGCGGGGGTTGTGCGGGGGTTGTGCGGGGGTTGTGCGGGGGTTGGGCGGGGGTTGGGCGGGGGTTGGGCTGGGGTTGGGCGGGGTATTGGCGGGGGGGGTTGGGCGGGGTGCTGGGGGGTGGGCGGGGTATTGGGCGGGGTATTGGGCGGGGTATTGGGCGGGGTATTGGGCGGGGTATTGGGCGGGGTATTGGGCGGGGTATTGGGCGGGGTATTGGGCGGGGTATTGGGCGGGGTATTGGGCGGGGTATTGGGCGGGGTATTGGGCGGGGTAATGGGCGGGGTATTGGGCGGGGTATTGGGCGGGGTATTGGGCGGGGTATTGGGCGGGGTATTGGGCGGGGTATTGGGCGGGGTATTGGGCGGGGTATTGGGCGGGGTATTGGGCGGGGTATTGGGCGGGGTATTGGGCGGGGTATTGGGCGGGGTATTGGGGAGGGGGTTGGGCGGGTTGTTGGGGAGGGGGTTGGGTGGGGTTGGGCGGGTCGACCGTGCGTGCTGTGGTCCCCGGACGGCCGGGCGGGCGCCGTAGCAAAGTGCTCTGACGCGACGTGGGCGGGCGCGGAGGGGTGGGATAGCGGAGCGCGTGAGGCGGGGTTGGGTTGGGCAGGGCGGGTTTGGTGCGGGTCGGGGCTGGGCGGGGAGGGGTGGGGCAGCAGGGCGCGCACGGGCTCCCACGAGCGCTGCGGATCACCGCGCGCCGATGGTTGCGTCGCCATCGATCTGCGTCGTGTCGGAAGGGCGTCGGAGGCGGCGGCGACGGCGGACTCGACAGTAGAGACGCGACATCGATATGGATGTTTTTGCAACGTCGATGGTTTTGTAAAAATAGCGGTATGTTTATCACCAACTTTTTAAAGACGAGGTTTTTTGCGGTAAAGGTGTTTTTAAATATCGATGGTTTAATTTTGGATATTGATGTTTATTAATATCTCGTTTCGTTTTTTGAACATCGATGTTTTGGGACCGATGTTTTTATATAATTGATGTTTTATTTTTGAGTGGTAAAAAGCATTGTCTTCTTTTTCTTTAGGTTCAACAACATGCGCTCGTTATCGATGTTTTAACATTATGGATGTTTTTACCGGCTAAATCAACAACAGGCATTTAGGAATGCAAAAGCCTGCTTATATGTTTCTTTGAGGATGTCTACATCTGTTGAAGACATAAAATTTACATATTATTGCACAGACATTGACACAACGCCGCTGCACCGTTGCCGGAATTTTCGTTACCAAATGGTAACACTGGGTTCTAGTGGGTTAACATTATTTTCTGTTAGACCTTAATTTTAAATTAATAAAGACGGTTTTAAATATCGATGGTTTAATTTTGGATATGGATGTTTATGAATGTCCATGTTTTGATTGTCTATGTCTAGCCGGAATCGGCTATAGCGTTCGTGCAGCGGAAATGGGGGGGGGGGAGGAGAGGATGTTCCAAGGGCAGGGACGCAGGACAACAACCTGTCGATACAGATACGTTGGTGAGAACTGTAGAAGTAGATTCCTTAGAACATTTTATTGAACTATTTCAATAAACCCTTGATTGACGGGAGGAATTACGTATTCTAATAATATTATTTGAAAATTTATAATTGTGATGTTCACGGTATGTAAGTCATCACACGGTAAGGGAATTCGTGTTTTGCGGAGCTCTACATTATACCTTTGTGAACAGTTTTTGTGATTTCCCTGGTGATGTGTCACCCTTAAAGTGTGGCGTCCTTTTATGGCCTCATTTAATTAGTAAGAAAAAATTAAGAGAAAAGAATAATGCAGTACAATCAAGAATGCAATAAAATGTTGCCTCTCTAAGTTAACCTTCAAATATGTCGTAAAAAGACGTTACTGCTCTCAGGAGCATCAGTTAACGTCTTTCAAGAATTTTTGTATGGATGACGAAACGTGCAGGACAGTATCTTGTTGAAAATACGTTGTTCAAAAATTGATCCTGAGCCTCACGAAACAAAGATATTCCATTCACGATTCGTTGCATGTCTCGCACAAATTAATTATACAAATTAATTAATTAGATAGACGTTCGAGGGCGTAAGTGTAAGTAGACACAATGTTAAAATCGTACTATGAAAAAAAGGTAAATACTGTTTTCGCTTGCGTGACACTTGCTTTGAGTAACCGTGTTTAACGCTATCTAGATGCAAATTATATTGCTTTCGCATGCAATGTTTCACACTTCTTTAAATGTGAAAGCATTTTGTCATGAGCATCCGAGGGGTGGATGTGACTGAACAACATTGAACTTTGCCTTATACATTACTTTCGGCTCCATGTAACGTTTAAGAGCTGTTTTCATATAATGGATATTAGTATTTGAATCTATTCGCCTGCAGTGGGGGCTGTGTATTCCATTTCTCTTGTTCACAGGAGACAGTCATTTTAGCCTTGATATTTGCCCAAAATACCGTCTTTTCTGTTTATACAATCTGCACACTCCTTTGCCTCCTCACTTTACTTCAACTTCTCCACGTCCTCAGAGTGAACCAGAAAAAGAGATTCCAATACTGTAGGCTTTACGAAAAACTCCCCGACAAAAACTGTTTCGAAACAGTTCGGCCACGACACAGTGGAAGTTCTATCCTAAAGCAGACCGCCGTGCAATGGTTGAAATGCCGCCGAAAGAGCCTAAGACGCGGTATGGTATACGTAAGCAAGGACTTTTGAATATTTTTTCCTTCTACTTCATATAATACGCCTTCACTGGAAGGGAATTATTTTTTTAAAAATTCGTATAAACTAGCATTACTGCCTAGAGCAAGGCCATGATATGATGTTCATAATGTTGACAGAAGGGCCTTCAAAACGGTGTGGCCTGGTCAGCCAGGAGTATTGAATAACTTTACTCAGACGCCTACGACTGCAGTTCCAAAAGTGTCCCCCTCCCTTGAAACTTCTCTGTTGTTTCTTAATTTCAAAGCAATTTCGTTTGCTCTAAAATTAAAAATAAGTACTTATATCCTTGTGTACTAACAACACTTTGAAAATTTTCGGTCGTGAAAATCATTTATGTATCAACTATAGATTCATACATCAAATTCAAATTCTACTGTAAAAATATTAGCTTTTTTTAATCTATTTAACATTGTCTTATTTTCGTTGTTTTTGAACTAATAATATGTGAGAAAACTATAATTTTAGAAGCATTTATTTTTAGGGTCAAATAACTTTACGTACGATTATACAATTAGTACAATCTGTTTTGATAACAAATTTCATGAAATTGGTTTTGAGTTGATAAATCGATGAACTAAAAGTAACAAGAAAGTAAGTTTCCCTAGATCGACCACAAAAACATAACACAATTTTGCGGGAAAACTTTAAAATAGCTGATGCAGCATAAATTGTCTATTTTCCACAACTCCCCTCCATAATTAAAACATTTGTCATATCGTGGAATTTGAATTCCTGTATTGCCACCACTGAAATTAACCAGTATTTTACAGCCTACTGCAGCTCTGCGTCACTTATACGTAACTCTGTCCGGAAAGTAATTTGTGGTTGTGTAATAAAATATGGAAAACGCTGGATAAGAGGGGAGATGCAAACTATAAGGTGGATACGTTATCCGCGTTATCAGCAGCCACACACGGCCTATTAGATACGTTAACATCGGCCACACACGGCCCGACAGTTCTTCTGCAACCAACAACTGCTCTTACAACAGTTCTTCTGTACCAGGTCAATTGGGAGATGGTTAACCATGCACCCTTCAGTCCGAATCTCGCCCGAAGCGATTTCCATCGCTTCTTACACCTCCAGAAATTCGTGGCTGTCAGCATTTCGCTTATCATAGAGACGCAGAGTTGAAGAAGGCTGACAAACGCTGGTACCTGTTCCAAGAGGCACACAGGGCTACAAAGTTGATAACACGGAATGACAATCTCTCAACATGAGCGAGGTATCTGTTTTCTTACACTCCACATCTCAATTACCACAGAAGCTCTAGGGAATCTGATTCCTTCACATGCTCCAACTTCTGTAGCGTCATTCAGATCCTGTCCATTCGCCTCATCTCCTTCACCAGTTGTGTCTCTTTGACGAAGCAGGGATAGCGAACCTTTTTTGACTAGTGGGCTACTTGATACTTGCTAATTAGTTTCAAATTTTAAACGAGTCACACAAGTTTCCTTAAAAAAATTAGTATATTCTTTTAGAATAATGTAATTATAACATAATTATTAATTTATATATAATTAATATAATAAACATAATGTCATTTGTCATCATTTACTCTATTACAACTTATACGTCCTTTTTAGGATATTTTCTAGTTTTATGAATAGTTTGCATGTACAAATTTGAAAAATTTAAGAAATCAAACAATTAGGTACTTTTAAAATCTCGGCTATCCGGGAGACGCCGCGTCGTTGGCTGGGAAGCCGACGTTTCGCCTGACATGTCGCAGGTTTCCTCAGGGCAGTAACAACACTGCAACACAGTTTGATTACGGCCTCCCAGCCAACGACGCGGCGTCTCCCGGATAGCCGAGAATTTATGGATTCGAGCCGCGGAAGCTTACGTGTACAATTAGGTACTGTTGTTCCCCGTGTGTTTTTTTTTATTCCATTTGAAACGAACTTTGATGATGATTATTTCATGACTTTGTGTTTATGCCAGTCTGTTAACGTATATTCAGCAAAACGAAGCAGCACTACCAAGTTAATTTCTTTAACTTGATTTTACAAGGTTCATTGACAAAAAGAGCTGCTTACAGGCGTACACAGAAGAAAGGCTGCATAGTTAATATGTTCCTTGGGCGGGTTACAAATGCGTGTTTACGTACTGGAATGTGTGATAAGCTCGTCATCCCTGCGTTAGGGTGTTTGTTTGATTTCCCTACATTCTCCAGTTCCTGCGCTACGTCATTAGAATCTTGTATCTTTTGGACTCCTTCACCACTTATGCCATCGAAACATCCATTAGGGCATTTGTGTTCTCCACATCCTTCAGTTCCGTCACAATCTCAATTTAGCCTTTCTTCCTCTGCTTCTTCACCGTTTGGGTAATCATTATAACCTTAAAGTATTTATGTTCTCCACATCCTAGAGATCCTTCACCACTTCCATTCCACCCTTTAGACTATTTTTTTTTCACCACTAGTGCATCCATTACAATCTTTGGATCATTGATTTCTCCATTTCCTGCAATTCCTTCACCATCTCTATCGTTCCCATCGGCATCACTATTCTGCCCCACCTGTGCTTCCATTCCAATATCTAGGACGTTTGTTTCCTCCAAACCCTTCAGTTCCTTCACCGCCTCCGCCCTCCCTGTCGTCACCACCGCCGCCGCCCACACGCTCCTCTCCGCACCGCTCCTCTCCGCGCCGTTCCCCTCCTCTCCTCTCCTCTCCACTCTGCGCCGCTCCTCTCCGCTCCTCTCCGCGCCGCTCTGCTCCGCTTCTCTCTGCTCCTCTCTGCTCCGTTCGCTCCTCTCTGCTCCACTCCTCTCTGCTCTGCTCCGCTCCTCTCCGCTCCGCTCCGCTCCGCTCCGCTCCGCTCCGCTCTGCTCCGCTCTGCTCCGCTCCTCTCCGCTCCTCTCCACTCCGCTCCTCTCCTCTACACTCCGCTCCTCTCCTCTCCGCTCCGCTCCTCTCCTCTCCGCTCCGCTCTTCTCCTCTCCGCTCCGCTCTTCTCCTCCTCTCCGCTCCGCTCTTCTCCTCCTCTCCGCTCCTCTCTGCTACGCTCCTCTCCGCTCCTCTCTGCTACGCTCCTCTCCGCTGCGCGCAACGTTTGTGCGCTCCGTTTGTGCCTGGGAATCGGAGATCGTTACGCGGATAACGCCCCGCAAGCTCCGCTCCTTTAGACGCTCGCGCAGAGCGGAAAACACGCAAACGAGCGGCGCCCCCGGCGATGGAGGTTGGGGAGGGGGAGGGGAGGGAAGAGGCACAGGCAGCACATTCGTTGACGAACGCTGCCGCTCACAATCGCCGTGGGCGCACGGTGGGGTAATTGCTGTGGAAGGAGGTTAACGGAGCATTATCTGCAAACGTCTTCCTGTTGAAATGAAATGACGCCGGTAGAAATGTACAAACGTTGTACGTTGGTGAATATAACGTTAAAAAGTAGAGATATGTCGCACTCTCAGACAGTTATCTAAATGAACCAGAATCCAAAGAAAGTAATATTCATATAATCGAATATATTACGCATACGAAAAAATATTTCAATGTTTCGGTAACTCTTCTCCAATACAAAATTAGCATCTAAAACACAATATTCATTAGATTGTCACGAATAATGCCGAGGTGTAGATTTAACAAATAATTAGTTACAATGTAATACGATTCTCATGTTACCCCTATAAAAATTTGGAAAAAATAACTTTGAAGCTAAAAAATGGAAGAATTCCTACTACAAACTTGAAAATATACTATTTTCTCTTGAAAATATAATAGGAATATAATAGCATGAACGTAATTATATCCTCGTTTTAAAGTAGTTACATATTCTATTCGTTGTCAAAATACAGAAAATGTGGACAGTATATGAGAAAAAGAGAACTCTGTAACAGATAAGCTACAAAAAATTTATTGACTTATTAAGTTTTCGTATCGTAGATTTGACCCACAAGCATGAACACTCCATTTTTTATGGTAACAAAGAAATATTGTTATTAAGACGTCTTTGAAGTCCTTACTTGAGAATAATTTGGACTTCATTGCTCATTGTGAAACTCGACTATTTCAAAATATTTCCGAAAATACATCTTTTTTTAACTATGCCTTTATTCCACCGCTAATGGTATTAAATTATAACTCTCATGGGGACATCGTAACTAAACAATATTGGTCAAATTGATTGATTTTTTAAATTAGTGATTCCGAGCGCCTCAACCGCGTCATTCTCGGAAGGGCAGTGCATGATTTTATCGCGTGGGGTAGCGGTGATCTTCCCCCGCTGGATAGATAGTTCCAGCGTCGACCTAGCGGTTGGTTTGGTCGCTTTCCCCAACAAAGTATCTCCAACTCCGCGGGGTACCTCTGGGACAAGTTCTGCCTTTCCGACTGGTCTCCCAACATGTGTGGAAGTATAGAGCATGTAAGTGTATGTGTGTGTACGTAAGGGGTGAGAATAAGAGAAGGAAGACGAAGGAAAGAGTACGCTCGGTCAGTGGCCTGTTTGTTAGGGTACTGCTCCGGCATTTGCCTGGCATCGATCGGAAAAAACGACGGAAAATTACCGATCAGAGCAGCCGGCAGCTAAAAGTCCCCTCCAGAGCGCGGCTTAACTCATCCCCGATCTCTAGCTGGTAAAAAAAGCTGCCTCCGTCGAGACTCAAACCCTGGGACCTACCGATCGGAAGACCTGCAGTGACTTCAGTTGATGCCATCAGCCACTAAGCCGATATACGGGCCAAAAACAGTAAAATGTTCTAGAGCATAATCTCCTACAAACGAACAGGGAATATCTAATAGCAATAAAAGCAGCCAAAACACGTCGTTTCGTTAGGTGTCCTTTACTGGGATTACATAATTGTGAATCAGAAAAAAATAACTCTGGGAGAAAGTTATTGAACGCAACGTTTCCCGCTTAGTGGAATTTATAACTGAACAATTTATCAGCGCCCTTTCCCGCCTCCTCGAGTGTCGGTCGCTTCGGGCTGCGCAAGTGCAGACGCCGCGTCGCCACGCGCCCCCCCCCCCGGGGGGGGGGGGGGGCGGAACCCCCTACCCTCCCCCGCCGCTCACCCCTCTTGCGAGTATAACGACTGCAACGGCGCGGTCATAAATTTAAATTGAGTTCGGACTTTTATGGATAAGGCTGCATTTTGCTCAAGGAAAGCCCTGCGCTGGCGAGTGGGACCGCAACGCGGAGAAGGGGGGGCGAGGGTGGTGGAGGGGAGATATTCTTGGAGAGACGAGAATGTGGGACCCTGGAGGATGAGGAATGATGGAACGTGCAGAAGAAAAGGAGAAAGGATACTGAGAAAGTAGCAGAGAGAACAACGTGCAAGCTCGGTTGCTTTGACGAACAGGCTCACTTAGAATTTGGTAGATGTATTTGGAAGGAGATCCTAGAAAGAAAGGATAGGGTGGCGAAAGCCCTGTACTCTGGTTGTAGGTCCGAATATGTAGACTAAGCAAAATTATTGGGTATCCCGTGTGTTAGTCTAAATCATCATTCGATATTTCTCGATTACCCATTAAAACCAAATATCAGTCCTCCGTACTTTGTCGCCTACATTAAAAGAGAGATGTGGTACTAGAAAGTGAAGTAGTAATACAAAGAGTAAAAGGAGATAGAGGTTATCGATTGTAAACGATAGAATCAGGCTCCGTTAAAGTTTGGTGTTCTCAAAGAAAGCCACCGGGGAGTTAAGCTCAGAGCTGCTCATGCAGGGACTCTGAACGGGAGTCGTAGGACTGAAGCCACAACTGTGGCGGATTTTCGACACAACCTAAATAGCTAAGTTAAAATCGGCCGCTGTCTGGAGGAGAATTCTAGTTACTCTGATCGGTTCACTCCGTGGTTTCTCCGATCAGTACCGGGCCAGTGACGAAGCTGAACACGCGATATACTAGCCGTTAGCGATGAAGCGCCACACCAAAGCGAATGAACAAACGGGTTACAGACCACGCACAATCTTTCCTTTGTCTCCCTTGTCCTATCTTCTCCCCTTACTTACACACAGGAACTAAACTATCACAGAGACGACTAGGCGGTAGCTTGGATTTAGCCCTGTTGGGTCGTTGCCCGCTGGGGGAAGATACTTGGGGAGGGAAATCCGCAGCAAGCCGAGGTGTAGGGACGCACCGGATCTGGCTGTCCAGTACGGGAGGAACTTACCCACCCTCCCGTATAAAACATTCACTACACTAAAGGGAATAATGAGAACAGCAGTTGACGTGCCCGTAAAACATCAATCCATTGAGAAAAGAAGGCTCCTTAGACTCGGAAAAGTTTTTTTGAATGCATCACGTTCTTGGGTAAATGCCTCGGGCATCTGTGTCACCCAGAAAGAGAAAGGGACTGATTGGGAGAACCTTTCCATGACACAATACACAAGCAAAACTCCTCGCCATCCTTGGAACTGACAGTGCCAAGATGCGTCTCCTTAGCAATCTCGTATATTCAGGGCAG